>JAMZAV010001906.1:245000-347872 GCA_024449915.1 Sweltsa coloradensis
AGTTGACCATACTGAACAATAATTGAAAAGTCCCCGAAGCTCCGCCGCGTGCGTCTTGAGATATAGTGACAAAAGGGCGTAAGTGCCAAAAATGTTTTATTTTCAATTTCAAACAATTTTTTACACTAATAAAAAAAATGATTAAATATTTCTACGACAGTAAAGTTAAAAGCAGTCATATGCTTCGACCCGTGCGTGGCAAAAGGGCGTTCGCGCCAAAAATATGATATTTTCAATTTCAATACATTTTGACATACATGTCTAAATTATTATGTATTCATACAACGGAAATGCAAAATTGTTCCATTTTCTTCGATCAGTGTGTCTTGACACATGGTGGCGTAAGGGCGTAAGTGACAAAAATATGTTATTTTTAGTTTCAACAAACTTATTTACATACATATATATGCAAATTATTAAGTTTTCGAACGAGACAAAAGTAAACATCTTCCCCGAGCTTCGTTGCAGGCGTCTTGATCAATGGTGGCAAAAGGGCGTAACAGACATCAAAATTCTATATTTGATATATAAAGGGCTTTTGACATTCAACTACGTTTATTGTAACATATATGAATACGAAACAATGGACACTCGATTGAAAAACCATGCATGCTGACTGACTTGCTATTGCCAGCTTGTAAATAAAGAACCATTACAAAATCATTGTAAGTAGCAGATAGAACATCACCAAATTTATAAAATATTTACCCCGACTTTCATAAACGGCATGAATAGACATAGTTTGGCGAGGATCTGGTGTGTTTTGAGCTGGAAAGTTTTTACTCTATCCAAAGCTTGAAAATCTCTACTCATGTTAAAATGATAAAACGGATTTTGAAAAGGATTCGAGCAGGAGCTGTGGACAACTTAGCTTGGGCTTGGCTTTCTATAGTGTCACATCACTATTGAGCATGATCTGTGACTCTTGATGTAATATAGTGGCAAAATGGCGAGAGAGACAAAACTGTATAATTCAATCATATGATTCAACATATTTGCTTGTACGTTTGCCAGATTATCACCCAGCAACATATTGAAGACTTGAATGTCATCATGCTCAAGATAATAGATTCAAGATTCAATTTATTAATTCAATCGATACATGGTAACAGATATAGCCCCTCTTGGAAGAGAGGGAATGAATATATCCTTAATAACTTTTTTGTTTATAATTATGATTATGATGGAAAATATAAATACTAATAAGTAAAAGTGGAATTTGAAAGTTAGCGAGTTACTAATGATAATGATATTGATATATATTGTTTTACGATAGTATAACTGGAGAAGAGAATTGTTCGAAAAGGTTATTTACATTGGTGCAAGATAGTAGCACAGATGAAAGTAAGAGACATAATGATATGTAGGCATACTCTAAAAAATTGTTACCATATGTCACAATGTTAGTTGACTTCGAAACAGGTTCAGGTTCAGGTTCAGGTATCATTGCTGACTTTAGCTAGAATAGTTATTTATTATTTATTAATTAATTGATTATTCATTATTATTTGGTATACCGAATTATATTTGGTATTATAAATCCCAAACTTGGCACTTAACTGACATAAATTCGGTGTCCAGTTACCCTAATCGTACTTAGTAATACTTCCATGAAACCGACAGTGAAGTTTAAAGATAAAGTACATGCCCCTTTTTTCATTGAAAAAAGCATAACAGTGCATCACTCACATTGAAGTTTACCCGCAACAACAACACTATTAAATAGCATTATTTAGATAATGGTAATCTGAAGGACACTTTTGGCACAACGACGCGATCACATATAGTCACAGAGTTGGGCTCAATCTCCCTTATACATTAAACTATCATGCCGACACATATATTGTCCTGTATAGTGGTCAAACTTTGCATGCAGTGTAGTGATGCGGCCACCTCGTCCTGTTTACTTACTAGGAATTCTATACTAAATACATGTTTCATGTTGTGATTGTGAATTAATTTGGCTTAGTGTGTTCACTTGTGTTTGACGGACACATGAGACCGTCTCGTACCAAGCTGGTAGGAATTACTAAGCTGAAGTTACCAAAAATAGATTAGTAAATGAAATATATGCAGAAGTTTTTAAGATATAAGTTGCTTCTTATGTTTTTATAACGTATTATCATAATAAATTTTGCTGTGGCACATTCCGCTTACTTCATTGAGCAGTAGCGCTTTAATTGCAACTGCGTACTGTGAGCTCTAGATTTGATATGCTGCCAGTCCACCAGCACATTTAATAGATCTATCCATCCATCCCCTCTAGGCCTGACAAAAACATGGGGATGTATCATAGTTTGTAGCGTTTAAAGCCAACCGGGAGCTGGGAACATCCACTATGTAAGCGTTCGTTTCCCACTCGGAAATTTAAAAAATGAAATCAGTATTAAAATATTTTTTATTCTTTGCTCATTCTCTATCGTGATGTGATACAATAGTAAAGCCCAAGATAGGTTGTCCACAGCTCCTGCTCGAATACCTTTCAAAATCCGTTTTATTGATTATAATTGAGTAGAGTTTGGAAAAAGGAAAAGCTTTCCAGCTCAAAACACACCAGATCTTCGCCAAACTCTTATGCAAGCCGTTGTTGTTTGTCAATTTACTTATTTTGTAATGGTTCTTTACATACAAGCAGGCAATAGCAAGTCAGTCAGCATGCATGAATTTTCAATTGAGTGTCCATTGTTTGGTATTCATATGTTACAATAAACGTAATTGAATGTCAAAAGCCCTTTATATATCAAAATATATAGAATTTTATGATGTCTGTTACGCCCTTTTGCCACCATTTATCAAGACGCCTGCAACGAAGCTCGAGGAAGATGTTTACTTTTGTCTTGTACGAATACTTAATAATTTGCATATATATGTATGTAAATAAGTTTGTTGAAACTGAAAATAACATATCTTTGTCACTTACGCCCTTATGCCACCATGTATCAAGACACACTGGTCGAAGAAAAGGGAACAATTTCACATATCCGTTGTTGAATACATAATAATTTAAACATATGTAAGTCATAATGTATTGAAATTGAAATTATCATATTTTTGGCACTTACGCCCTTTTGTGACTATATCTCAAGACGCACGCGGCGGAGCTTAGGCGACTTTTCAATTATTGTTCAGTATGATCAACTGAGCATGTGTGAAAATTTTCAGCTTGTTCGGAATTTTGTCTGGGTAAAAGTCTTCCACTCCTGGGCTAGTAGGATTGATGGATTTTGCCGATGGGACCTAGCTCGAAAAATGTCATGTTTGACAATTTTTTGGGAGGTCATGGTGGCCCCAATAATTTTTCTGTTAATTGCTAAATTCAATTCTAGTTAGGCTGAATGAAATATATTTTTTGAGTTTAGCGGTTAAATACCCCTTTAACAATTTAACAAGTAATACAAATAAATTAATAAATAGTACTGAAACAATATGACACTTAATAATTAGAAATTCAGACAATAATTAATTATAAGTAAATATAAAGTAATGTTGACAAACGTTACGTTAGCTTAGGTGATTTTTACAACTAGAAAGCTTCGCAAACGCTTTTTCAGGCGCCTTGTTGGATGAGCGCATGTTTTTTTAAACGAAAAAAGTGTGAAATTGCGATTTTTATTAGAAATTATTTTCGATTGCACTCAAATTTCACACAAATATATTTTTTTATAAAATTAAAGTTCTGCGCAAAAATCAAATTAATGGAATAAAGCATGTAGATGTTATAAGCAAATAAATTTTTTTTAAATCGGAAAAAAGATCGTAAAATTGCAATTTTCATGAGAAATAATTATTCGATTATGCTCAAAAACGTGGCAATTTTAAGTTCAGAGATTTCAAAGGCATCTACAAAATTTCATTTCAATTGGAGTATCGGTTTAGCCGGAATCGTGTGGACAACACACAAAAATACAATAAAACAGAAAAAAAAGAAAAAAAGAAAAAAACATTCACTCCAGTGTAGTAGGATGGAATCTTCGCTTCGCTTGCTACGCTCATCCAATAATCACAATTGCAATGATTGCCTTCATAAAATTCTTGTGTACTGTAAAATGCATGATATATACTTTTTATATGTCTAATTTGAATTTATCTCTGTTTATGTCTAGGTGTTTTAATTTATCTGGTTAACTGTTATAAAGTATCACTCCAGCCTTTATACAGGGTCCCTATTTGACAGATTAAGTCTATGTAGAGTTTGATGTAAATTAGAGTAAGATCTTGTATTGAGGTTATGTATAAGATTGTTTTGGGTAAAATAAGAAGGATTATTTTTGACAAACGTAAGAACTTCGAGAATGTATAAACAAGGTACAGTTATAACGTTTAATTGAACAAACAGTTTTCTACAAGATGATCTGTAGATTTTCTTACCTAGAATTCTAACGGCTTTTTTGACATATAAATATTTCTTTAGCAAATGTAGACCCACCCCAAATTAATATACCATAATTAATAATTGATTGTACATTACATTTGCGAAAAAGGCTGTTCTGTTAATTGGGTCACTCACTTGATAAGGCAATTCTCTAAGTACATTATTACATAGCATGATGATCTGAACCGTTTGCTTATACCTTATGAATATGTTCTTCCCAAGTCTATAACCAATAGTTATGCCGAGACGACGACAGTGTTCTACCGTCTTCAAGGACCACTCCCCATGGTTAATTATAATGTTATTTAGCTTTCCCTTAGTCTGAAACCGCATTATATTAGTCTTTGACCCATTTAATTTTAATTTGTTTGGACCAAACCATACTTCAAGCTTGCTAATTATCAGTTTAATATAAGCAATTAATTCTTCCTAATTGTTTCCTGTAATAACTACACGAGTATCATCTGTAAATATAATTACTAAGCTGAATTCCGTAGGTATGATTGAACAAAGGTCATTTATGTATAAACTAAAGAAGATAGGGCCAAGTATTGATCATTGATGCACGCTATTATGTATTTCTTTCTACAATAATTTTCCCTTTGAAGTAAGAATTCTGAATGTTTACTTTTTGTTTCCTACAACTTAAGTAGGAGCTTAACCATTTAGAGGGAATACCATTAACTCCATAAAAATTCAATTTCTTAATTAAAATATCATGATTGATAGTTTCAAAAGCCTTGAATAAATCACAAATTAATACTGCAACTTCTTTTTTATTTTCTAAATCATCAGTGATTTTGTGAACTAGGTTAAAGAACGCTGAAATTGTAGAATAATTTTTTATGAACCCATGCTGTTTCTTGCGTAGAATTTGATTGTTATCAAGAAAATCCGTGAAACGTTTTAAGAAAAGTTTTTCTAATTTTTTTTTATAAAAATGAAAGATGGGCCACTGGTCTATGATAACCTATATCTCGCATGTTACATTTTTTTGAATCGGTTAAATAATAGCCCATTTTGCCATATCTAAGTAAACGCCAGTCAAGAAAGAATAATTAAATATGTCCGCTAGTGGTGAAGCATGTAATTCCAACCTGTTGAGTTTGTGGATTTTAAGCTACGAATGATTTCTTTAATTTCTGATTCGTAAGTACTGTCTATAATCATGTCTTTACAGTGTGATGCATTATACATAACCCTGTTATTTAGTTTGTCTAAACATTCTTTAGGAGTATATCTTGTTATATCAACAATTGTATCCCCAATAGAGCTGAAATATTTATTGAACGAGTTGGCAACGTCAGCTGGATGTGTAATATCGATTCCATCCACATTTAGCGTTATTACCTTTTCCTCGTAACCCATACTTTAAAAAAGTTTTTGTTTAAACATTTATTTATAATTTGCCATGTCGCTTCGATTTTGTTGTCAGAACTAGTAATGAATGTGTCATGATAATTTTGTTTAACCAATCGTATTTTCCTAGTGGGAGTTTTCTTAACTTCTCTAATATGTCTTAAATTCATCTCCATTATTATGTCTACTTTCTTTAAAAAGCTCTCTTTTCAGTTTGCAAGTATCAGATATATCATCATTCATCCACAGTTTGAGACAATTACGTGTGACAACTATTTTTCTAAATCTCCTAAAAGGAAAATGTTTGTCGAAAGCAGTCATAAATATGTTCATAAACCTACTATATTTATCATCTACTGAAGTTATGTCTCTTATTTCAATCCAGTGTTAAATACATACATGAAAATACATGGAAATACATAAAAAGTTCTTGAACGCGCGTTGACACTGAATATGTATAATAAACATTGTTTTTAAAACTCATTTTATTGTCACATTATACCACAATACCGATGACCAGAGAGTATTTAAAATGGTGCGAACAAATCTAGTAAGAAAACGAAAGCCCACCCTTCCTAGTCCATCGCTCCCTTCGCCACGTAAGCAGCACGTGAAGAATTGGTTGGAGTGCTTGCAGAACGCGCCACTCATACAATACAACTCTATCAGGTTTATGCAGAAGTTCATGTAGCTCAAGATGAACCAAATAATACGAAATTTGTGCCAGAATTCTATAAAGTCTCTTTCGGCGTTAGGATTGGTGTTAAACCAGATATTAAAAACGTGCTGGGGAAGGAGCTGACGGCAAATATGATGACGAATGCAAGCACCGTCTTGGCGGCATTCTTTCATGCCTGCACCTGAGGAGCCAGGCCGTGCACCTTGGCCGGCATGTTGTCGGTGCTGTGTATCAGGTGACGAGTCACCAACACGTCCAAGCAGCCGATTATCAAGAGAGGGATGAAGTAGTAAACGAAGAACTTGGTGATCACGATGACCATGGAGTACTGCGGACCGAACGCTTCTGGGTGGAGCAAGCTTCCACCTAGAGGTCCATGTCGCTAGGGAAGCTGCGGATGTAGGAGAAAGCCATGGCTGGGATGGCGCAGACAATAGCGAACCGACAGAACTCTAACCGTCACTATTAACTCAATGGAACAATATCGACAATGCGTTGCGCGATATCGCCAATCAGCTGCTTAATACCAGTATCCACGGATGTAAAACTTTGCACTGTCAGACGACTGACACAACATTTAAGGCATTAGAATAGGAATGATTTATATAATAATCATATAAATATAATCATAATATTATTATTTATTTAATTATTACTATTATATTATATAATATGATCGAAATGCAGGAAACTTACGTAGACTTCCTTGAAGGGGTAATGATTTCACCGTTAGTTCGTCAGCGTCGTTCGGCTGAAGATATAGATCAAAAGCACAGATTGTTTATTAAATCATCCCCTTATACGAGTTATAATTTATTTGAGAGTTTTGACTCAACACTGAAGATGAGATATGTTGTTTTTCAACAATGTGATTATTATGAGTCAGCTGAAGTGGATTCTGCCTTGTTGACTGCTGCTGTTGTTGCTGTTCTGTTGGCAACAAGTACACACATGAAATGTTGGGTACTTACGGCGTGCATGGAGGGTTGACATGCCATTTCGAGAAGATAAACCTTTTTTTAGAATAACAGTACAGAATGTTATGTGTGCCCATACGACATTCTGCCTCAGTTCATGAGATTTATCACTATATTAATTGGGAATAAGAGAGGCTACGTTTCGTTGTATCATACGAGTGTTCGTCAATGGTGTAAGCTTTATTAAAACATTGACTGCAATGTCTGCATTTTACTTTAACGGGACTTTTCTGGCTCTGGGGTAGGATCAGGCTAATTCCGCAAGGGAGACCTAACAGGTTTAGCCCAGTATGCTAGGGAATACAGGTTGGCGTTCATCGCTCTCTGCACGTACTCCATGACTGCATGGTGGTCATGGATTTGTAGCCAGTTAGCTTAAGGGGGGGAAGCTAGCAGTGTGTAGGCCCCTATAGGGCTGTTGCTCCTGGTGGCCTGTCCAAGCCCCAGGGCCTCAGCTGTTTCTAGAAGGTCCCTCGTGCACTGGTGTGACCGTGGCGGGTGTAAGAACTGGGTCTGCCCGGAGCTTTGAAAATGTTATACCTAAAAGTTACTCGATTTTCCGTACTAGGAATTCCAAGGGAATTCAATCTATTCGTCAAGGCGACATTGCAATTTTTTTATTCATCGACAATTTCAAACCACGTTGAGCCTCTTTCAACATACGTCGTCTTATTTATATAATATTATATCAAATTGTTATGTTAAAGAGTTTACTATGAATATCATTCTAAAATGTTAATTGAAATAATATTGACACGTCATGTATAATAGCTACACAATAACCAGTTTTATTTCTGCCATCACTATTGATATGGAGAATAATAAGTAACCAGAAGAGAATTATATTATTACAAGAAAATCTGATGCAAATTATCAGATAACACAATAAGTATGAGAGCTAGAATTAAATTATGTTGTGTTAAATCTAAATACAATAATTACTATGAGTTTATTGTTACTTAAGCTTGCTAAAATACATTATATCGAAATAATTGTCTATCCGTTTGACCCTTCAAGATTTCCTAGGTGGATTAATGAACAGCCAAACAAAGTGACATGAATTTGCCTCCGTCCAAATCATGGTCAACTACCATTGATGGGTAAATAAACATGGATTCTAATCAATATTGATTTATCATTATCAATGATAAGCTTAGGGGAACCATTTGTTCTCATAAAAAATATTCTTTATTTCATACTGTTACGCCTGACTGAAGGCTAGTATCACAGCAAGACGTGACTATTAAGGTACCGTATCTAAATGTAACCTAGTACAGCGCTCTCAGCAGTATAGGAAACGTCAAAATAACCACTGCCTTGATGCAACATATGGGAGATGTTGCATGTAAATGATTTTTTGATGCATAGCTGTACCTCTATGATTTTACATTATAGGCCGGGGAAATGAGGGGAAACCTCCTCTACTCCCACCATTGTGATTTGCTTTATTGAGCTCTCTTCTGATCATTCTAGTCTGAAGATAGGAGGTGTTTCTAAGAACTTGCTAGGGAAAATATGCAGTCAGTCTCAGTTTTTATGTGTAAGTTGTTTTAATTCAACTATTAAAACTTAAATTATAGTTACACATCGTGTTCATGATTCTTCTTCTTCCCATCCCGTATTGATAAGGTAATCTAGTCTCCTCACAGTCTAAAGGCAAGTTTTAAATATCTAGACTCCGATGCTTTACATTTGGTGGCAGCGGTGTGATTTCGACAGTCCATGGTGCTCCTCCAATCTAGCAGTTGATCTATATTGCAACCTTGGCGGCAATCGACATGACACCATAAGAATTCAGATTGTTGTCCAACATCACTTGAGTGAGCACAGCAAGGTCCAAGCACTACTTCTTGATCGCAGCATAACGATCTGCACGATTGTTCGTGGCAACGCATATGATTAGATTTGGGTTCTTGGACACGTTCATAAACTTCAACGTATGAACCAGCCTTATCGTCCGGAATCTCGTGGAAGTAGGGTGGTTAACTTCACTTGAGTAGGCTCGCCATCCAACAGCACTTCTTCTTGATCTTAGCATAACGATCTGCACGATTGTTCGTGACAACGCACATGATCAGCTGTGGTTTCTTGGAGGCAATCACTCGTTCAAGATCTTCAATATATGAACCAGCCTTATCGTCCGGAATCTCGTGGAAGTAGGGTGGTTTACTTTACTTGAGTGGGCTCGCCATCCAACAGCACTTCTTCTTGATCGCAGCATAACGATCTGCACAATTGTTCGTGGCAACGCATATGATTAGATTTGGGTTCTTGGACACGTTCATAAACTTCAACGTATGAACCAGCCTTATCGTCCGGAATCTCGTGGAAGTAGGGTGGTTAACTTCACTTGAGTGGACTCGCTATCCAACAGCACTTCTTCTTGATCGCAGCATAACGATCTGCACGATTGTTCGTGACAACGCACATGATCAGCTGTGGGTTCTTGGAGGCAATCACTCGTTCAAGATCTTCAACATATGAACCAGCCTTATCGTCCGGAATCTCGTGGATGTAGGGTGGCCAAAATCTCTTGAGTGGGCACGCTATCCAACAGCACTTCTTCTTGATCGCAGCATAACGATCTGCACAATTGTTCGTGGCAACGCACATGATCAGCTGTGGGTTCTTGGAGGCAATCACTCGTTCAAGATCTTCAACATATGAGCCAGCCTTATCGTCCGGAATCTCGTGGATGTAGGGTGGCCAAAATCACTTGAGTGGGCACGCTATCCAACAGCACTTCTTCTTGATCGCAGCATAACGATCAGCTCGATTGTTAGTGACAACGCACATGATCAGCTGTGGGTTCTTGGAGGCAATCACTCGTTCTAGAGCTTCAATATATATGAACCAGCCTTATCGTCCAGAATCTCGTGGATGAAGGGTGGCCAAAATCACTTGAGTGGGCACGCTATCCAACAGCACTTCTTCTTGATCGCAGCATAACGATCAGCACAATTGTTCGTGACAACGCACATGATCAGCTGTGGTTTCTTGGAGGCAATCACTCGTTCAAGATCTTCAATATATGAACCAGCCTTATCGTCCGGAATCTCGTGGAAGTAGGGTGGTTAACTTTACTTGAGTGGGCTCGCCATCCAACAGCACTTCTTCTTGATCTTAGCATAACGATCTGCACGATTGTTCGTGACAACGCACATGATCAGCTGTGGTTTCTTGGAGGCAATCACTCGTTCAAGATCTTCAATATATGAACCAGCCTTATCGTCCGGAATCTCGTGGAAGTAGGGTGGTTTACTTCACTTGAGTGGGCTCTCCATCCAACAGCACTTCTTCTTGATCGCAGCATAACGATCTGCACAATTGTTCGTGGCAACGCACATGATTAGATTTGGGTTCTTGGATACGTTCATAAACTTTAACGTATGAACCAGCCTTATCATCCGGAATCTCGTGAAAGAAGGGTTTTTACATCATTTGAGTGGGCACGCTATCCAACAGCACTTCTTTTTGATCGCAGCATAACGATCTGCACGATTGTTCGTGGCAACGCACATGATCAGCTGTGGGTTCTTGGAGGCAATCACTCGTTCAAGAGCTTCAATACATATGAACCAGCCTTATCGTCCGGAATCTCGTGGATGTAGGGTGGCCAAAATCACTTGAGTGGGCACGCTATCCAACAGCACTTCTTCTTGATCGCAGCATAACGATCTGCACGATTGTTCGTGGCAACGCACATGATCAGCTGTGGGTTCTTGGAGGCAATCACTCGTTCTAGAGCTTCAATATATGAGTCAGCCTTATCGTCCGGAATCTCGTGGAAGTAGGGTGGCCAACATCACTTGAGTGGGCTCGCTATCCAACAGCACTTCTTCTTGATCGCATCATAACGATCTGCACAACTGTACATGACAACGCACATGATCAGCTGTGGGTTCTTGGAGGCGACTACACGTTCAAAAACTTCAACGTATGAGCCAGCCTTATCGTCCGGAATCTCGTGGAAGTGCAGTGGCGCCATATTGTAGCGCATTCCCTATGCAGATTTTCGCAAGATGGTGATGAAGCTTTGCGCATTACGCATGCATCGCACTCGTGCGATCATTGCCCAGAGCCCACTTTAGCGTTGGTCACTAAACTGTTTATCACGAAACGATATTCGGGTGAGCGTAGCGAGCGAAGCGAGTGGAAAGAAGACTTCAATTTCACTGACCCCCCAAAATTTAAGCTCGGGTGTTTTTTTTTTGTATTTATGTCTGTTTGTTCGCTCTCTATCGGGCAAATGGCATATGCAATCTTAATGAAAATTTGACAGGACCTTCGAAATCTCTGAACTAAGACTTGCCACGTTTTTGGGTACAATCGAAGAAATATTTCTCATGAATATCGTACTTTTACGATTTTTTTCGTTTTTTTGTGCGATATTTTCGTGCCATTTGGGCCAATTCTGACTTAACAGGTGGGGCTTCAACGTTCATATTATACATGGACATTAAGGTTCTGGTTTTTTAGTACATTTTGAAAGAAAAAGTTGAAAAGTTAGCCAGAATCTATACAAATAAAGCTTTTAATATAAGTTTTTTGATTTTCGTGTGAAATTTTCGTACTGTTTGGGCCAATTCTGACCAAACGGGTGGGTCTACAACGTTCATAATATACATGGACATTTAGGTTATGGTGATGTAGTACCTTTTGAATGAAAAAGTTGAAAAAGTTAGACAGAATCCATTGAAATAAAGCTTTTAATATAAGTTTTCTACGGTAAATAACACCGATCGACAAGAAACAATAGAAACTTGACAACAATCACCTACAATGCGTAGTCAACAAAACAAAGCACTTGCAAGAGTAAAGATATCCCACGCAAACTTAAAACTTTAAAAAGCTCATCCATCAACGCGGTGGGACTTTAGCGTTTTCCTAGTTATTGTACAGAAAACGGGAGAACAGTTTACCCTGATAAAACCCGATGACGCGGGATGTTGCGCGTCTTATTGTTGTCGCTGGTGACGTTACCGGCAAACTCCAATAAGTCGCTTTGCAACGCTCAGATGGTATATCCACCGTGTCTATCAGTTCGGACAGACCAGAGCTGCGCTCACGGGGCTTGGCACGGGGAATCAGCAGGTCAGCCTTGCTTATCTTGATGCCGTAGCAAGTTTTGTAGTACACAGAGAAGCTTATTTTTATTTCTCCGCCACTTCGGCGTTACAGAGAATCGACGACGTCAATGCGGTAGATGTTGTTGTTGTTGTTGTCGTCAGTAGAGGCGATCGCTCTTAACCACATCCCTGACAAAGAATTCCCTGTAGCTCCGGCTGTCCCTCCTGACAAACTCACCACATACCATGCCAAGAAAGGGCGGGTCTAAGGGTCTAGTCAACCCAAATGTAGGCTTCGGCCGAAAGGTTCGCCCTGGGAATGACTGGCACCCACGGTCCTGATACTTGGACGGCTAACCTACTAACAATGCCCTCCATAACTAACAATCTTCCCTTGTTTCTCGCTCACCCCATGCTACATTAATTAATAGCACAATCGCTAGTAAATACTTTCTGGTAATGAAACAGCCAGCACCCCCTTCCCTTTTCCCTTCTACCATTCCATCCCCAAACAACCAAAACTCAATCTCTCAGTGAAAAAGAGTTTCCTCCCCAAAGACAAAATGCCATTCTTTCAATAAAATATCATAGGCTCGGTGTGAAACTACAAGCATGCATAAAAGTAACAAAGTGTAATGAATTCGACAGATCAAGAAAATAATAAAGGAGCCTTATAGGCCTTTTTATGAATTTCATTTAAAATGTAAATTTGTTTAATTATTTTACATGTAGAATCTACAATACTCGAAGGAATTGCGTATATTGCACAAATACGTTAACACGACACGGAAATAAAAACAGTTTAAATTAGTCAATTATTAATGACTAGGGAGTTGTTGTTATTATATAAGGCAAGTAAGGGGGGTAACAGTAATAGGCCATTGCTAGGAAGAAGTCAATAAGGAGAGCCCAACCCAGACTTCTTCACTACACCTAAAGGGGTGAGCTTCCCTCCCTCGCCTTTTACCGTCTGGCTAACCATTAAGTCACTAGATTCTTATTTAATTGATTGAAAGGCTTCAAACCTATTTTCATACATTAAAAAAAAACTTTAGACTAGCTAAGCTAGTTTTAATATCAATTTGACAAGGTAATTGCCTTTCAGCATTTTATCCTTAGTTTAAAGAGACTTGGCTAATGCCAATTCTTATAACCTTGACATGTCATTCATTCATTGTTTATTGGCAGTATGTCTGACCTGGAAGTCAAAAACACTTCTCCAGCTGAATCTTTATCTGAAGATGAAATAAATAGAGGATCCCAGTCTCTTGAAAGGTACAACATGGTGGAATTCCGTGAAAGAAAGCACAGAAGAGTCACCCATATTCCCAGCAGGCTGACTTTATAAAGTTGTTAGTCGTTTCTAAAAGCAATGAAATGAAATGAGTTGAAAAAAACTTTCAACTTTCATTAAAAAACCTGATGAAGGAGGTTGATTTACCTTTGAAATATTGTAATCTTTGTTTTATTTTGAGTAGTGTATAGTCCTAAAAACATCATGATCTTAATCAATGCGTGTTAATGGAATAGTGGGTAACTGATTAATCCATTGGTTTAGTGTTACCAAGCTGTTTTTATAAACAACCCACTGCAGTCTGCCAAATGGTCCTGTCAGCGGACGGACGTAGCCTGCGGTGATCTTGTCTTGCCTCCACTTTTGGACGTCACAAATCTTGATAATGGTTATAAATATTATTTTAAAGTTGTGGGCTGCCGGACTGATAATAATACCTAATGAAGATGAAAATTATAGATGTACCCAGTCTCTAGAAAGGTACCCCGAGGTGGGATACAGTATAAGCAAGCTTGAAAAAGTCTTTTGTCTATTTACACATTCTGAAAACATTCACTGCAAACCTTTATTCATCTTGGATCTTATTTATGATTTTTCTATTATGGGGCAAAGCCAGGGAATCTCGCAGAGACGGGCTTACAGATTCTCTTTTTAGGCTAGAGATGACAGGTTGGCGTTCATCATTCTCTTCACGTACTTCATGACCGCATGATGGTCATAGATTAGTAGTCACTAAGCCCCAGGGATTCAACTGTTTCTAGAAGTTCCTAAGTGCATTTTTTGACCATTGGTACATTCATATAATATCGACTCTTCTATTTATTATTGCTTGGCAGTAAGGACATCTTCAGAAGAAAATTGTCTTTTTATGTAAATCAATTACTTTAAGCCAAGATTTACAATGTTATTGCTTTACAAATTGAGTAACACGTGAAGATTAGCATATAAGTAAACACTAATAAGTTTTTTAAAAATGAAACCATATTATAATAGGTGGAAACTTTATTAATAAAAATTATTGGACTTTCCACTGTTAAAAATATCTTTATTTCAAATTGTGATATTTCGACTCCTTTACAGGAGTCTTTATCAAACTGTTTCTCCTATAAGGACTCCTGTAAAGGAGTCGAAATATCACAATTTGAAATAAACATATTTTTAAAAGTGGAAAGTCCAATGATTTTTAGTAATAAGGTGTTGAAAAGTCTGTACTCAATATTTTTCAAAACTGTTTATAATAATATCAATTGTAAAATTCATATATTTTAGGAGTCATTGTCCTTTAACTTTTTTTAATGTGTTTTGATTCAATTTTTACGAGTGTACTACAGGGCCATTGGAAAGCACGCCTGATAAAATAGGTTTTCGAGCAAGTAGTGTAGACTGAATATAACGGGCATGGGTTTGACTGAAGGTACAGTGTCAGACTAATAAACTAGTCTCCCATGTGATATAGTGTTATATGAGATAGAACTGCATAATATGCTGTTGATGTTATCATCGTGATCATCTTTAATCCTAATCATTGCGTCAAAGGCTTGCGCCCATTTGGTTGTTTATACTTTCGCAGCTTTATTCACACATCAATAACTGTCCAACATGTCAATTAATGTTATGTTTTTAGTTTTTTTATTTTTATTCATAATAAACATTTTTGTTAATAATTTGGTACTTAGCACAGCCATATTATAATAATTGGTGAAATGTTTTTTGTCCTGTCTGTTGTGGTTTTTTAATTGTTAATTTGTTTGATAAAGATTCTGGAAGAAATCGAATATCACATTAAAATAAATATTTTGTTAACTAACAGTGATGATTGATGATAACGTTACTACCTGTTACATAGTTTTATTTTATGGTTGTGTATTATTGCATTCTTTCTAGTTGTGTATCGTCGCGATTTTCCTTTTTCATTGTGTATTGAATTGCATTCTTTCTAAAAATGCAATGAAGGTATATTTCTACTTAATGTCTTTATTTCACTTATGGCAATGAAGAAGATATCGTTGCGATTCATCATTTGATTAGTTATATATTGTTTTTCGCACTTGAATGGGCCTTCTGTCCGGGAGTCTGTCTGTATGTGTCACTGTCTGATCGTCTGTCTAAGAGAGGTGTGGGTATAAGTACCTGGCATCAATGTTAGGTGTAGGAAGAAAGGGAGGGGTTGTCGCAACCATTGATCTCTATTTTAAATTGTTTGTCCCATTGAATATTGACATAGGATTGCTACTTTAACGTTGGTCACTAATCTGTTCATCATAAAACGATATTTATTATACAGAAAACGGTAGAACAGTTTACGCGGCCCCTGATGACGCGGGATGATGCGAGTCTTCTTGTTGTCGCTGGTGACGTAACCGTCCAACTACAACAACTCGTCTGTATAGTAGTTTGCAACGCTCAGATGGTATATCCACCAGGTCTATCAGCTCGGACTGACTGGCGCGGCGCTCGCGGGGCTTGGCGCGCGAGATCAGCAGGGACTGGTCTGCGTTGCGGATGTTGATGCCGTAGCGAGTTTTGTACTACTCAGAGAAGCTTATTTCTCCGCCAGTTCTCCTTGAGGAGGTTGACTTCGGCGATACAGACAGAGAGTCGACGTCGTCAATGCGGTAGGTTTGTTTGCTGTAGGCAGTTAATACGATCGCTCCCACCACATCCCTGACAAATGATTCCCGGTAGCTCCGTCGGTCCCTCCTGACACACTCATTCAGATCATCAAGGGAAGTGTCTTGCCGCACGGTCTTGTTCAATATCTCGCTACACATCATGATCTGAGGCTCATGCTGACTGATCGAGATCACATACCCAGGCCACAGCTCAAGTTTAATCTGACTTCAATCTTACCTGCAGCATCAAAGATGTCGCGTCCCACAATCTGCAAGTTGAGATAGCCAAGTGCTGTCCTCATATGAATGTTAAATACTTGGATGCGGGGTCAGCCACCAGACGTACGGTGATGTGAATGTTCTCTGCATCCGACGCACGCTTTGAGAACAACTCCATCGGATCTGGCTAGAGGCCTTGGGAGGTGAACATCACTGTTCCATCAAAGATGATCAAATATTAATTAAATTTCTGTGTAAAGAACTAACATAAAAGTGTCATAGTCGCCTGCTACAAAACCAAGGTTAATCATTATATATATATACATATGGACTGTTGTAGGTTTTCGCGGCCCGTCATAGGACAAAAACAAGGATCTTGGGTAAAACCGCGTCTAAAATAAGATGAATCAGGGCAGAACCTGGGCGTCCACCGACGTTTTGTCTGTACTACGTCAGACATTCTCAAAGTTGACTATGACTCTATGGAGGTTGGAGTCACAGTGGCTGGCAAGCACGCAGCGCCCGCCTTATATCGCCTCGGCTGAAGGTGCGGGGTGGCGATGTCATATCGAAAAAATACGGATGGTGGCAATTGAGAAACAAATTAGCACAGCTTACTGCAGTGAAAACTTTTTCGTTCGGCTTCTTGTCATAGGGCCTCATTGGTTGTCTTTTGAAATGTTATTCGTGCTTAGAATTATGATATCTGAAATTTGCTTCATATTTGAAGGATTTGGTCGAATAGGTCTACGGACTGCATGGCAAAGCATGAGTGCAGGTTTCCAAGCAAAAGGGAGACTCTGGCTATCATCTCTTATGTTCAGGTTATTCGGCCGTTTCTCAATTTCCACAAATTCACGAATAATACGTGGATTGAGCTGTTGTACAGGGCAAATAGTTTTGGTTTTGTCAAAATCTATCACATGCGAGTAAGCTTTAGCTTGTTGAGCCAGGGCAGTGTTGCAGGTGGACTTCAATAGAGTTGGCAAATAATTATACGCAACTATTTGATATGCGGTAGAAGAGACAAATTAACAAAACATCAACAATTCACAAGATCCAAATCCGATTAAATTAATTTAACCATTTAAAATGTCAAGACCTTGTATTTCATCGGATATGTAGTAGTTCCAAATTTTGGCAACCCTCTGATGTAGGCACTGGTTCGGGCATATTTTGACGTGATGGACGGGGCCTGGTGATGTCGTTTAACGGGAGTAATTTGGTAGGTATTCTAGTAATACTACATAGTTGTCATTACCCTCTGAACTAAATTTTCTCAAAATCCCTTTTGCTATGGAAGCAGATTTTTCTAACATCAGTCTACCATTATGTGAAAAGATGTCATACTAAATAAAAAATAATAATTATAAAATCGTACTTAGAGTCTACCCACTCAGTCATATAACTGATTTTCAGTGGGGGACATTAAGCTTAAGCGACAAAGCCAACTTTGCAGGCCTCGACGCAATCGACGAGTGAGCGATAACCAACGAAAGATCGATATGTTTTTAAATATAGCAATCAGTGGTATGGACAGTGCAAACACCCGCGGATCAACAAAAGAATCAACAAGGCCTATCCAGAACAACTTTGAATAAAAGTATGTGCATTGTTGCTAGGACGGCTACAAAGTCACCGATTTCAATTTCCTAACCCAAGAACTGATGGACTGAAATTCAAATCAGAAGTTAGATAAATTCTGCCTAAAGCGGGAATCGAACCCTGGACCTTCTGCATTGGGAGCAGAGACGTAACCCACAAAACCAATGAGCCACACACACGTGGAAAGCTTGCAGTGAAGATATATAAGCATCACCCAGGAAAAATATTGTAGTTTGTTAGTTAGTTAATGTTGTTTTAGGGCACTCAACAGTAGAGTTATCAGTGCCCATGTCAATTGTATTGGAATCTTCCAAATTTTCTTTTTCCATAATTGTGGATTATCACCATGTTTTATTCTTTCCAATGGGAGGTACGTAAGGGAAGACGAAGGGGGTAATGGGAAGGAGTGAGGATGTTGGATAGGATGGGTTAAATTGGGTGGGAACGGAGGAGTGCTCGTTGCAGAGAGGGCCGGCAAGTATGGAGACGAAAAAAGTGAAAGAAGAAAATAAATATGAGTAAGGCTGTGTGAATGAAGAAAGGTATGATAAAAAGTTGCGCGAGAGCTCTCTTTGCAGCACGCACCCCAACCGGCCAGAGCTTGCCCTTAGTTTGGGGGAATATTCTACTCCCATACTCATAGGCCAAACCGCGGGAAGGTATAGCGAGTTGGACTTTGAAGGCCCGAAAAATATTAAAGTAGCAGCCATAACAACAGCCCTTGCCCTTCAAATGTTGTACTCCTAATTGAAACATCTTGGTGACGTGTATTGTTCTTTTACACAGATATCTTCTATATTTTGTAAGTTGTACTGGTGACAAAAATCCTTTTTTTGGGTGATCTCATACACAAACTAACCGAGTAAGGCCCAGTTTCTTTCAATTCAGAGTTAAACAGTGGCGGACCTAAAAATTACAGCTACAGAGTGAACTGCAACGGGAAACTCTGAAACGTTTAAATCTGTGTGTGAGGTACGAGGATTGTGTTTAAATTATGCAGCTACAGAAGTTGGAAATTTTGAAAGTATGCGATAAGCAATATTAAAGACAATGATGGTGATGCTGATGATGAAGAAGATCTACCAATTGTAATAATAATTCCGAAAAAGTTGCAAGGCAAGATTCAAGATTGTTTCTAGAGAAGAAAGGAATATTTATCGTCGAGTCCTAACAAAAAGAAAAATGATTGATGATTTTGAAACACTCGAATATGGATTTAAACAGCAGCGCATATAAAACATCAAGACAGATGTCTATGATTTCAACTTCTGTACACTCTTTGTACATAAATATTATTGTGGTAAATTTTTATAAGAGTCCAAAAACACTACAGATAGTGTGGTACATGAACATATAGGGGTTTTTCAAACATAAGAGTTGCATCACCAAACTCTATGTAACTTTTCCTCTAAACAAAAATAAAGGACCCCATCCATTGGCTGAAACTTTGACGTAGTGATGGGGCTTTTCTAACTAATGTCAGCCAGGTGATTAACAATGCTATATAAGAAAGCACAATTCTAACTGCAACCAACAATGTAAAATTGGAACCTCAATGGAAACATCCATTTACAGCACTGATTGGTGGTACGGGATGTGGGAAATCACATGTTGTGACAAAATTTATTCAGCATCTCTAAGCCATGGTGAAAAAACAAATAGCTGAAGTAGTATGGTGCTACTCTAAATAGCAGGATCTTTATGAGAATAATGATAATGAAATTATAAGTTTTCATCAAGGATTACCGCAACTTGAAAGATTTATTTCTTAATGAAGGCGCAAGACTAGTGATTATTGACGATATGATGCGTAAAGCAGATGAAAGAATTGCAAACCTATTTACCAAAGGATCTCATCATAGAAATAGAAATATAATGTTTATTAGACGAGTGAGCGCAGCGAACGTAGTCTATAACGCAGGTCGAAAAAAACGGCACTCACTGTGAAAGTTGTAACTCTGTCTGTCAGATACCTAACGGCCGAACGACTTAGCAGATTGAGCTGAAATTTTAAACATACATCCGTTACCAGTTAACTGAGAACTGCTAACAAACTGATCAAAATCCGTTGCGATTTAAACCTATAATAAATAAAAATCTTGTGAATTTAAACCTAGATTGCAAATGTTTACATTTGCCATACGTATAGAAGGCCACAGCCATGGTTATATCTATTAAAAACAATGATTTAGATGACTATATATAATTTTGCGATACTACCTATTTTTCAATGCGACTTAAACTTTATTTATCGTTCCTTATCTCTAGTTTAGTCTTAATCTTACCGTTAATTAGCTTAATTTTCCGTGTGTATGTGTGTTTGTGTATGAGAGCAGATCGTGTGAAAGAAGACAGCAGGAGACATGGTGAGTGTATTTGCATTACTCAATCAACTTTGTCACGGGTGATGGGCGACTATACTTATTATATAATACTACATTCATTCCCCCCTGCTTGGGAAAAACTAGTACTAGTAATAAATGGCTCCAAACCAAAGTAAGTTGGCAAAACTGAAAACCACGAAAGCAAAACCACCCCCACCACTGCCTTTCGTAAACCCCCTCCTAACAGTAACACTTGACTGAATACCATCCCCTCCACCGTCTCCAACCATTCACCCCTCAACTGGTAGTGTTCTCAAGACGCGCCTAGCTGGTCACCCGCGCGCTCTCCAGGTCATTCACCTAAACGCGAGCTCCCTTCTGTCGCACTGTCTCGACCTTCAGGCCGTCGTAGAGGAAAGTAGGCCACACGCTATTCTGATCAGCGAGTCGTGGCTGAAACCTACCCTCAACTCTTCACTGGCGAGACTAGACGGGTACAGGCTGATCAGAAATGACCGCACTAAACGCCGCGGTGGAGGGGTCTGCGCTTACATTCGAGACGATGTGAAAAGTAAAATCCTATCTAAATCACCCAACGAGTATTGTTCCCGGCCAGAGTATATGATATTTGAAATTAAAATCGCAAATCACTCAATCCTTATGGCAGTTGTCTACCGCCCTCCGAAAATTGGGTTTCTGACAGACTTTGAAACTTCACTCTTACAATTCGTTCCCCATTACGAGCATGTAATTGTCATGGGTGACTTTAACACAAACCTACTGGCTATTAATCACACAGATACAAAGCAACTAACCACCATATTCGAATCATGTAACTTAACTGTTTTACCGCTAGAACCAACTCATCACACCTCCACTTCGCATACATGGATAGACCTCATGATGACGTCAAACCGTGATAGAGTCCTAAATCACGGGCAACTCTCTGTACCAGGCATATCTGCCCACGACCTAATATATTTACAATACTCAATCCGTACGCCGAAGCAAAAGCCAAAACTTATATCACGACGAGCACTAAAACTCATAGACGTTGATCAATTTAGAACAGATTCAATTTCTTTAAATTGGGACACATTAGTCAATCTACCTACAATTGACGAAAAATTATCAACATTCAACTCAATGATTACAAGCCTGTACGATAAACACGCCCCATTAAAAGTCGTCAGAGTCTCTAAACCGCCTTCGCCATGGCTCAACGCAGACATAAGAAACCTAATGGCCAGGAGAGACGCGGCATTTAATAAATTCAAATGTAGCCATATCGCTGAGCATGAAAATGAATACCGACACTTACGAAATAAAACTAATCAAATGATTAGAACGGCAAAACGGCGACACACTTATACCCTACTCGACCCAAACATGCCAATGAAGAAAACGTGGCAACACCTATCACACATGGGTATAGGTAAACAGAAGGAGGACGAAGTGCCTATTGAAATTCCCCTTGACAACCTAAACAATTACTTTACTACTCCGCCCACAAACATTAACCCCGTCCTCAAAGATTCTCATGTAAAGAGCATACAAGATCAGCCCACACCAACGTACGATCAATTTTATTTTAAACACGTGACACCAAAAATGGTAATCAATGCAATTAGACGAATAAAATCGAATGCTGAAGGCGTTGACCTAATACCTATAAAACTTATTCAAAACATGATCAATATTTCTCCAATTTTAATCGAGCCTATCACTTACCTTCTCAACTTCTCTCTCACACATAACTCTTACCCCGAAATCTGGAAACAAGCACTAGTTCGTCCTCTACCGAAGAAGCCTAATCCCAGCACTGTTTGTGACTACCGTCCAATCAGTATCCTACCATCTCTCTCAAAGGCGCTCGAGTACATTGTTCACACTCAAATAACTGATTTTTTAAGAGAAAACGATATATTAGACCAGTACCAATCAGGCTTCCGATCCAATCATAGTACGTGCACGGCACTCATCAAAGTAACTGATGACATACGAACAAAAATGGACAATCGACAACTCACACTTCTGACATTACTTGACTTCAGCAAAGCTTTTGACTCAGTTGACATCGACATACTAATGACGAAACTAAAATCTATAAATTTCTCTAGCCCATCCCTTAAATGGGTACACTCTTACCTTACTGGCAGACAGCAATGTATAATATCGGGTGATAATAAATCTAAATGGATGTCACTTAAGACTGGGGTACCACAAGGAAGTGTATTGGGGCCATTATTATTCTCTCTATATATAAACGACATATCGAAATCACTAAAATATTGCTATTACCATCTGTACGCTGATGACCTTCAAATTTATCTGCATTCCTCCCCTTCCTTAATTAACCAAGCAATCCAAATGATGAATGACGATTTGCTATCTTTACATGCCTGGGCGAACAAAAATTGTTTAACTATTAACCCCACAAAATCACAAACTATGATACTTGGTTATCACAAACTGTTAGCAAAACTAGACCGCCCAACAATCAATCCTGTTATCTTAAACGGCACGACTATACCTATTCAACGTAATTTTCGAAACTTGGGACTATATATGACCGATGACATGACCTGGACGGAACATATTAAACACGTGTGTAAAAAAACCTATGCATCTTTACATTCTTTAAACCGCCTCAAAAACTTCCTCCCAACAAAATTAAAAACAATGCTCGTGCAAAGCCTCGTCATGCCTCATTTTGATTATTGCGACGTCGTGTACAACGACCTAACCGAGGACCTCTCTATTCGTCTTCAGAGAGCGCAAAATGCCTGTGTTCGTTTCATCCTTGGTATAAAAAAATCTGATCACATAACCCCTGGATTCAAAAATCTTGCGTGGATTCGTCTAAATGACCGCAGAAATTTACACTCGATTTGTCTTGTTCATCGCCTACTCTCATCATCTACACCCTCGTACCTAGCGTCTAATTTCCAGTACCTATTCTCAAACCATACCTTTAACACTAGATCTAGATCAGGCACTCAATTAACATTTCCAACACATAGAACCAATCTTCTAGACCACTCTTTTACTGTAAACGCTATTCGAGTCTGGAATACTCTCCCAACCGACATCAGGGATGCGGATGTCTGTGGACAAAGATACCACTCTTTCAAACGAAAAGCATACCAATATTATTTGAATAAGCATAATTAGCAGCCACAACCATCAGCCGCTACAACCATTGTCAATGATTGATTAATGCACATCACCTCCACCACCTGGTCCTGCTCTCTGAATATCTTGCAATTTCTGCCACACTGTGGCAACAGCAGCATATTTTGTAAGTTTTGTGTGAATGGATGAATGAATGATTTTTCTTTTTCTTTATTTTCTAAAAAGTTATCTACTTATGCCATACCCATAGTAACTATCTGTTGGTAACTACTTACTATTTAAATGTATACTATTTTATAAAACTCATACATTTTATGTAGGTATCAAATTTGTTTATTTTTCTTATGTTATTGAACTATGTTATTAAATTTTGTAGGTATCCAATTTATTAATTTGTGCTATGTTACTGAACTCTGTTATTAAAATAGGCTTGTACTACATATGCATGCTGTATTCCTAGTACGTAATGTTTAATTTAATTTGTATCTTACTATTACTATTGCTTATTTCATTTCAATTTGTTTGTATCTTACTTTGTATCTGTATCTGTATCTTTGTATTGTATCCTTAAAATGTAAAATGGTTGGATGGAAGAGAAGGCCTAACAGGCCTTAATCCCGCCATAAATAAAGACGCTAATCAATCAATCAATCAATCTCTATGTCAGGTGCTAGGCGTACGCTTCGGTAGGCCTGTTAGGACATTTGGCCAAGGGATGGCTCGCGCCTAAACGAAATCCATTTCACAAACGTCAGCTGGTAAGTAGAGTATTACTCCTCGAAACTAGAGGCGAGCTCTGGTAGTCGTCGTCCGGGACCTCTCCTCCTTCACTGACGACCTCCCCAACGACGACGACCATAACGACACTAACGATGACAAAGACGATGACGACCACGACATGAGAACCCCTCTTTTCTTTCACCTACCCGTAGCTGATTCTGATTTGCATTGGGTTTTCCTTCCTATATCCCCTAAGCTAGATTGGCGTATTATGACCAAGCGGTTGACGCGCCCTTAATCCAAATCAAATTAACCTCAACTATGTCAAAGCCTCATTTCAGTACAAAGACGGCGACAACGACTACACGATTGGTTGACGCACTCTGAATCCATACTAGAAAAACGCCAAAGTCGTTGTTAGACGAGTGAGCAAGCCATGTGTTGAGTACTCGGTAATATTAATATATTATGAGTATAAATGAGAGGGGTTTGAGATTAGTTGTTATATGGGTGCGTCAACGCTGTAAGGCATAATGCACCACTCTATCCTAATAGACTGTGGAAGAAATGCCCATGCTAGCTAGATTCAGTCTTAGGTTTTGGGGAGGAAAGGGGATGTTTCCGGGTACTCAACACATGGCTCACTCACTCGTCTTACAACGACTTCGGCGTTTCCCTAGTATAACAGAATATGTTTCACCAAGGAAAAGGAAGAAGATATATTTCGTTGGATTCACACTATCACTATCACACTATATCTAGAATACTTGGAAATATTTTAAAATCATGAATCATACAAAGAAAATGTAACTCATAGATTCTGACCCACTTGGTAGGATTCAACAACGTACAAAAAATCCTGTTATCAATTCGATATATTATCTCAATCAAGAAATGGAACGCATATTAGAGCTAAACCACCTTTAGCTGAGGAGAAGTGGTTGCAATATAAACAAGTACTTGCACGTGTCTTGCACTTTACAAATTAGTTATGCCATCCATAACATTACCTATCATTCAAGAACATTATAATGAAAAAGTGAATAAAAACTAAACTTGCATTTACAACTGAAGAAAAAGAAGATCATAAGGTCAAAGATATTGTTAAAATCAAAATTCTAAAATCTCTTCCCAAAATGGTCAATTACATAGCAGAGATGTTGTATGATAGTGTAGATAGAGCGGAAATAATTAGTTGGGATAAATTCGAAAGTCAGTGTCCGCACTCAGACACTCCACACACACCAATCTGTACCTAAGCACTACTCAAATCCACGACGTTTATGCATGATGTGTTATGTCTCCTCTTGAGATAATATACTTAATAGATTCAATTTTATAAAGTATTTACTGTGTGAACTTCACTCAAGGAAGATGAGAGTTACTGTCATCTCATCACGATTAACTCCGATGAATTATTGATATTCGATTTTAAGAGACCAACAATATTTAGCACATTCACGATGCCAACTCTGAGAGCTTGGTCAAGATTTAAGTAACAGAGTAAAGAACTAAATTTGTTCTATGTTTTATAGTACAACTTCTAGCATTTTTTCTGCCAGGTTGTTGAAGGTACGGCCAGAAAGATTCAAAGAAAGAAGATCTTGATGCCATTACGTTTTGTGTAATTTAAGTTCTTTTTAATATCGTATTCACAAATCGTGGTGTCAAACAGTTAAAGGAGGAAACAAAACGAGTCTTCCAAAGTCTACCCGACACCTCGCACCGTAGGTACCAGACCCGCAGTAGTTTCAACAGTCTACACCATAATAAGATGGCAATGCAACTGTGTTACCGCATAATATTCGGGTATCGGTTGACCATGTTCATTTGTTGTTTTCACTTGTTTATACTTGTTTCATTTGTCAATACCACGCTTTTATTCATGTTTAATAATATCCCACAAATTACAATTGTTATGTTAAAAGACTGCCAAGCATCGATTATTTAAAAGAAATTAGATATTTAAAAATCGCTTAGGTAATATTCCATTCTTAATTTCAGCCTTCTTAATACATTAACTAAATCCTGAATTATACTTGTTCAATGTTTTGTTTAAGATTAATTCAATTTAAGAATAAAATACAATCAATGAGGAAGACGTATTGTTGTATTTTCTTATCTTGCACTTTTTTTATTGTGTCTTGTCAGAGAATACAATATATAGTATAAATTAAACATTTAACCGCCTTTTGTCTTTGTACTGCCCCGTGGCTACATCCTTGAAAAGCTTGGCAAAAAAGAATTTGCAAATATGGATAGAAATGTAACATATCATGAAACTGTTTAATAGATTAAAACTATGCAAACTACGTAAATACTGTTGCTCCAAATGAGCCTTGATTATTTTTCTAATTTTGATTTAGTTAGTTAACTGATATACAAAGGAGGAAAACTAAATAATTCATATACATAAATTCAGCAGGCAAAATAATGAACTATAGTTAATTGAAGTTTGAAATAGTTATATTAAAACAACAATGTACAGTATGACAATAATTTCGGTAACAAACCCAACATGAATATTAAATGAAATTAAATAATGCACCAAATAAAAATGAGGGTAAACGGTAGTCACCCATGGGTGAATCGTGTTCAACCATTTGTTCACTATTTCCCTATTCAAATACCAATCTCTGGTTGGCCATTATCCGCTCGTCATTGATGCCTGTGCCATATGCTCAGTCAGCATTAAATTAAAAACCCACCTATTTGAAATTAAAATAATTACTTAGTAACTCTAAATACAAAAACATTAGATTATTTTTGTCTGTGAAAATTTTATTTCCAAATACAGGAGTAACTCTATACTACAATACTTCACAACATTGGAATTAATGCATAAGAAACTTACTATCCCAACATTATTGACTACATTAATCAAATGAAAAAATTCGCATTTTTCTTGGACATACACACACCAAGTACACGAGCTGCATATTTCTAGGTTGGCCTTATTACACCAAGATTCTAGAATAACTCTAATTATCATTCGTGTTTGGGAAAACCAAGCGTGTTTTTGTTGTGTTAAAAGCCCATATTTTGAAATTTTATGCGTGAATAATGAAGCAAGTTTTATAAGGCTTTATCGTTGTTTTTTTCTATTCGTATAAGGATTGGAACTTTGAAAGTGGGATAAAATAGTATTGCAAATGTCCCATATGCAAATTCATCATCAGACAACTCTATATATTCAAGCAATCATAGTGTAGCAACATAGATGAAAGTTTTAGTCATCACGATTAACCTCAATAAATTAATATTTAGCTTAAGGGATCAACAATATTTAGCACAATTGTGATGCCAAATCCTGAGGAATTGGTCAAGATTGAGGTAAACGAGAAAAGAGCACGATTTGTTCAATGTTCAATAGTACAACAGCCAGCATTGTTAATACCAGGTTGTGGCAGATGTGACCGATAGAGATTCAAACAAAGAAGATCTGTTCTGGTTGCCGTTACGTTTTGTGTAATTTAAGTTGTGTTTGATATCGTTTTGCACAATTCATGGTGTCAGTCAGTTCTGGGATACACAACGAGTCTTCCATCATCTTCCCGGCACCTCGCACCTTAGGTACCAGACCCGCAGTAGTTTCAAGGAACCTCCACCATAATAACGCCCCCTTTCGTATTCTTACACGCTAAATTATTTGAGTGGTTTGTTTCACTCAATACGCCGAGCGGATGGTCACTTCACTCGTTTTGAGTGTTCGTCACTCATTTTTAACTGGAATTGTCACTCGATGTATTGGGTGATCATTATTTAGCTCAAATGTGCTGAGTGACCATGTGACACCGCTCTTTAGTTAGCGATGTTTAGTCAATAGTGAGCGATGCATAAAGCTTGTTCAAGGGATTAGTGTTGAGACTTATCTAAGCGATGAATGGGGCTTCTCCTTATTGTATGTCTACTGTATTGTCCTGATCGGTGCCAAGTCTAGGGGATGAATAGCAGAGATTTTACCGGCGACGTTTCAAACATGTCACTGGTAATAATTGCTTGTCATGTACTCATGACAAAGAACGAGGTAGGGCATTCCAATATATATCAACGGTCCTCTGAACACGTCCAGCATCTTCGAAACCAACTAACTCGTCAGTGTCTGTTAGTTCGTGACCGTGTGCGCATTGCCATTTGCCAGTGTAAGTCTTCAAGGAAAAATAGTTATTACCGGTGTAGTGATGAAGTGTGCAACGTTCTAATTGGAAGGGCATTTCTGCGGAAAACGCCGAAAAGTAAAAGGTAGGGCCTAAATGTCGACATCTGTTGTACTTCTATATGCACGAATAGTTCATTGTGTTTTCATTGTTTTAGTTGAAAACAACATAATATATCCTGTGTAGGCCTAGATAAAACTTAATGGAAATTATTATATGCATGCCTTTTCATGGGCGTCCACAGTGAAGAGAGAGAACGCAGTCGTCCATCTACATACCAATGTGATGTTTGCATACAGCTGCTATAATACTATTTTGTAGTTTTATGATATTGACCTATTAACATGAGTTGAAAATAACATAATATATCATGTGTACCTATATGCAATACGTATACTGAATTTAAATGCTACTTGAGCGATTAATTCTCCCTTTCCTTCCCTCCCACCGCTATTTTTTGATTGAATTGCGATATTTTTTTAGGGAAGTTAGTTTGTCTCAATTTTGAGTGATTTTCGCTTCTATTTGAGTTATTAATAGCCTAAATAGAGAGTATCTTTGAAGCCAAAATATCGCTATTATTTGAGTGAATTTCGATCTTTTATAAGCGATTATCACCCTTATTTCAGAGTGAAAATTTCGCTCTATAATTGAGTGGAATTATTTCACTCAATTCTAGGAGTGGTGGTCACTCAGAAAGAGTGGTGCAAATACAAGCTAAAAAAGGAGCGAAATTTCACTCGATTTGAGTGTTTTTCCGCTCTTTTAATTTAGAGTGTAGCGTTACACATTCAAACACTCTAAAAGCTATTTCCAACAGTAGACAGTACTAAATTAAAATGCTTTTAAAAGACGTCTTCTCTATCTCCTGAGACGGTAACTGTAAATATTACAATATAATTAACTAACTCGCGTATAAAACAAATTATTTTGCCAATGAAAACTAAAGTTTTGTTGTTTTAACTAGCATACCCGTTTGTAAAGATCAATGTCTAGGTGTCTGACAGGGCGCCGCGTCTGAGCCGCGGTGCGCTTACACACTCGAACTAGAATGTATTCGAGGTGTCACCCAGTCTTTATGAAAAGTGTTGTAACTTTTAAGGGGACCGGGCCGCCGCAAAACCAAAAATACATTTGTTTTTGAGATTTCTTATTTAATTATGTGTGATTTAGAAAATGATGTATTTGGCATGATTATGGGTAATAACTACACTCGCAATAAAATATTTAAGGCACCTCTGCAGTGCCAAACTCACATAAACCTGGTCAGATCCATAGCATATGGCTAGAACTAAAAGCATTATTTTGATATGATTTGACAGGGTTATTTAGTCACTTAGATTGGTGTTGGTTACCCTGTTGAGAACAACTATATTTTAAAGATCTGTTAGACCGTGGATAATGTACTGTTGTAATGATTGTTTTGACTGTCAGTGTCAAGAGTTGTGTTTTTGTCAAAGATGACCCGGCATTAAATGCCGGGCCAAAAATTTTATGGTCAAGGGATTGGTGAATAAAATATATTCTAATAGTTATCTTGTTATTGGGTCTGGGCTAATAACTTACAGCCCAAATTTTTCAAAGTTTCCCATTTTTTTTTTAAATATGTAAATTACCAAATCGCTTGTCCGACGCGTGTGACTCCAAGGGATGTGGGTATAAATCAGGCATGAGATGCTGGAACGGTCTTTATTTATCGTTTTACGTTTAGTAACAAACGAGCTCTTATCGTAACATGTATGTTTTCCTAATTTGATAGTGAAAATAAAATACATAGTGCTTCTCCTTTTGGTTAATTATTAAGGAAAATTGAAGTAAAAAGTTTTAACCCTTTCACTACCAGATTATTTTTTTCAAAATAAGGTTATTTTTATCAATTATTTGAAAATGCTAATTTTTTAAAATGATTTTTGGTGTTTTTCAATCATTTTTTTACCTGTTTTTTAAGGAATTTTGGGAAATTTTGGATTTTGAATTAAAGCTTCATTTAAAGTAAATATTTAAATTTGATGTACATTCCTAAAACAAGATTTTTTCTGAATTTTTTGCATATATTACATTTTTTGTATCTCAAATGGTAGCAATTCTAGAAATATATTACTTTTCCAAGAAAAAACAAAATTCTCCCTTTTTTGACCTTTTTTTGCAGATGTGTATTTTGGATTTTCTCTAAAACAGGCACTTTTTGTCCAATCAGGATGGGAAAAAAAGTGTTTATTTTTAATGCTCAGGAAAAAAAATAAAAAAGGGCAAGTTAAAAAAATTTTTTTTTACCCGGATATAAATTTTGGAAGTTGATGTCCACTATAGAGGACGCCAGTAGCGAGAGGGTGATCCAATCAAGTGCTCCATGCCAGGAGATGGAGGTTTAACTATTTGTTACGTCGAGAGACGTAACTCTGCACAATGGCAAGACTGGTCATAAGCTTCAGCAGTTATCTTTACAATCTCAGTGACTGACAGATGAGAATTAACCATCGATGCAATTTTTGGTTTTGGCGAATATTTATTATATATTTTTATCCTTGACAAAAGATTCAACCACCCACAAGTGCCAATTAACTCAATCTAAACAATCTAGGTGCCCGTAAGGGCGCCGCAGCCAAGCCGCGGTTCGCTAAACACTCAGGCACCTTATACAGCAAGCAGAGTTGGGGTGATTTCGAGGTGTCACCCAGCCATCATGAAACGTGATGTGAACTTGAAAACTATCAAAATCGAGGGGATTTAGGTACCCGACAACACATGCCAAATTTGGTTGGGGTACGAGCATTCCTTCTTGGTGAAAATATGACTTGAAACATGCTCCAAATCACTTTAAGGACGTAAGTTACTACTGGCTATACTACTACTACTACTACTACTACTACTACTACTACTACTACTACTACTACTACTACTACTACTACTACTACTACTACTACTACTACTACTACTACTACTACTACTACTACTACTACTACTACTACTACTACTACTACTACTACTACTACTACTACTACTACTACTACTACTACTACTACCTTACCTGACAATTTAAAATCATTAAAATCTATGAATGAGGTGAAGAGGAAAATAAAAGAATGGATAATAAAAAGGGAATGAATATTATTGTCTATGATTTGTCTTTGTTTTTGTTTTTGAAGTTATGTAATCTTTGGTGGGGTGGTTATATGGTAGTATAATGTTTCTTATATTGTATACTATTGTGTTACTCTTTAGTTTTAGAATGTTTTTCATTTTTTGTTATCTGAATTTATTGTATCACGACAAAATGAGAGTCAGAGATATTGTTTATATATGTTTTGTTGTTAAAGAGACTCTGCAGACAAGCTACGTAAGTAGTTTTGCGGAGTCTGAAATTGCTGTATTTTGTATTTTTTCCAAATAAAGAACAATTCAAAAAAAAAAAAAAAAAACTACTACTACTACACTACTACTTATACTACTACTACTACTACTACTACTACTACTACAACTACTACTACAACTACTTACTACTACTACTACTACTACTACTACTACTACTACTACTACTACTACTACTACTACTACTACTACTACTACTACTACTACTACTACTACTACTACTACTACTACTACTACTACTACTACTACTTCATTCATTCATGTACATTTTTATCCCGGTATAAGCCGAGTTAGGTGGTATAAGTGCGGTATAACTCGAATCCAATTCATGAAGACTTATCCCGCCTCGACCGGGGATAAGAAAATACGTAAACAGATGGCGGACATTTTAAATTTTGCATCTATGTGTAAAAAGAGAAAAGTTGTCATTACTCTCATAAAACAAATCAGAAACCGTCCCGGGCCTAGGCCCAGATGTAGAACATTATTCATAATACAACAGTGTAGGCCTAATGTTCCATTAGGTTATAGGACTAGTTAAATAAATACTAACATTACACGTTTGACAAGCCCTAGGCCTCTTCTAGCCAACCCTAGGCCTGCACGACCTTGTTCTGACACACATCCCGCACAAATAACTAGTTTTGATTACTAAAAGCCTAATGCAGATAAAGAATAGTTTGATAGTCCTAGGCTATTCCAAAATTTACGGCAATAATAAGCCTTTTCTTTTCTTTTAGTGAATTCACGCAATCTCCTGTCACTAAATGAAAAAGTAAAACAAAAGATGGTGCAAATTTTCAGTGTTCTTTTGCTAATTTGCTGATTTACATGGCTGTGGAAGGCAGTGGAAAATAACATTTGTTGTGTTTGTTGTTTTATTGGAAATTTTTTATTGGATTAGAGTTGCCCAGACTTAACCAGGCCTTATCCTGCCATGTCCTGCATTATACCGTGCTTATACCACCTATACCCGGGATAAATGTACATGAATTGGGGCCCAGGTATCAAGATGAAACTTGAATGTTGAGTCTGGCTGATTCTTGTTACTGCTGGTGATTACAGTGTATTTGATTCTGTTATCCTCGCAATAACGAGAATTGTCTGGACTTGATTCTCAATGGGCGAGATCTGCGGGTGTGACTTTGGGCGAGTAAATGTAGGTAATGGTGCATCATTATTAAGGGAGGACGTCCCTGAATATACTAGATTCTATAGTTTTAGTACCACTAACTTGAAACTTTCAGGGGTTGTTAAGAATGAAAAAAGATATTGAGGTAGGTAAAAAACATTTTGTTTGTTAATTTTACCGAGATTTTAAGTCAGGAAGCATGGAAATGCAGTCGATTTTAAGGAAAGGGATATTAGCTTAGCAAAATAGAATTTGACAGTACCTATTGATTAAAATGTGATAGTTCACAAAGGTACTCAATAGCTTACAAACTATGCAAACACAGTACACTGTTGTTCCGAATTAGCCTTGTTTATTAAGTTTGTATTTTTTTATTTTTTTATACAAAAACTGATTTCCAAAAGAAGGCAACTAAATCAATCTAATATTATGAATGCAGACACAATAATGAACTATAGTTAAAGAATCCAAATAAAAAAAGTGAAAATGTGGTAGTAAAGTACCCAATGGCCAAATATAATTTTAATTATTTTTTGTAATTGTGTCCATCCTTTTAATTACTAGTTCCTAATTTAAATACCGAATTCTGGGTGGCCATTTTCCGCTCGTCAATATAGTGTCTGTAACTAAACCAAGCTGTAGAGTAACTCTTAATAAAAAATCATGAATTTATTATAGTCAGTGATAATTCATCGTCAAATATTGGAGTAACATTATACTACAATACTCTTCAACATAGAAATTACTGCATCAAAAACTTCTCGTCAAGACTATTGTTTACGTCAATGGAACGTAACATTTCGCAATGCTCTTGGACATACAAAACAACATCTCAAGTACAAGAGCTGCATATTTCTAGGTTGGCCTCGTTGCATCAAGATTCATGAATTACTCTAATCATCATTCGTGTTTGGGAAAGCAAAGTGTGTTTTTGATATGTTAAAAGCCAATAATTTTTCATTATTTTATGCATGAATAATGCAGCAAGTTTTACTAGGCATTATCGTTGTCTTTTTTGGTATAATGACTGGAACTTTGAAAGTGGGATAAAATATTATTGCAAATGTCCCATGTGCAAATTCATCATCACTCGACTCTATATATGTCATAGTCATTTTCACCTAAGGTGGGACAGGACCTCGGTATATTGGCCTATGTTGGTGGAAGGAGAAGCTTGAGAGAGGTCCTGGAGGTGGGACTTTACAAGTGTCGCTCAACATATTCGAAAATGATCCGTCCAATACACGGCCGCAGTTGCCTCGTGTGGCTGTGACGACATGTAATGTAATGTAAATGTACTGCAGAAGCTACGAAATCGCGCGTCTCAGTCAGCATAGCGCCAGATCGTTCACACACGCAGCTACTCGGCTCGGGCTCACTCGTCGAACGAGTTAGAACAAGATGATGTTAGCTGTTCTAGGAGGGAAGGGTGGCTGAGTTAATTATATCGAACCATATTTTGTTCAGACTCATATATTAAAGGTAAAAACAAATCATGTACATTATCAGAAAATACCAAAATGGCAATTGTATGCTGTGAATGATGACAGATTCATAAAACTTCCGGACTAAAAACTAAGTGAATTCAAACCCACGTCCGTAATAGGTACCCGGTACCAGTACCGCCGTACCGGAATGTAATGTAAAAAAAAAAACGTTGCTGAAAGACTTCTTGAGATACCTGGTAACTGCATTTGAACAAAGGGTTGTATGTTTAAATTGCTTTGTAAGTATTCATTTTATCATTCAATTGTGGACGTTTATTGAGTTAGTAACGGAAGTACCTGTATTATGTATCCATTTAGGTAATCTGGACGATCTTACAAATTCATCTCCAGATGTAATTTAGACCAGTGCCTTGCCTCCCCCCCCCCAAAAAAAAATGAACAAACAAAAAACAGCTTAATCAAAAATACGCATTTTCAAACAATTGCTCGTGGTCTTATGTCCGGTGACTAATTTTAAGGATAATTCTTTGCAGTTAGGTGTAGCTATCGTTGGATAAGTTTTTTATTGGCATTCCTGCACAAGTTGGTAATGATATAACTAACAGTTCAGATGCAATCATCAACACATGAGTGCACGTTGCCTGCACGCCGCGCTAACTTCAGCAACTCGGCAACTCCTCGAAATATTTCACATTCCTCACAGATTACGTTACAGGTTATTTATTTTATACATCTCTATTGAGAGTTTTATCAAACCATTTAACTGATAAACATAGGTGAAATCCTATTTATAGTATATAACGGTATAATCATGTATTCTATGAACTCGTATACCTAAGTCCAAACCCTAATAACTTCCACTTTATATAGAATAGATTTATATGCACATTTAACAATTATCGTTAAATTCTCCCCGCTTGGGATTCCGGGATTCCCCACGATTCGTGGCTGGTAAAAAGCAAAGATCAAACAAACATACAAACACAGAAAAAAAACAGTCAAACTTTCTTCTCCGCTCAGTCAAATTGAGTCTTCGCTTCACACGTTACGCACTTCCATTGAGCAGGTCATGGAGTAGGTGTCACCTCTGCTCCACACCGCGCAATCATTCGCGATGTCTTTGATGTAGTTCTGTGGCGTATGTATGCCGCGCAGACCGCTGAGTCATAGTCTCAAAGGAGGAAATAAAACGAAAGGCCCGACAGTTGACACAGACAGTAGATATGGACACAAGGGAAAAAAATACGTCAATGGCGAGAATGTTTAGGCTACTATAATAGCAACACTCGACTACAACAATGAATCAAATTAATCGAAACTAAGGATAAGCCACACCACAGGTTGTTCCGGTCGCAAACAAACTAAAACAATGCAAAGTTATTGATAATAATATGAACATTGGTTGGGGTCAATTAGGCAGAAAACTTGTAATGACCGATTGACCGTTGTTTGTTCACATACAATTATTATTGGAGCTCGTTGGAGAACCGCAGTCAAGCCGAGCCCTATAGTACACTCGGGCACCTCATAAAACTAGCAGCGTTGGGGTGTTTTCGAAATATCACCCAGCCGTCAAGAAACGTAATACGTGATAGAAAACTGTCATAATCGAGAGGGGTATGAACATTCTTTCTGGGTAAAAAAAGGGGTTGAAACTCGCTCAAAATACTTTCCGGGTGTTATCTAGGTGCCCGTCAGGGTGCCGCAGCCAAGCAGCGGTGTGATAACACTCGGGCTACTATTACTAACTAATAGACCCTAATTCGACACCAGACGGGTAGGTCTACACTCTAAATGTTCAATGCACGTATTAGTGATATGGTGCAATTTGACACAAAAAGCTGAAAAAGTTACCTGGAAGTCGTTGAAATCAAGGTTTTATATAAATTTAATTAAAGAAACTAAACAACAATCTATACTACAATGTTTGTAAACAGAAATTAAAAAAATTCATCCCAGTGGGGTATCGAACCCTGGGTCTCCCGATTGTCGGTCGAATATGCTTTTCCCCTAAGCTACCGGGATGGTTTACTTCATCACATCAGGATTGTTGGTGCATTGTAGATCTGAATAGAAGGGAACAGTACTGCAACGATTCTTGCTGCCTTTGAACTGACCATCTAAACACGATTTAGAATGTCATTACCTAACGCAGGTATGAGCAAAGGTTTATTTCTCAATTGAAAACACTCCTGGCTGTTATGAAGTTAACCGTCTCGGTAGCTTAGGGGTAAAACACTCAACCGGCAATCGGGAGACTGGGTTACGGTACCCCGCTGGGAAGGATTATCAGATTATCAAAAGAACACTGAAAATTTGCACCGTCTTTGGTTTTACATTTTTATTAATTAAGTGACAGGAGAGGAATAGTATCCTTGGACAGGAGTTGTGCGTGAGATCATTAAAAGAAAAGAAAAGGCGTATTATTTCCGTACATTTTTGTATAGCCTAGGTGGACAATCATACTATTGTTTCTATGCATTAGGCTTTTAGTAATTAAAACGAGTTATTTGTGCGGGAAGTGTGTCAGAACAAGGTTGTGCAGGCCTAGGGTTGGCTAGGAAAGGCCTAGGGCTTGTCAAACATGTAATGTTAGTATTAATTTTATCTACTTCTAGCCTAATGGAACTTTAGACCTACACTGTTTTATTATAAATAATTTTGAGTTTTGAAAAGAAGTTTTGAAAAAATGAAGAAGAAGAAAAGAAGTTTTGACAACTTTTCTCGTTTCACACATAGAAGCAAAATTTAAAATGTCCGCCATTTGTTTACGTATTTTCTAATCCCCGTATGACAAGTAACTATAATTACTTGTTGATTATATTCTTGTATAAGGCTTATATTGAAACTTTTATTTGGAAGCCTTCCAACAAACTTTTTCAACTTTTTCTTTCAAAAGACCCTATAACCCTATGACCTTATAAGTCCATGTAAAATATGAACGTTGTAGCCCCACCCGTTTGGTCAGAATCGCGGGCCGATTGAAACTGACGAATTAGACAGTAGTAGCAGTAGCAGTAGTAGTAGTAGTAGCTTACATCCTTAAAGTGATTTTGAGCATGTTTCAAGCAATTTTTTCACCAAGAAGGAATGCTCGTATCCCAACCAAATTTGGCATGTGTTGTCATGTACCTGAATCCCCTCGATTTTGATAGTTTTCAAGTTCACATCACGTTTCATGACGGCTGGGTAACACCTCGAAATCACCCCAACTCTGCTTGCTGTATTTGAGTGTGTAGCGCACCGCGGCTTGGCTGCGGCACTCTATCGGGCACCAAGATATTCCTATTCCCAGAGTTGAAGTTTGAAGACTGTTGTCCAATCCTATGCAACTTTGGCATAATACGTGATGTTTTTATACTCAGTTTGATAAATTTGCTCTTTCAATTTTTCTTTGTCGCTTTTCAATATTTAATACGTGTACTGTTTATATATTATTAACCATAATGTTGTATTAATTATTTTATGGTCGTTATTATATTATTACTTAATTTCATTTGGATACTAAAGTAATACCTTTGTTTACATGTGGATTACAAAAGACTTTACTTTTATAACCATCCTCAATTACATATTTTGACCATTGCACTAATTTGATAATTCTTATTACTAACATAGATTATAAAAACACATGAACATGTAATGATAACTTTACCTAAATCTTATTATTAATATTGTTTTTAAAAATAATTAATACATATTATTTAATACATTGAATAAGCATATCATATATTATATATTGATGAGGTTGATGAAACATAATGGTAAAATGATATAGCTATGTATGCAAAGCATATTATGGAAGAGATGTACATCCGGGATGGATAAGAAGAACATAGAACTATAGAATAAAAGTTATTTTTTATTATATATGTAGATATAATATGTCACTAACAGATTGTTTTTTCTGACTTGGACTGATATACATGTAGTAAATGTAGATACATAGATGTGGCAACGAACCAACCAACCAAAGTCAATTATTACTAAAGCAAATTAATATTTACAAAACATGAGATAAATAAAATACGATTTGTATATAGTGTCATGGGTACAAGGGGGTATAGAAGGGTTGACTACGTCTTTAATTGTGAAATTACGGCATTCAACCTAGAATTTGAAGTCTTAAACGTCATTCATTTCACGTATCCAATGTGGAATCAATCTATGAGAGAGCATCTTCGTTGCGATGGCTATGTTTGAGTCTGGTTGGTTCTTGGTATTGTTGGTGATTACAGTGAATATAAAATTGTGACTCCGACAATATCAGGATTCGGCTGGACTTGATTTCTCAATGTGCGAGATCTGCGGGTGTGATTACAAAGTTAACGGTGAATTATTACAATGTTGATATTTATTATAGTGCCTTGGAGATACCAAGATCGGCAAACTAATACTTAAATTCTTTCCTAGATAAAACATTACATCACATCTAGTCATCCGAGTATTAAAAAGAAGAGTGAAATACCTACATAAAAACGCAGTGATATAGCTTTACCAAGTTCCAAAACAGAATCCCAATGCTGTTCTAAATTGATTTCCTAGTTATAAAAAGAAACTTGGTTGAGTCTGGCTGGTTCTTGATATTGTTGGTGATTACAGTGAATTTGAATCTGTAATGCTTTCAATGTTAAGAATTGGCTGGACTTGATTTCTCAATAGGCGAGTTCTGCGGGTGTGACTATGGATGAGAACACGAAGGTAACAGTGCATTATTACAAATCAATATTTATTGTAGTGCTCTGGAGCAACATTGATCGGCAAATCTAATGCTTAACTTCTTTTCTAGATAACGACAATGCATCGCGCCTTGTCATCTGGACAATAAAAATAGGGCCCTAGAGAGGAATACCTATTTTCGAAGAAGTAACTCAATCAAAAGGTGGATGCTGCAGTCTGGCTGGTCTTTTTGGAGTAAAGAAGATCCTTGAATTTTGAGTATGGCTGGTTCTTGTAACTGATGAAGATTGCAGTGTATTTAATTCTGTGATACTGTCAAAAACAAGATTTGGCTGGACTTTGCTTCTGAATGGGCTAAATGTGAGGATGTGACTAAAATAAGGACACCAAAGTAACAGTGCATTGTTGCAAAGTTGGTGTTTACTTATATATGCTTGGACTTACCTAGATCAGCAAAGCTAATAATTAATTTCTGTTCTAGATTAAAACGTTGCATAGCATCTACACATCGAATAAAAAGTAGGGTGAAAAACCTATGAGCCTACAACGTACCATAGCTTTACGAAGTTTTCAGTCAATAGGTGAATGCGTAAGAACAAGAAGGAAACGATCAGGATGTTAACCCACCGGTGTTTCCGGATAATATTCGGGTAATAGTTTAACATGTTTATTTGTTGTTTTGACATGTCTATGTTTATTTCATTTGTCAATACATTTTTATACTTGTTTCATTATATCTCACAATGTACTATTTTTATGTTAAAAGACAGTCCAGGCTAAATTACTCAAAATAAATTATAAGATACTTAAAAATCGCTAGGGTCATTTTCTATTCTAAATTTGAGCATTATTAATACATTAACTAAATCCTGAATTATACTGTTCAATGTTTTGTTTAAGATTAACTCAATTCAAGGAAAATAAACATATAATGGGAGAGTTTTTTAATTTTATGATCTTGCACTTTTGTATTGTGTTTTGTCCTAAAATTCAATGTAAACAACTAAATAATAAATGGAACATTTAACCGTCTTATTCAGGCTTTATATACTGCCCAGTGGCTACACCCTTGAAAAGCTTGGCAAAATAGAATTTGCATCTATGGACTGAAATGTAACAAATCATGAAACTAATTAATAGCTTGAAAACTATTCAAACTTCAGCACACTGTTGCTCCAAATGAGCCTTGTTTATTTTTTATTTATTTAACGTCCATCCTTTTCAGATATAAAACTGATTTACAAATGAGGAAAACTAAATAAATCTAATTACTTAAATGCAGCAAACACAGTAATGAAGTATAGTAAATTGAAGCTTGAAATAATGAAATATTACAACAAAAATGTATAGTAAGACAATCATTTCGGTTTCAAACCAAAAATGATTATTAAATTAAATTAATTAATGCACTAAATAAAAAATGGGGGAAAATGTCAATTCGCTTATGGGTGAATCGTGTCCAACCATTTGGTCACTAATTCATTATTCAAAAAACAATCTCTGATTGGTCATAATCCGCTCATCATTGATGTATGTGCCAAGTGCTTAGTTAGAATTAAATTAAAACCGACCTACTTGAAATAAAAATATATACTAAGGCACTCTAAATACAAAATCAATAAGTTATTCGTTTGTGGTAATTTTTTTTTCAAATACAGGAGGCACACTATAAAAAAATACTCTTTAACATTGGAAATACTGCTTTAGAAAATTATTATACAACATTTTTGATTACATCAATCAAACAAAAAAAATCGCATTCCACTTGGACATACAAAACAACATTACAAGTACAAGAGCTGCATATTTCTAGGTTGGCCTCGTTACATCAAGATTCAATAATTACTCTAATTATCATTCGTGTCAGAAAAAGCAAAGTGTGTTTTTGATGTGATAAAAACCCATAATTTTTCATTATTTTATGCATGTCATGTAACAAGTATTATTAGGCATTGTAAAAGTCTTTTTCTTTTTGAATAAGGACTAGAACTTTGAAAGCGGGATAAAATATTATTGCAAATTTCCCATATACAAATTCATCATCATACAACTATATATATTCAAGCAATCATAGTGTAGCATGAGAGTAGTAGCTAAGAGGTAAAGTCATTACGATTTACCTCGATAAAGTAATATTCAGCTTAAGATATCAACAATATTTAGCACATTCACCTTCACGATTCTAATCCTGAAAACATGCTCAAGATTGAAGTCACATAGTGAGGAACACGTTGTGTTTATCATTCTACAGTACAACTGCCAGAATTGTTGCTACCAGGTTGTGGAAGATGTGATTAACAGAGATTTGAAGAAAGAAGATATTCTCTTCTGGTTGATATTACGTTTTTTTGTAATTTACGTTGTTTTTGATATCGTAATACTAAAAACGTAGTGTCAATCAGTTCTCGGAAACACAACGAGTCTCCCATCATCTCCCCGGCCACTCCCTCCAAACCAGTCCCGCATTTGTTTCAAGGAGCCTCCACCAAAACAAAGCCCCCTTTTCGTATACTTTGCGTTAAACATTCAAACACTCTTATTTTCAAGCTATTTCCTACAATAGTTGTCTAGATAGTACAAAATTAAAATGCTTTTAAAACACGTCCTCTCCAACACTCCTGTTACAATATTTTTAACTTACTCGAGTATAAAACTTTTTTTGCAATGAAATCATTAGTATTATGTTTTTCAAAAAGCATACCTGTTTGTAAAGTTCATTGTCAAGTTGTCCGACAGGACGCCGCGGCTTTGCCGCAGAGCTAACACACTCGAATACCTTATACAGAAAGCCGACCTGGGGTGTATTCGAGGTGTCACCCAATCTTTATGAAAGGTGTAAACTTAAAAACTGACATAATCGGATGGATTAAGGTACCTGACAACACATGCTAAGTTTGACTAGAGATAAAAGGGGGCTTGACAATATCTTAAGAAGTTGTATAAACAAATTGAATCTTCTGATGATTGAACCACTGCTTTCTGCTCGTCAAAATCATGTATTATTCCATCAAAATATGTCAAAGTTATGTGCCCAGTAACAATATTAAAATTAAGCACTCTTTTACATAATACTGTTGTTAAATATTTGAATATGTTAATGATAACCTCAATTCAATCGATTTAAATCACACCCCTTATAATGCCATGAAACCGATTGTGAAGAAAGAAAGATGAAAAAATCCTTATGAATGGCGTGAACACAATTCCATAAAGACGTTTAGAGCATATTGTCTACCAATATGGAATATTCTTTAGGAATCATAAAGCGACCACCTAACGTTCTCAAAACTATGACGACTAGCACTTTGTGCATGTAAGTGTTAAGCTCGTTAAGTTCCAGACTGATATGGAGACAGACTGGGACTTTTCGTGCTTGACATTTATATGAGCACATTCTTCTGTGAAGAAGCCATCAAGATCTCTTCAGAAGTTGTAGGAACCAGATGATTGGCGTCGTGTGTAGTCTTATACTAGCTTGCGAAGGGTACTGCAACTCTACCTCATACATGTCAAGGTAAACCCAGACAACGTGCCTCACCTCTTTAATATTAACTTGCCATGTACTGGTCACTAGTAACAGGTACAGCAGGCTGCGTCAGGTAAAAGGTAACCAAGTAGTCACCACGTAGTTAGACAAAAGGTCTTCACTAAGTAACCAACAGGTCACCAACGAGTTCACCAAGTAGTCGCCAAAAGAAGCCAAAAGTGCGCCAACAGGTCGTCTTGCGAACTGTTGGCGACCTCTAAAAATAGCGACTTGGTTGCCATGAGTTCGCCAAAAAGACGCCAAAAGGATACCACTAGTTTGCCAAGAAATCGCAAAAAGACGCCAAAAAATTGCCACGAGGTCGCCAAGAGATCGCCAAAAGATTACCACAAGGTTGCCAAGAGGTCGCCAAATGGTCACCAAGAGTTCACCAAATTAAAGCCTCCGGTCATAATATGTATTTAGTATGCATGGGTAGGATGTTATATAAAACTGTAGAAGATCTTTAGGAAACAGATTGAAGACCACGCTTTTTGAATTTATTATTCATACCATCAAAATCACCTCAAATTGAATAACTTAGTGCAAAGAAGTTCAGGATGAAGATATTCACAGCAGGAACGTATAGGGCACATAGCAGCATTTATTATTATGTATTGAATAAGAACTCTGTTCTAAATGCAATACATTTATTATATTGATGTTTCGTAACGGACAAGCCATGATGATAACTCTGATAAAACACTGTCTTACCAACACCTATTTCATTTATGAGGGACAGAGATATAAACAAGTCAAAGGAGCACCCATGGGTTCGCCACTGTCACCTGCTGTAGCTCATTTAGTCATGCAACATTTCGAAGAACTTGCCATAGAACTACCTCCCCATAAGCCAAGTTTACTTTTACAATATGTTGACGATTTCTTTCTTATTGGGCCCCATGGGATTAACTAGGCAAACGCCCAAGTCGTTGTTAGACGAGTGAGTGAGCCATGTGTTGAGTACCCGGTAACATTCCTTTTCTTCCCCCTACCTTAGGCCTCCCTAGCCTATCATAGGCTACAGTGGAGCATTATGGCCTAAACTATGACCTTAACTTAAATACCCTATTATTTATACGAATATTATAATCAAACTTAAATGCAAATGTTCCCGCGTACTCAACACACGACTCTCTCACTCGTCTAACATCGACTTTGGCGTTTCCCTAGTCGAGTTGGCTTAAGCGCCCTTATATCCGAAATGTGGGAGACGTGAGTTCAATGGTCGGGAAAGATTTTGTAATTTCTGGATTGTATTTTTTAAATTATTTAACATGTTTTGAAATGCATATAACGCAGTGTAGTCCATCATCTGTGACAATACTATGGAAAACAGCCCGTACGAAATACGTGGAAATATTGCAAGATTTACTCAATCTACGAGCGGAATTCGGGGGTACCTTGACGTCCAACATTCGATTAACCTTGGACACGGCATTTCACAGCAAGGTTAATAACAAACAAAAAATATTATTTTAAAATGAAAACCATTGTCGTTAAAATAATTCCTATACATTTCAACGTATTTTTCAGTTTTTTATTTCTTGCAGGTTTATAATCGCAACAGATTGTGCTCATTTTGTTAGCAGTTCTCAGTTACCTGGTCACGGATGTCTGTTAAAATTTCAGCTCAGTCTATTTGGCCGTTCGACCGTATGGGACCGGACAGACAGACGGACATGTAACATTTAACAAACCGAATTAATCAAGACCAAGGACCGATCGAGTAGCGTTGTATACTACGTTCGCTGCGCTCTCTCGTCTAATAAACTTAATGACTTGTTAACACTTATAAGCACCTTACATCCTAATATCAAGTGTACTATGGAGATAGAAGAGAACGGACGTCTTCCGTTCCTAGGATGTTTGTGTTTATAAAAGAGAGGATGGAACGCTGGGCCACACTCTGTATAGGAAACCTACCAACACAAGTAGATACCTTAATGCCCTCTCACATCATCACCCCGCATAATTTAACGTCAATTACTATGTCCTTAAAGCGGGCTTATGTTTAAAAACTTTATATTCACACATATACATATATATATATTAAAGTAATCGGTTTTTCGGTTTCAATGCCAAGTATATTTTCATTGGGCCGACGTTTCGATGAGATTTCACCCATCATCTTCAGGGCAAATACAACTTTAAATATAAAAAAAGGAAAAACTACATCACTATTGATAAATACAGAACAAAATTGGAGAGAAAAATCAACAAAAGTCAACAAAAGAAATATATTTATATATAAAATATATACTATACAAATTTATTAAATAAAAAAAGTTCTTTTTTAATTATTGGAATCTTTTAAAACACAATTTTTAAATTTTAATTTTTTGTAACTATTTCGTATATTCACCCGTTTTTCAGGAAAGTTCTCCCTTAAGTCGTTAATAATGTATGCCTTGGAGCCACTGAGATCGACATTGATTTGATTGGATATTGCTTAACGTCTCATATTTATGCAACTAGGCTAATCGAGACGAAGGGAAGGGGTGACGGGGGGAGACACGGGATAGACAGGCCTGTGCTGGTCAGGACCAGCCACAAGCATATCGGGAGGGCAGGGGTTCCCCCACGTCGTAGTCGTCTCCGTCTGTGTCATCATCCGTCTGTGTTGTCATTGTCGTCGCTGTCGGGGTGATAGTCAAAGGGAGGGGGAAAGTTCCCCGACGACGACCCAGAGCTCGCCATTAGTTTCAGGGAGAAAAACTCCACTAATCACGGGCCAAACCACGAGAAGGTTGCGATTTGGAATTTGATGGCCTGAGATCGACATATTTAAATACTTTATTTATATTATAGAAATAAACATATTTTATACTGTATTTCTTTTGTAGATCACAAAGTTGCATCTCATCTGATCTTCTCGGTAATACAATAAGAGTGGAAAACCAAAATACTAACACTACTATGGCACAGCTTCCCTCGATCTTTTATCAGAAGACCAATGCTGGTGTAACTTAATTTGCTGGTATCAAGAGTGAGACTTGAATGTTGAGTCTGGCTGGTTCTTGTTACTGCTGGTGTTTACAGTGAATTTGATTCTGTGAAACTAGCAATAACGAGAATTGTCTGGACTTGATTTCTAAATGGGCAAAGGCTGCGGGTGTAATATTGGGCGAATAAATGTAGGTAATAATGCATTTTTATTAAGTTGATTAAAATGTTAATGCTTTGGAGCTACAGAGATTGACATTTTTAAAACTTAATTTATTTTATAGATCACAAAGTTGCATCTTATCTGGTCATCTCGGTAAAACAAGTAAGAGCAGAAAACCGATACACCAACACTATGGTATAGCTTTCTACGGTCCTTTATCAGAAGACCAATGCTGGTGTAACTTGATTACCTGGTATCAAGATGAAACTTGAATGTTGAGTCTGGCTGGTTCTTGTTACTGCTGGTGTTTACAGTGATTTTGATTCTATGATACTTGCAATAACGAGAATTGTCTGGACATTATTTCTCAATGGGCAAGTAAATGTAGGTAATGATGAATTATTATTATGTCGATATTAATCTTAATGCTTTGGAGCTACAGAGATCGACATTTTTAATACTTAAATTCTTTTATAGATCACAAAGTTGCATCTCATCTGGTCATCTTGGTAATACAAATAAGAGTGGAAAACCAATAAACCAACACTTTGGCATAGCTTCCCACGATCCTTTTCACGAAGACCATTGCTGGTGAAACGTGATTTACTGGTGTCAAGATGAAACTAGAATGTTGAGACTGTCTGGTTCCTGATACTGGTGGCGTTTTCAGTGAATTTGATTCTGTTACGTCATCAATATTAGGAATTGTCTGGACTTGATTTCTCAATAGGCGAGATTTGCGGGTGTGACTTTGGGCGAGTAAATGAAGGTATAACGATGATTTATTTATAAGCCGATATTAATGTTTATGCCTTGGAGCTACTTAAAAACGACATATTTAATACTTTATTTCTTTTATAGATCCCAAAGTTGAATTTAACCTGGTCATCTCGGTAATAATACTAATAAGAGAGGAAAACCGAATAACCAACACTATGGCATAGCTTTCTACGATCCTTTACACGAAGACCAATGCTGTTGTAACTTGATTTACTGGTGTCAAGATGGAACTAGAATTTTGAGTCTGTCAGGTTCCTGATACTGCTGGTGCTTACAGTGTATTCGATTCTGTGAAACTAGCAATGACAAGAATTGTCTGCACTTGATTTCTCAATGGGCGAGACCTGCGGGTGTGACTTTGGGCGAGTAATTGTAGGTAATGGTGCATCATTATTAAAGGAGGACGTCCCTGAATTTACTACATTCTTAAGTTTAAGTACCACTAACTTAAAACTTTCAGGGGTTGTTAGAATTAGAAAAGATATTGAGGTAGGTAAAAGTTTTTTTTTCCCTCGATTTTAAGTCAGAAAGCATGGAAATACACTCGATTTTAAGGAAAGGGATATTATCTATAGATTTAGAGATGTTATGCTTGGTTGAAGATTTAAATGTTCAGGTATCTCCATTGCACAATCTAGGGGATTGTTTTATTGTTTTTTGTTTCATTTGTGTTTTATTGATCATGAATTGTTGGCATTTTAATAACCAAATTACCATATGACAAACATTATTTTCTCCAGGTGGTAGATCGCAACTAATGCAAAAAACGATCCCCTAGATTGTAAGCCTAAGTACCATGAACTCTTAAAACATTATCAGCCTATTCGGACCAATAGTTTAGGAATATAACGATTTACTAAACGAGCAATACGGGGTTTAAAAAAGAGCGGAGATAATGAGCAATGAACAAAATAACAAAAGCATATTAAGAGTATTATTTATATTGATCCATTTAGGTAGCTTCGCAAACGCCTTTTCAAGCGCGTTGTTGGATGAATGTATTTTTTTAAACGAAAAAAAGCGTAAAATTGCAATTTTCATGAGAAATTTTTCCTCGATTGCGCTCAAATTTCACACCAATATATTTATTCATAAAATTTAGGTTCTGTATATAAATCGTTATAATAGAATAAAGCATGTAGGTGTTAAAGTCGAAGAAATGTAAAATTTTTAAAAAAACGTAAAATTGCGATTTTCAAAAAAAAATTGATTCCGCTCAAATTTTACACGAAAATATATATTCATAAAATTGAAGATCTGTAAAAAAATCATCACAATCAGATATAGCATGTAGTGTAAGAAGTCAAAGAATGTTTAAAAAAATTGAAAAAATCATAATATTGTGATTTTCATTAAAAATTATTTTTCGATTGCGCTCAAATTTCACACGAATATATAAATTCATAAAATTAAGGATCTGTGAAAAAATCATTATAATTGGACAAAGCATGTAGGTGTTATAAGTCGAAGAATGTTTTAAAAAATCAACAAAATTCAAAAATTGCAATTTTCATAAAAGAAAAAAAATTTGAATGCGCTCGAATTTCAAAAGAATATATGAATTCATAAAATTTAGGTTCTGTGAAAAAATCATTACATTCGGATAAAGCATGTAGGTGTTTTACGTCGAAGATTTTTTTTAAATCGAAAAAAATCGTAAAATTGCGATTTTATTAAGAAATAATATATCGATTGCGTCAAAAACGTGGCAGTTCTTGGTTCAGAGATTTTGAAGGCCTCCATAAAATTTCATTGCAATTGGAACATCGGTTTAGCCGAAATCGTGCTAAAAGTCACACAATAATACAAACAGAAAAAAAAGAAAGAAACATATTCCGGATTTTTTTCTCCAGTGTAGTGAGATGGAATCTTCGCGTCGCTTGCTTTGCATCATACAATAATTTTTTTTTTCATTATACAAATATAATCATTACATAACGTTATTATAAAAAATCTAAAAATCTACCTCAAAGCATAAATTAATAAAAAAAATATATAAATAAAAATATAATTATACTTATTAAACACATATATATATAAATATAAATAAATATATACTATACAAATTTATTCAATTAAAAAAGTTTTTTAAATAATTAGAATCATTTAAATCACATTTGTTTTTTTTAACAAAAAATATTTTTTTTATTTTTTGTTACTATTTCATATATTCACCCGTTTTTCAGGAATGTTCTCCCTTTCAGTTGTTAATAATGTTTATGCCTTGGAGCTACCCAGATCGACTTTGATTTGATTGGATTTTGCTTAACGTCTCATATTTATGCAACTCGGCTAATCGTGACGAAGGGAGGGGGGACAAGGGGTGGTGGACAGGCCTGTGCAGGTCAGGACTAGCCACAAGCGTATGGGGAGGGCAGGGGTACCACTACGTCGTGGTCGTCTCTATCTGTGTCATCATTCATCTGTGTTGTCATTGTCGTCGCCGTCGGGGAGGTAGTCAAAGGGAGGGGGAAAGTTCCATGACGACGACCCAGAGCTCGCCATTAATTTCAGGGAAAAAAACTCCACTAATCACGGGCCAAACCACGAGAAGGTTGCGATTTGGAATTTGATGGCCCAAGATCGACATATTAAATACTTTATTTATTTTATAGAAATAAAAATATTTAATCCTTTATTTATTTTATAGATCACAAAGTTGCATCTCATCTGATCATCTTGGTAATACAAATAAAAGTGGAAAACCAAAATACCTACACTATGGCATAGCTTCCCACAATTCTTTATCAGAAGACCAATGCTGGTGTAACTTGATTTGCTGGTATCAAGATGAAACTTGAATGTTGAGTCTGGCTGGTTCTTGTTACTGCTGGTGTTTACAGTGAATTTGATTCTGTGAAACTTGCAATAATGAGAATTGTCTGGACTTGATTTCTTAATGGGCGAAGGCTGCGGGTGTTACTTTGGGCGAATAAATGTAGGTAAAAATGCATTATTTTTAAGTTGATTTAAATGTTAATGCTTTGGAGCTACAAAGATTGACATTTTTAATACTTAATTTCTTTTATAGATCACAAAGTTGCAACTGATCTGGTCATCTCGGTAATACAAATAAGAGTGGAAAACCGATATTCCAACACTATGACATAGCTTCCCACAGTCCTTTATCAGAAGACCATTGCTGGTGTTATGTGATTTACTGGTGTCAAGATGAACCTAGAATGTTGAGTCTGTCTGGTTCCTGATACTGGTGGTGTTTACAGTGAATTTGATTCTGTAGCGCCATCAATATTAGGAATTGTCTGGACTTGATTTCACAATGGGCGAGAGCTGCGGGTGTGACTTTGGGCGAGTAAATGTAGGTATAATGATGATTTTTTAAATCGATATTAATGTTTGTGCCTTGGAGCTTCTGAAATCGACATATTTAATACTTTATTTCTTTTATAGATCACAAAGTTGCATCTAACCTGGGAATCTCGGTAATACAAATAAGAGTGGAAAACCGATAAACCAACACTATGGCATAGCTTCCCACGATCATTTCACGAAGACCAATGCTGGTGTAACGTGATTTACTGGTTTCAAGATGAAACTAGAATGTGGAGTCTGACTGATTCCTGATACTGGTGGTGTTTACAGTGATTTTGATTCTGTTGCGTCATCAATATTAGGAATTGTCTGGACTTGATTTCACAATGGGCGAGAGCTGCGGGTGTGACTTTGGGCGAGTAAATGTAGGTATAATGATGATTTTTTAAATCGATATAAATGTTTGTGCCTTGGAGCTTCTGAAATCGACATATTTAATACTTTATTTCTTTTATAGATCACAAAGTTGCATCTAACCTGGGAATCTCGGTAATACAAATAAGAGTGGAAAACCGATAAACCAACACTATGGCATAGCTTCCCACGATCATTTACACGAGGACCAATGCTGGTGTAACGTGATTTACTGGTTTCAAGATGAAACTAGAATGTGGAGTCTAAATGATTCCTGATACTGGTGGTGTTTACAGTGATTTTGATTCTGTTACGTCATCAATGTTAGGAATTGTCTGGACTTGATTTCACAATGGGCGAGAGCTGCGGGTGTGACGTTGGGCGAGTAAATGAAGGTATAATGATGATTTTTTAATAAGTCGATATTAATGTTTGTGCCTTGGAGCATCTGAAATCGACATATTTAATACTTTATTTCTTTTATAGATCACAAAGTTGCATCTAACCTGGGAATCTCGGTAATACAAATAAGAGTGGAAAACCGATAAACCAACACTATGGCATAGCTTCCCACGATCCTTTACACGAAGACCAATGCTGGTGTAACGTGATTTACTGGTTTCAAGATGAAACTAGAATGTGGAGTCTGACTGATTCCTGATACTGGTGGTGTTTACAGTGATTTTAATTCTGTTACGTCATCAATATTAGGAATTGTCTGGACTTGATTTCACAATGGGCGAGAGCTGCGGGTGTGACTTTGGGCAAGTAAATGTAGGTATAATAATGATTTATTAATAAGTCGATATTAATGTTTATGCCTTGGAGCTACTGAGATCGACATATTTAATACTTAATTTCTTTTGTAGATCACAAAGTTGCATCTAACCTGGTCATCTCGGTAATACTTATAAGAGAGGAAAACCGATAAACCAACACTATGGCATAGCTTTCTGCGATCCTTTACACGAAGACCAATGCTGTTGTTACTTGATTTCCTGATGTCAAGATGAAACTTGAATGTTGAGTCTGGCTGATTCTTGTTACTGCTGGTGATTACAGTGTATTTGATTCTAGCCACAAGCGTATGGGGAGGGCAGGGGTACCCCTTTGTCGTGGTCGTCTTCGTCTGTGTCATCATCCGTCTGTATTGTCATTGTCGTCGCCGCCAAGGAGGTAGTCAAAGAGAGGATGAAAGTTCCCCGACAGGACCCAGAGCCCGCCATTATTTCAGGGAGAAAATATCCCCTTATCACGGGCCAAATTACGAGAAGGTTGCGAGTTGAAATTTAATGGCCCAAGATCGACATATTAAATACTGAATTTATTTTATAGAAATAAACATATTTAATACTTCATTGGATGAGCAAAGCAAAGACTTCAATTTCACTGACCCCCAAAAAATTTAGCTTGGGTGTTTTTTTGTTTTTTTTCTGTCTCTTTGTTAACTCTCTACCAGGCAAAGGGCATATCCGATCTTGATGAAAATTTGAGGGGACCTTCGAAATCTCTAAACTTAGAGGTGTATTGTTTTTGGGTACAATCGAAGAAATATTTCTCATGAATATCGTACTATTACGATTTTTTCCGATTTTTAGTGCGATATTTTCGTGACATTTGGGCCGATTCTGACCAAACGGGTGGGGATACAACGTTCATATTATACATAGACATTAGGGTAATGGTGATGTAGTACCTTTTGAAAGAAAAAGTTGAAAAAACTAGACAGAATCCATAGAAATAAAGCTTTTAATATAATTTTTTGATTTTTATGCAATATTTTCATGCCATTTGGGCCAATTCTGACCAAACGGGTGGGGCTTTAACGTTTATATTATACATGGACATTAAGGTTATGGTGATGAAGTACTTTTTGAAAGAAAAAGTTGACAAAGTTATTCAGAATCCATAGAAATAAAGCTTTTAATATAAGTTTTTAACGGTAAATAATAACAAATAGACAAGTTACAAAAGAAACTTGACAACCATTACCTGCAATGCGTGGGCAGCAAAACAAAGCAACAAAGCACTTGCAAAAGAAAAGATATCCCACGCAGACTAAAAACTTAAAAAAGCTCATCCATCAACGCGGCGAGACTTTAGCGTTTTCCTAGTTTATTTTATAGATCACAAAGTTGCATCTCATCTGATCATCTCGGTAATACAAATAAGAGTGGAAAACCAACATACCAACACTATGGCATAGCTTCCCACAATTCTTTATCAGAAGACCAATGCTGGTGAAACTTGACTTGCTAGTATCAAGATGAGACTTGAATGTTGAGTCTGGCTGGTTCTTGTTACTGCTGGTGTTTACAGTGAGTTTGATTCTGTGAAACTAGCAATAACGAGAATTGTCTGGACTTGATTTCTTCTTGGACCCGCAGCGGGTGTAACTTTGGGCGAATTAATGCAGGTAATTATGCATTATTTATAAGTTGATTAAAGTGTTAATGCTTTGGAGATTGACATTTTTTAAACTTTATTTATTTTATAGATCACAAAGTTGCATCTTATCTGGTCATCTCGGTAATACAAATATGAGTGAAAAACCAACAAACCAACACTATGGCATAGCTTCCCACGATCCTTTACACGAAGACCATTGCTGGTGTAACGTGATTTACTGGTGTCAAGATGAAACTAGAATGTTGAGTCTGTCTGGTTCCTGATACTGGTGGTGTTTACAGTGAATTTGATTCTGTAATGACATCAATATTAGGAATTGTCTGGACTTGATTTCTAAATGAGCGAGGGCTGTGGGTGTGACTTTGAGCGAGTAAATAAAGGTAATTATGCATTATTTTTAAGTTGATTAAAATGTTAATGCCTTGGAACTTCTGAGATCGACTTATTTAATACTTTTTTTTCTTTTATAGATCACAAAAATGCATCTCACCTGGGAATCTCGGTAATACAAATAAGAGTGGAAAACTGATAAACCAACACTATGGCATAGCTTCCCACAATCCTTTATCAGAAGACCAATGCTGGTGTAACTTTATTTACTGGTGTCAAGATGAAACTTGAATGTTGAGCCTGGCTGGTTCTTGTTACTGCTGGTGATTACAATGAATTTGATACTGTAACATCATGAATACTATGAATGTTCTAAACTTGATTTCTCAATGGGCGAGAGCATTGGGAGTGACTTAAGTTTAAGTTTAAGTTTTAAAGTTTACCAGGGAATTACTTTAACAAAAAGTAGGATGTTGTGTTGAAGCCTATGTATTATGCTGTATTTAGTTATGTATTTATTTAGTAATTGCCTGTTATTTACAGTGACAGTACTTCACATACTTGTCATTCAAGTGTGCAAATTCATAAACCAAGAAGCCTTCGAAAGCTACGGTCAAAATATGTTAAACTTAGAAATCATTTTTTTCATTATCTAGTCAACAATCTATTCTATAGAGGTGTCAGTATAATTTTTGGTACTATCTGCCTGTGTTTCTGATATGAGGGGCTTCTCAATCTTCAAGCATGCCACAGTATGTCCCGTTGTAGGTTGTGTTCCCCTTTTAGGTGAATAACCTGGTTATAGGGATTACTAGGGAAGTTGAAAAAGGAATGACTGGGTGCTGTAATAGGACTCAATCGCACGTATTCCCGAACTGACGATAGCCTACAAGAACAACCGATCAAGATTGTCGGTCTTGGAATGCGAACCCGAGATTTCCCTAATCAGAATCTCGCGCTTAACGCTTGAGCCAACACTGTTGGTATCTTGCATAGTGAATTGGATTTCAAGTGTTCCATATCTTCAGTTGTAATGATTTGATAAAACAATAGGTTTGCACGCAAATACTTTGTTTGGTGTATATTTTGGGTAGTCATAAAGTCACCAAACTAAGATTGTTTCGAAAAAATATATTTATGATTATTTTGTACAGTGTATTTTGGCTTTTACCCAAAGTCCGATTTAAATATATATTATAGACGCAAATTGAACAATAACATCTTACAAGGATTGACCCTTTGCTTTTTCAGTGTTCTAATACAATTTGTAAATCCCATCAATATACCTTTAAGTCTGTGCCTAGTATTCATAATAAAAGAAGCTCTAATAAAATAATACTATGGTGAAGTATGATATTGAAGACCACAAACTCATCGATTGGAATCGCACCCCTACTTTTGTCGTGAAACCTTTTGTTGTGCAAGAAAGATAAAAACCTACTTCATGGCAACTTTATGATCGTATTGTACATCAATATGGTATATTTCTTGTCCCAGAGTTAGAGTTTGAAGATCTAGGCCAAATACTATGCGACTTTGGTAAATACATGATGTTTTAAAAAGCTGCTTGGTGGATTTGCTCTGCGGATTTATTTGTCTGGTGTGTTTATATAATTGAATGAGCGTAGCGAGCGAAGTGAAGATTCCATTTCACTACACTGGAGAAAAAATCCAGAATGATTTTCTTTTTTTCTTTTTCTGTTTTCTGTTTCTATTTTTGTGTGTTTGTTAACAAGATTCCGGCTAAACCGATACTCTAATTGCGATGAAACTTTCTTGAGGCATTAGAAATCTCTTAACTTAGAACTGCCACGTTTTTTAGCGCTATCAAAAAATATTTCTCATGAAAATAGAAATTTTTCGTTTTTTTCGATTTTTAAAACGTTTCTTCGACTTATAAAACCTACATGCTTTATCCGATTGTAATGACTTTTTTACAGATCCTTAATTTTATGAATTAATATATTCGTGTAAAATTTGAGCGCAATCGATTTTTTTTCATGAAAAGCGCAATTTTCCTTTTTTTTTCGTTTTGAAAAAAAACATTTCTTCGACTTAAAACACCTTCATGCTATCCGATGGTAATGAAGTGTGTAATGTTATGTGCGCCCCTGATCCTCATGTCGTTGTCTTAAAAATTAAAACAATATTACCAAGCGTGTCTCGCAGGCCATAACAACGCGCCTAAAAAAGCGTTTGCGAAGCTTCCCAGAGTATGTACCCCATCATGCACAAACATTTACCGGTGCAAAGTTGCGTCTCGTAAAAATGACGAACTTGGGCAAATCTATATGACAAAACATAGGGCTGAAAACAGTACGTTCAAAGATAGTTGTTTCAGCAGACTTGCGTCCTCAAGTTACTATACGCGTTGGTAAATTTGCGGTTAATGCTATTGTACCACCTCTGGCCGATAATTTGAAAGTCAAAGAAACGTCTGAAAAGTTTGCTGAATGAAAGAAGGCCTTTAAAAAAACAGAACAAAAAATTGTGAATTAGTTTGGGCAGGACATAACCTCACTTTTGGAAATTGTATTAAGATTTTTGAACAAAAGTGTAATATACAAGACTAGTTCATAAATAAATTTTGAGAATCGGTTTTCTGGACATAGTTTCTTAACACCTTTAGATATAACTTGACTATAGCTAAAATAGTTTTCTGAAAATAACAGTTGGTGTACGAATTTTTTTGTCGAACGGTCCAAAACTCGTATTTGTTAAATTTTATTTGTTGTTGTTTATTTGCGCACTAGAAACATATTTCATTCAAGAAGGCGATAATCAGCAAAAAATGATTTTTTACCACGCGGTGATTGGTTATAGGGTCACGACGTGTTACTCTGTTTTCCAGACATTATAACGTGTAAAACTTTAAGCTTACTTTAATGACTGAAAATATTTCATAAATAACAAAAATTTGATATTTTTGTAATAAACTCGCGCTCAATACAGTAGAATAATAAAACAAAGTTGTTTCTCAATTTGATTAGTCGGGATACACTCCCTTAGGTGTAATTGTTATTATTTACTACAATTCAGAAATTAAAAAATTAAGAAAATTTGCAGTACTGTTCCATCCATTCAGATGTATAATGCAACTACAAATTCTGGGATCAAAATGTACCCGTCCTGATGGTCTAGTGGTTAAGACGCCTGTCTGGAATGCGGGAGATCCATGGTTCGTTTCCTGGATGGGGCGGACTTTTTTAATATCTGAATTGTAGTTTATAATAAAAAAAGTTGTGTCATCCCTATTGCATATTATTGTTTTCCTACTACAACTTGGTTTCCGTTAATGGGAGAGCATCTTCAGTGCCGACGGCAATGTTTGTGTCTGGGTGGTTCTTGGTATTGTTAGGGATAACAATGACTTTAAAACTGTGACTTCATCAAAACAAGGAGTTGGCTGGACTTTATTCATGACCAGGCGAGAGATGCGAGTGTGACGACGGGTGAGAAAATGTAGGTTAAATTGCACCATGCAAAGTATATAAGTATTTTAATTTCTTGTAGCAACCATGATCCGCAAATATAACACAACTTATTTTCAAGATTAACCTTTGCATTGCATCACATTAAGTCATCTGGGTCATAAAAGTAGGAGTAAAATACTTACTTATCGGCACAGTGGTGCTGGTCTAAATTGATTTCTGGTGCCAAAATAAAAATTGGTTGAGTCTGGCTGGTTCTTGATATTGTTGGTGATTACAGTGAACTTGAATCTGTGATACCTTCAATATTAAGAATTGTCTGGAATTGATTTCTCAATGGGCGAGATCTGCGGGTGTGACTATGGATGGGAACACGAAGGTAATGGTGAATTATTATTCAATATTAATTATAGTGCTCTGGAGCTACCAAGATCGGCAAATCTAATGCTTAACTTCTTTTCTAGATAACAACATAGCATCGCATCTAGTCATCTGGACAATTAAAAGTGAAGGCCAAGAGTAAAAAACCTATTTACGTACAATGGGACATAGCTTTTCCAAGCAACTCAATTTAGAGGCAAATGTTACTGTCAAGCTTGTTTTCTTGGATTCAAGATAATGCCTGTATTTTGAGTATGGCTGGTTTTTGTTACTGATGGAGATTACAGTGTATTAGATTCTGTGAAACCATTAATAACGAGAATTAGCTGAACTTGATTTCTCAATAGGCGAGAGATGGGAGTGTGATTATGAATGAGAACACAAAGGTCAAAGTAAAATACTACAAATCAATATTTATTATAGTGGTCTGGAGCTACCAAGATAGGCAAATCTAATGTTTAACTTCTTTTCTAGGTTACAAAATTGCATCGCACCTATAGTCATCTGGACAGTAAAAAGTAGGGCCCCAGAGTGGAATACCTGTTTTCCTTCAATTAGGCATAACTTTTTGAAGTAACCGTATAACAATGCGAATGCTGCTGTTCAGCTTGTTTTCTTGGAGTCAAGATGTTGCCTGTTTTTTTTTTTAGTATGGCTAGTTCTTGTTACTGATACAGATAACAGTGTTTTTGATTCTGTAAGTCCATTAATAACAACAATTGTCTGGACTTGATGTCTCAATGGGCGAGATCTGCGGGTGTGACTATGAATGAGAACACGAAGGTAAAAGTGAAATATCTCAATTCAATATTTATTATTGTGCCCTGAAGTAACCAAGATCGGCAAATCTAATGTTAAAATTATTTTCTAGATTACAACATAGTATTGCACCTAGTCATCTGGACAGTAAAAAGTGGGGCCAAAAAGTGGAATACCTATTAACCAACAATTTTATTTTAAGTATGGCTGGTTCTTGTTACTGATGGAGATTGCAGTGTATTTGATTCTGTGAGATCATTAATAACAAGAATTGGCTGAACTTGATTTCTCAATAGGCGAGATCAGCGGGTGTGACTATGAATGAGAACGCGAAGGTAACAGTAAATTATTACAATTCAATATTTATTATAGTTCTCTGGAGCTCCCAAGATCGTAAATCTAATGTTTAACTTCTTTTTTTTTATATAACAACAAATCTTTTCACCAATAGTCATCTGGACCATTAAAAGTGTGGGCAAAGCTTTTTGAAGTAACCCAATTAATAGGCGTATGTTGCTGTCTAGCTTGTTTTCTTGGAGTCAAGATGATGTCTGTATTTTGAGTATGGCTGGTTCTTGTAACTGATGAAGATTACAGTGTATTTGATTCTGTTAGTCCATAAATAACATGATTTGGCTGAAATTGATTTCTCAATGGGCAAGATCTGCTAGTGTGACTACAGATGAGAACACAAAGGTTACAGTGAAATATTACAAATCAATATTTATTACAGTGCCCTAGAGCTACCAAGATGGGCAAATCTAATCCTTAATTTCTTTTCTAGATCCCAAAATTGCATCGCATCTAGTCATTTGGACAATAAAAGTGGAGGCCTAAAGTGGAATACCTTTTTACCTACAATGAGGCATAGCTTTTTGAGGTAACTCAATCAATAGGCGAATATTGCTGTCTAGCTAGTTTTCTTGGAGTCAAGATAATGTCTGTATTTTAAATATGGCTGGTTCTTGTTATGATGGAGATAACAGTGAATTTTATTCTGTAAGTCCATAAATAACAAGATTTGGCTGAACTTGATTTCTCAATGGGCGAGATCTGCGGGTGTGACTACGATGAGAAAACGAAGGTAACGGTGAAATATTACATATCAAAATTTATAAAAGTGCCCTGGAGCTACCAAGATGGGCAAATCTAATGCTTAATTTCTTTTCTAGATTACATATTGCATCGCACCCAGTCATTTGGACACAAAAAAGTGGAGGCCTAGAGTGAAATACCTATTTACCTACAATGGGTCATGGCTTTTCGAGGTTACTCAATCAATAGGCGAATGTTGCTGTCTAGCTAGTTTTCTTGGAGTCAAGATGATGTCTGTATTTTGAGTATGGCTGGTTGTTGTTATAGATGGAGATTACAGTGTATTTGATTCTGTAAGTCCATAAATAACAAGATTTGGCTGAACTTGATTTCTCAATGGGAGAGATCTGCGGGTGTGACTATGAATGAGAACACAAAGGTCACAGTAAAATACTACAAATCAATATTCATTATAGTGTTCTGAAGCTACCAAGATCGGCAAATCTTATCCCAGCAAACATTTTTGCGGTGTCCCGCACGTTTCCCGAAGTCTGTCCCGTAATGCCGCTAGTGCAGGACCCGTACGAGCAGGCCGTGCGAGCCCCGTACGGAAGTGTCCTATGGGCCATGACCGGGTCCCGTACGGGACATCCCGCACTCGTCCCAGTGTGTCCCGAAGTCGTCCCAAATGTTTCCCGCGCGCTCATGCCCGCGACCTACCCTTGATGGTACCGGACGGGTCCCATAGTCTGCCCGCTAGTTTCCTGCACGGGTTCCGTCCGGGTCCCGCACTTGTCCCAGTGTTTCCGGTGCATTGCTTCTAGTGCCATCTAGTAGACACTCAAAGAACTTAACAGATAAAATGGGCAAAAATTTTAAAATTAAATTATTTATTACGTGATGCCACGTTCTTAATTTATACATTTAATGTGAAGGGGAATAAGTACATAGAATATAGAAAAGAATTATCAGACATATAAATTTTATTGACAACAGCCGAACTCGAACCCGCAATGCCTTTTTCCGGAGTCAGACGCTCTATCCACTCGGCTACAGCACCTATACTGGTGTTGGCGCGTTAAATGGCTTATGAAAGGGAGCACGCTTGCGTGGATTGCGGAACGTAACATTGCTGTGTAACTATTGTGATATTAAAAATGTGTTTTGGTCTTTATTAAATCATGATACTATTATATATTTTTTGAATCCATGCTATCCTCTTCGATTATTAGGCTTTAACAAATACTCAATCATTAAATCTTATGCTGGCTGGATATATTGCATTGGACGACGGTAGGCCAAGAACAGATAATTGTTTCTTATATCTTATAACCAAACGAATGCGATCAATTATCCCCCCCCTCACCGTCTGCGGTGGAACATACAATTAGGGCGCTCATCGAGTACGTGGGTTGAATCCCGAATAAGGCATAGGTTTTTGTGATCGTCCTTTATCGTCATATTATCATTACTAATAAACTCGAATAGCCTTAGTGCATAAAGGTGTTAAGCAATACAAATCATCAAACATAATTTAATACTACTTACAATAAAAAATTATTTCAGTTAAATTATCATTTAAAATGTATGTTCTTTGTTATGTCTATAGCATATTTTGATTCTACAACATTTAGTTTATTTATTAATTAATTTTGATTATACAAAATTAGGTTTACGTGTATTTAGTTGTAACGAAGATATATCACGCATAATTTGCTATGGCTATTGTATGCACTCTCTGATTCTCTTCAACATATTTTTAAGATTACTTTGTACTTTATTTGTAGAAATTAATAAAAAGAAAGAAAGAAAGAAAGGAAAAAATCATCAAAAAATAGAAACAATAAGAAAAAAAACAGATTTATTAGACGATCAAACTCAAACGAATATGAGGTTTGCCAAAAATCAGGAACAGAAAATCAGGGAGAAATCAAACTTTCGCGAAACGACCGAACGCGAATCTTCATTCTTGTGTTCAAATCTTGATAACAATATTGTACAAAAGATCTTGACTCTAATATATTAGACATATAATTATTGGGAATTTTATAGGCTAAGTCAAAAACTGATCACAGCAATGATACAGGACACCTAACTCAAGTTGCGAGCTTCACCAGTGGCCGGCAACCAGACAACATACCTTCACAACTTAACTAAGACTTAATACGATTTACTCGTCTGAAATGGAATGATTATATTTATTTATTTAATTAACGTCTATATAGGCCTATCCTATATTCAGTTATAAAAAAACGATTTGCAATGAAATAGAACTAAAAGAATAAATCAAGGGAAGTATTCTACATAAATCTATACACACGTATTGTTTTAATATAATTACTCCACATTTTGGGTTATCCCTTTAGTTTCCCTCGCGGGACCCGTGCGGGTCGTCCCATAGCTTTCCCGAAAGGGTTACCCCTTAAGTTTCCCTCGCGGGACCCGTGCGGGTTGTCCCGTGTCATTCCCTAACCCGCAATTTACCCGCACTTCCCTTGGTTGTCCCGCACGGGGCCCAGAGTCTCATGTTTGCTGGGATGTTTAATTTATTTTCTAGATTACAACATTGCATTGCACCTAGTCATTAGGACAAAAAAAAAGTGGAGGCCTAGAGTGGAATACCAATTTACCAACAATAAGGCATAGATTTTCGAAGTTACTCAATCAAAAGGCGAATGTTGCTGTCTAGTTTGTTTTCTTGGAGTCAAGATGATGCCTGTATTTTGATTGTAACTGGTTCTTGTTATTGATGGAGATTACAGTGTATTTGATTCTGTAAGACCATTAATAACAAGAATTGGCTTATAATAGTGCCCTGTAGTTACCAAGATCGGCAAATCTAATGCTTAATTTCTTTTCTAGATTACAACATATCATCGCACCTAGTCATCTGGACAATAAAAAGTGGGGCCAAGATTGAAATACATATTTACCTACAATGGGGCATAGCTTTTCGAGGAAATTAAATTAAAAGTCGTATGCTGATATCAGAGACGTTTTCTTGGGATTAAGATGATCCTTGTTTTTTATGGCTGGTTCTTGTAACTGATGAAAATAACAGTGAGTGTAATTCTGTGATTCTGTCAATAACAAGATTTGGCTGGACTTGGTCTCTGAATGGGCGAGATAAGAGGAAGTGACTATAGATAAGAACACCAAGGTAACAGTGCATTGTTGCAAAGTCGGTATTTACTTATGCACTTGGACTTACCTAGATCACCAAAGCTAACAAATAATTTCTGTTTTAGATTAAAACGTTGCATATCATCTACTCATCTTATAAAAAGTATAGTGAAAAACTTATGAACCTACAACGTGGTATAGCTTTATGAAGTACTTCAGTCAATAGGTTAATGCGTGAGAACAAGAAGAAAACACACAGGATGTCAACCCAGCTGTGTTTCCGGATAATATTCGGGTAATGGTTTAACATATTTATTTGTTGTTTTGACATGTGAATGTTTATTTCGTTAGTCAATACATTTTTATTCTTGTTCCATTTTTTCCCACACATTACTATTTGTTTGTTAAAAGACAGTCTAGCCTCAATTTCTCAAAAAATATATGATATTTATTGATCGTCAGAGTCATATTCCATTCTGAATTTGAGCATTATTAATATATCAAACTAAATCCTAATTATACTGTTCAATATTTTGTTTAAGATTTATTTAATTCATGGAAAAATACAAAATATGAGAAAGACTTTTTTAAAATTTATTATCTTGCATTATTTATTTTGTGTTTTGTCATAAAATTAAATGTCAACATATAAATAAAAATGCAACATTTCCCGTCTAATTCAGGCTTTATGCTGCCCCGTGGCTTCATCCATGAAAAGCTTGGCAAAATAAAATTTGCAACTATGGTCTGAAGTGTAACAAATCATGAAACAATTAAATTGCTTGAAAATTATGCAAACTGCAGCACACAGTTGCTGCAAATGTGCCTTGTTTATTTTGTATTTATATTAAAAGTCCTTCCTTTTCAGTTACAAAAGTGACATACAAATGAGGAACACTAAATGAATCTAATAACATAAATGCAGCAGACACAAAAATGAACAATAGTAAATTAAAGCTTGAAAATAGTAAATTACAACAAAAATTTATAGTAAGACAACAATTTTGGTTAGGAACCCAAAATGATTATTGAATGAAATTAATTAATGCACCAAATAAAAAATGGGGAAATGTAAATTTGCCCATGGTTGAATCGTGTCCAACTATTTGGTCACTTACTTCTTATTCAAATAACAATCTCAGTTTGGTCATAATCCGCTCATCATTGATATCTGTGCCAAGTGCTCAGTCGCCATTAAAACCAACCTCCTTGAAATAAAAATATATACTACGTAATTTAAAATACAAATTCATTAAGTTATTGTTGTTTGTGGTAGATTCATTTCCAAATACAGGAGTAACACTATACTACAATACTCCTCAACATTGGAATAACTGCTTAAGAATTTAATTATCCCAACACTATTCATTCCATCAATCATACAAAAAAAATCGAATGTCTCTTGGACATACAAAACAACATCACAAGTACAAGAGCCGCATATTTGTAGGTTTGCCTCGTTACATCAAGATTCATGAATACTCAAATTATCATTCGTGTTTGGAAAAGCAAAGTGTGTTTTTGATGTGTTAAAAGCCCATAATGTTTCATTATTTTATGCAATAAATGTAACAAGTTTTATAAGTCATTGTTGTAGTCTTTTTCTCTTTGTATATGGACTGGAACTTTGAAAGCGGGATGAAATATTATTGCAAATGTCCCATTTGCAAATTCATCATCACACAACTATATATATTCAAGCAAACATAGTGTAGCAACATAGTTTAAAGTTATACTCATTACGATTCACCTTGATAAATTAATATTCAGCTTAAGATATTAACAATATTTAGCATATTCACGATGCCCATCCTGAAAACTTGCTCAAGATTGAAATCACACTGCCACCATTGTTACTGAAGTTTGTGGAAGATGTTACCAGCAAGGATTTAAAGAAAGAAGATCTTCTGTTCTGGTTGACATTATTTTTTTTTTTTTAATTTACGTTGTTTTTGATATCGTAATACTTAAAACGTTAAGTCAATGATTTCTCGGAAACACAACGAGTCGTCCATCATCTACTCGGCCACTCCCACTATACCAGACCCGCCTTTGTTTCAAGGAGCCTCCACCAAAACAAAGCCCCCTTTTCGTATAATTCGCGTAAAATATTCAAACCCTATATTTTCAAGCTATTTCCTATAATTGACATTCAAAAATTTAAATGCGTTTGAAACACATTCTCTGCAACTCCTGTGTTACAATATTTTTAACAAACTCGAGATTAAAACTTTTTTTTTGCAATGAAAGCATTAGTATAATGTATTCCAAATGGCGTACCTGTTTGTAAAGTTCATTGTCTAGGTGTCCGACAGGACGACGCGGCTAAGCGGCAGAGCTAACACACTTGAATACCTTGTATACAGAAAGCCGACCTGGGGTGTATTCGAGGTGTCACCCAATCTTTATGAAAGGTGTAAACTTAAAAATGACATAATCGGATTGATTTAGGTATCTGACAACACATGCTAAGTTTGACTGTGGTTAAGGTGGATTTGACAACTTATCTTTAGAAGTTTTGTCAATATATTGAATACTCTGATGATTGAACCACTGCTTTCTGTTCTTCAAAATCATGTATTATTTCATCAAAATATGTCAAAATTGTGTACCTTGTAATTATATTCAAATTTAGCTCTTGTTTACATAATACTGTTGTTAAATATTTAAATATGTTTATGATAACCCCAATTCAATCGATTGGAATCACACCCCTTATTATGCTATGAAACCGATTGTGCAGCAAGAAAGATTAAAAAATCCTTATTAATGGCGTGAACACCTAATACCATATGGACTTTTAGAGCATATTGTCTACCAATGTGGAATATTCTTTGGGAATCATGAAGCGACCACCGAACGTTCTCAACACCATGGCGACTTGTACTTTGTGCATGTAAGTGTTGATTGCGTTCAGTTTCAGACTGAAATCAAAACAGACTGGGACTTTTCGTGATTGATATTTATATGTGCACATTCTTCAGTGAAGAGTCATCAAGATCTCTTCAGAAGTAGTAGGAACCAGATGATTGGAGTCTGTGGATCTTTACTAGCTTGCAAAAGGGTCTGCAACTCTACAGTGTACGTGTCAAGGTTAACCCGGACAACGTGCCTGAACTCTTTAGTATTAACATGCCATGTATTGGTCACTTGTAACAAGTATAGCAGTCTGCAGCAAAGCCCATGTCTGAAGCGTGTGACTCCAAGTAACGGTGTTATAAATCAGGCATGAGGTGTATATGGTCTTCATATTTCGTTTGACGTAGTTACAAACAAAATACTTATTTTACCTGTCCAATGTCCAAATTTGATAGTGATTAATAAAACTAATAGTGCTTCCCTTTTAAAATTTATTTTTAAAAAAAGTTTAAAGCAATTTATCCATGCCAGGAAAAGGAGGTATAACTATTTGTTACTCAAGAGATTATACTCTGCACAATGGCAAGACTGTTCATCAGCTTGATCGACAATTATCTGTATACAATCTCGGTCACTGACAGATGAAAATTAACCATTGACACACACTTTTATATATTCGCGAATTTGTGTTTGTTGTTGCTATTATAAATGTACACACAAATTTGCAAATGTTATATCTTGATGGACAAATTATTGTTTATAAGCTTTATTTAATCAAATGAGATTCAAATTTTATTCCAAAAAGGCTTAATTAGCAAAAATATTTTTTTTTCAATGACCACACGGTGATTGGTTATAGGGTAATGACGTGTTGCCCTGTTTTCCAGACTCTATTACGTGTTTAACTTTAAACTTACTTTTATGACTTCAAAATATTTCGTAAATAACAAAAATTTGATATTTACGTAATCATAAACTCGCCCTGAATACAGAAGAATAATAAAAAAAGTTGTGAGTCTTCCCTATTGTTTATTATTGATTTCCTACTACAGCTTGGTTCCCGTCAATGGGAGAGCATTTTCGGTACCGACGGCAAAGTTTGAGTCTGGCTGGGTCTTGGTATTGTTGGTGAGTACTACGAAGCTTCGCAAACAGTGATTTAGTCGCGTTGTTGGATGAGCATTTTTTTAGTTTGTAGTTTGCGTAGTTCAGAATTGGCCCAAATGGCACGAAAATATCGTAAAAAAATAAAAAAAATCGTATAAGTACGATATTCATGAGAAATATTTCTTCAATTGTACCCAAAAACAATAATCCTCTAAGTTCAGATATATCGTAGGTACCTCTTATTTTTATCAGGATCGAAAATGCCGTTTGCCCGATAGAGAGCGAATGAACAGACAAAAAAAACACCCCAGATTAATTTTTTTTTGTGAGTGAATTTGACGTCTTTGCTTCGCAAATCCAACAACGAATTTAAAACTGTAACGATATCAATACGAGGAGTTAGCTGGACTTTATTTATGACCTGGCAAAAGATGCAAGTGTGAAGTCAGGTGAGAAAATGTAGGTAAAAGTGCATCATGCAGAGTAAATAAGTACTTTAAATACCTTGTAGCAACCATGATCCGAAAATCTAACACTACATATTTTCTAGGTAAACCTTACCTTGCATCACATCTTGTCATCTGGGTAACAAAAGAAAGAGTTAAATACCTACTTATCTGCACAGTGGTATAGCTTTCCCAATCAGAATGCCAATCCTGGTCTAAATTGATTTCCTGGTGCCAAAATAAAACTTGGTTGAGTCTCGCTGGTTCTTGATAATGTTGGTCATTACAGTGAATTTGAATCTTTAATGCTTTTAATGTTAAAAATGGGCTGAACTTGATTTCTCAAAGGGCGAGATCTGTGGGTGTGACTATGAATGAGAACACGAAGGTGACATGAAATATTACAAATCAATATTTATTATAGTGCCCTAAAGCTACCAAGATCGGCAAATCTAATGCTTAACTTCTTTTCTAGATTACAACATAGCATTGCTTTAATCATCAAGACAATTAAAAGTGGGAGCCAAGAGTAAAAAACCTATTTACCTACAATGGGACATGGCTTTTCGAAGAAACTCAATTAATAAGCGAATGTTGCTGTCAAGCTTCTTTTCTTGAAGTCAAGATAATGCCTGTATTTTGAGTATGTCTGGTTCTTGTTACCGATGGAGATTACAGTGTATTTGATTCTGTAAAACTATCAATAACAAGAATTGGCTGAACTTGATTTTTCAATGGGCAAGATCTGCGGGTATGACTACGGATAAGAACACGAAGGTAACAGTGAAATACTACAATCAATATTAATTATAGTGCCCTGAAGCTTCCAAGATCGGCAAATCTAATGTTTAACTTCTTTTCTAGGTTCAACATAGTATCGCACCTAGTCTTCTGGACAGTAAAAAGTCGGGGCCAAAAGTGGAATACCTATTTACCAACAATGGCGCACAGCTTTTCTAAGTAACTCAATTAATAGGCGAATGTTGCTATCAAGCTTGTTTTCCTTTAGTCAAGATGATGTCTGTATTTTAAGTATAGCTGATTCTTGTTACCTACTGATGAAGGTTACAGTGTATTTGATTCTGTGAGATCATTAATAACCAGAATTTACTGAACTTGATTTCTCAATTGGCGAGATCTCCGGGTGTGACTATCAATGAGAACGCGAAGGTAACAGTAAAATATTATAAATCAATGTTTATTATAGTGCCCTTAAGCTACCAAGATTGGCAAATCTAATGTTTAACTTATTTTCTAGATTACAACATAGTATTGCAACTTGTCATCTGGACAGTAAAAAGTGGGGCCCAAAAGTGGAATACCGGTACATTTACTGCGCACAGCTTTTTGAAGTTATTCAATTAAAAGGCGAATGTTGCTGTCTAGATTGTTTTTTTGGAGTCAAGATGATTCCTGTATTTCAAGTTAGGCTGGTTCATGTTACTGATGAATTACAGTGTATTTGATTCTATGAGATCATTAATAACAAGAATTGGCTGAACTTGATTTCTCAATAGGCGAGATCTGCGGTGTGTACTATGATGGAAACTTGAAGGTAACAGTGAAATATTTCAAATCAATATTTTATAGTACCTTAACTACCAAGACGGAAATCTAATATTTAACATCTTTCTAGGTTACAACAAGATCGGATAGTCATCGATAATTCAAATAGGAGCAAGTAAAAAAACCATTTACCTACAATGGGACAGGCTTTTCGAAGAAATCAATAATAAGCGAATGTTGTGTCAAGCTTCTTTCTTGGAGTAGATAATCCTGTATTTTGAGTATGTCTGGTTCTGTTACGATGGAGATTACGGTTTTGATTCTGTAAACTATCAATAACAAATTGGCTGAATGTTCTCAATGGGCAAATCTCGGTAACTACGGATAGACACGAAGGTACGTGAAATACTACAATCATATAATTATGTGCCCTGAAGCTTCAAATCGGCAATCTAATGTTAACTTCTTTTTTAGATAACTACTACATAACAAAATTGGCTGATCTTGATTCTCATGGGCAAGATCTGCGGGTAGACTACAGTAAACAACACGAAGGGAACAGTGAAATATAAATCAATATTTATTATAGTGCCCTGGAGCTACCAAGATCGGCAAATCTAATGTTTATCTTCTTTTCTAGAAACAACATAGTATCGCACCTAGTCATCTGGACAGTAAAAAGTGGGGCCAAAAGTGGAATACCTATTTACCAACATGGGCACAGCTTTTCGAGTACTCAATTAATAGCGAATGTTGCTATCAAGCTTGTTTTCTTTAGTCAAGATGATGTCTGTATTTAAGTATAGCTGATTCTTGTTACTGATGAAGGTTACAGTGTATTTGATTCTGTGAGATCATTAATAACCAGAATTTACTGAACTTGATTTCTCAATTGGCGAGATCTCCGGGTGTGACTATCAATGAGAACGCGAAGGTTACAGTAAAATATTATAAATCAATGTTTATTATAGTGCCCTTAAGCTACCAAGATTGGCAAATCTAATTTTAACTTCTTTTCTAGATAACAACATAGTATCGCACCTAGTCATCTGACAGTAAAAAGTGGGGCCAAAAGTGGAATACCTATTTACCAACAATGGCGCACAGCTTTTCGAAGTAACTCAATTAATAGGCGAATGTTGCTGTCAGCTTGTTTTCTTGGAGTCAAGATGATGCCTGTATTTTGAGTATGGCTGGTTCTTGTTACTGATGGAGATTACAGTGTATTTGATTCTGTGAGATCATTAATAACAAGAATTGGCTGAACTTGATTTCTCAATAGGCGAGATCTGCGGGTGTGACTATGAATGGAAACTTGAAGGTAACAGTGAAATATTTCAAATCAATATTTATTATAGTGCCCTTAAGCTACCAAGATCGGCAAATCTAATGTTTAACATCTTTTCTAGGTTACAACATAGTATCGGATTAGTCATCTGGATAATTCAAAATAGGAGCCAAGAGTAAAAAAACCTATTTACCTACAATGGGACATGGCTTTTCGAAGAAACTCAATTAATAAGCGAATGTAGCTGTCAAGCTTCTTTTCTTGGAGTCAAGATAATGCCTGTATTTTGAGTATGTCTGGTTCTTGTTACCGATGGAGATTACAGTGTATTTGATTCTGTAAAACTATCAATAACAAGAATTGGCTGAACTTGATTTCTCAATGGGCAAGATCTGCGGGTATGACTACGGATAAGAACACGAAGGTAACAGTAAAATACTATAATCAATATTTATTATAGTGCCCTGAAGCTTCCAAGATCGGCAAATCTAATGTTTAACTTCTTTTTTAGATAACTACTATCAATAACAAGAATTGGCTGATCTTGATTTCTCAATGGGCAAGATCTGCGGGTATGACTACAGATAAGAACACGAAGGTAACAGTGAAATACTACAATCAATATTTATTATAGTGCCCTGAAGCTTCCAAGATCGGCAAATCTAATGTTTAACTTCTTTTCTAGGTTCAACATAGTATCGCACCTAGTCATCTGGACAGTAAAAAGTCGGGGCCAAAAGTGGAATACCTATTTACCAACAATGGCGCACAGCTTTTCTAAGTAACTCAATTAATAGGCGAATGTTGCTATCAAGCTTGTTTTCCTTTAGTCAAGATGATGTCTGTATTTTAAGTATAGCTGATTCTTGTTACTGATGAAGGTTACAGTGTATTTGATTCTGAAGATCTTAATAACCAATTTGAACTTGATTTCTCAATTGGCGAGATCTCCGGGTGTGACTATCAATGAGAACGCGAAGGTTACAGTAAAATATTATAAATCAATGTTTATTATAGTGCCCTTAAGCTACCAAGATTGGCAAATCTAATGTTTAACTTATTTCCTAGATTACAACATAGTATTGCAACTTGTCATCTGGACAGTAAAAAGTGGGGCCCAAAAGTGGAATACCGGTACCTATTTACTGCGCACAGCTTTTTGAAGTTATTCAATTAAGAGGCGAATGTTGCTGTCTAGATTGTTTTTTTGGAGTCAAGATGATTCCTGTATTTCAAGTTAGGCTGGTTCATGTTACTGATGAGATTACAGTGTATTTGATTCTGTGAGATCATTAATAACAAGAATTGGCTGAACTTGATTTCTCAATAGGCGAGATCTGCGGGTGTGACTATGAATGGAAACACGAAGGTAACAGTGAAATATTTCAAATCAATATTTATTATAGTGCCCTTAAGCTACCAAGATCGGCAAATCTAATGTTTAACATCTTTTCTAGGTTACAACATAGTATCGGATTAGTCATCTGGATAATTCAAAATAGGAGCCAAGAGTAAAAAAACCTATTTACCTACAATGGGACATGGCATTTCGAAGTAACTCAATTAACAGGCGAATGTTGCTGTCAAGCTTGTTTTCTTGGAGTCAAGATGTTGCCTGTATTTTGAGTGTGGCTGGTTCTTGTTACTGATGGAGATTACAGTGTATTTGATTATGTAGGTCCATTTATAACAAGATTTGGCTGAACTTGATTTCTCAATAGGCGAGATCTGCGGGTGTGACTATGAATGATATCGCGAAGGTAACTGTGAATTATTACAAATCAATATTTATTATAGTGTCCTGAAGCTACCAAGGTCGGCAAATTTAATGGGGAGGTACGTTCCATTCTCACATACTACACCTGGAGGTGTTCCAAAAAATTTTACTTTTAGTTATGCTCAAAAAGAACGGAAGACATCCCTCTCACATACTTAAAAATGAAATAGCGTGGGTATCAATATTAACCTTACGGAAACTATATGTACAAAATTAATTAGAATATATGCACAAGCACAGGCACTACTACCCTACCTCTAACCACTCTCAAAGATCGAGACAAATCACAAGTTTTCAAATGATAATTCCCAGAGTTTAGTCCACACTTCTCCAGAAACAAATAATCTACCTTGGACCTTCTATTTTTAACAGTATTCCTGTTCCAATACAAATGGTGAACACAAAACACCAATTAAAAAACTGATCAAAAAACGGATTTTATTTTCCTTCGAGGAGTGTATAGAAACTCTTATCAACCTAAAACCTACACACCATAAACATTATACACATTAAATAACTATAACTCAAATTAATAAATTTATATTATCACCAATAACTAAACACAAGATATAATTTACACATAAGACGACGACTACAGGACTAAACGTCGACTATATGACTAAATGACACCATGCTTACTTATTTACATAACAAACTAATACAATAAAGAGTGTTAGGCTCGTTGTAGCTAGCTGAGAGAAAAACAAAACAATAAAATAATAATAATAATAATAATAATAATAATAATAATAATAATAATAATAATAATAATAATAATAGCTAACTAACTATAATAAGAAAACTCTCACAACAGCTTTAGTGCAGAATGGATTCAATCCCATTGCCATAAGAAGAGCATTCAAACAACAAAGTGTATCTCAAAAACCTGTAGAGAAAGATAAATCAACTGACAATGTAAAAAATAAAGCTTTTCTTCCATATGTTCATCAGATCACCGACAAGATAGCGCGTATACTAAAGAAGCATGACATACACCCTGTTTACTCCACACATAAAAAACTCCAAGCGTCACTAAACTCAGTCAAAGACCATATTCCTCTAATGGTCTCGGGAGTGTACGAAGTTCCCTGTGAGTGTGGTAAAGTGTACATCGGACAGACGGGCCGAACAATTAGAACAAGAATAATCGAACACATGGCCCACTGCAGGAAAGGCGACTCAAACAACTCTGCGCTGGCTAAACACGCCCAGGAAAATATTTCAAACCCAGGACACCGAATTCAGTTTGATAACACACGAGTCCTCAACTCCAATACCAACTTTTTGCCGAGATACATCAGGGAGGCGGTGGAAATCCGAAAAAACGACAATAATTTCAATGGAGGAGATGGATTCAAATTAAGTCCATCTTGGGGTCCGACACTGGAACGTACGAAGAGTGGAATAGTAAAACAGCAACCAGAGTCGGATAGACAGACCATCGTTGCGCCATCCCCCGCCCCCCCCCACCCCACACACACAACAGGCAATGTGGCCAATATCATCTTCCACCGCAGGCACACATGGGATGAAAACGAGGGCTCAAACCAGGAGCAAAGCAGGAATCTCTTCAGTCTTTGGACAATGCGGCTCACAGTAGGCTGCGAAACGTCAAGCGCGCAATAACACAGGTATGTGTTATTACACTCTTAATAACGCGGTACAATGTCCCGAAAACCGTCTAATATTAATATAACGGTCCGCGAAAGTCTTCAATCCTTCATCAAACGCCTCTACGGGGAGGATGTTTTTAGATCGACGGTACTTTTTGAAAAACTCAGAATCAAGAAAAACCGATTATTGTGCGATCTAGCCTTTCTCTGCAGGTGCAGAGATTCCGACGTGATTCCTACATTTGCTAAAATCAAACACACTCTGGTGTCGCCGCGTACTTCTAACATTTTTACACGTGCTAGTCGAAGTCTAATTCGCAGTGAAATACATCGTGTGAGATGTGACTTAGACAGAAATGCTCGGGAGCTACTTGACCTTCATTTGTTTCTTAGCTCCAAGCTTGTTCGGGAAGATTTCGACAAAATTGACAGACTCTCTCAAAACAAAGTAAATTCACACAACAGTAACGTCATCAACACACAGAAGAAGAAGTTTGCGTCTCTCAACTCAAGAAGTGTAAGTGAACACAGTGCAACAGAACAAACGCAGAGTGAATCTATCCCTCTTAATGTAGTCAAAAATATTTCAAGTACTCCCCTCAGTGATGCTGCTAACAGTGTATTATCAAAAGGCTTAAATTTCGCAATCGCGCCAAAAAAAATACCCAACGAAGATATAGTAGTGGGCGTCAAAGCAGCAATTACTCGTCTTGATGATACCAAGGCGGAAGAGATACGCCAGGATGTGGCCAGGGTTATCAAGACATCTAGACCGCCGAAGAGTAACGTCTCGAGGGAAGAACGTACAGCACTCAGGGAACTCAAAGGTAATACCGATATTGTAATTCTAAAGAGTGATAAGGGATCCGCCACTGTTGTCATGAATACATCTGAATACAATACAAAAATGCACGAGCTACTTGAGGACCCCACTTACGAGAAAGTGTCAAAAAATCCTATTAAAGTGATCACACGAAAAACAGTTAATCTAATTAAAGCATCTCCACTAGACCCACAAGTCAAGAAATACATAACAAACCATGACCCTAAAGCTCCTAGAATGTACGGTCTACCAAAGATTCACAAGCCAGGCATCCCCTTGCGACCGATAGTCAGTGCAGTGGACTCGCCCACACACCAATTAGCTAAACATCTGGCAAAACAGTTACAGCTCATGGTCCCGACGTCGGCTTCTTTCGTTAAAGACTCATCACATTTCGTGGAGATACTAGACACTCTACGAGTAGAAGAGGGGGATATAATGGTTAGTTTTGACATCGTCTCATTGTTTACCAAACTGCCCATCTCCGAAACAATGGAGGTAATCAAAGAGTTGGTACCAGAACATCTAGGGCAGCTAACTGAACATTGTCTTACATCAACATTTTTTGTTTGGAATGGAGAGTTTTATAAACAAAAAGAAGGGGCTGCTATGGGTTCCCCGATTTCACCTGTTGTAGCTAACATTTACATGCAGTATTTTGAAGAAAAAGCTCTAGAATCAGCTCCCTTAAAACCTAAATTATGGCTTCGCTATGTTGATGATATTTATGCCGTTTGGCCTCATGGCGACCGGGAGCTAACACGTTTCCACCAACACCTCAACAGTATCAATAAAAGCATTCAATTTACTATCGAACGAGAGAAAAACAATAGTCTACCTTTCCTAGACGTACTGGTAACAAAACTAAATAATGGAAAACTAGGCCACAGTGTATACAGGAAAGACACGCACACTAATCAGTACCTGCACGCTCAATCACACCACCATCCGAATCAAAAACGAGCAGTTATGAATACCCTTATAACTAGGGCAGTGCGTATTTCCGATAAACAAAGCTTTATAAACGAAAAGAAAACTCTCACAACAGCTTTAGTGCAGAATGGATACAATCCCATTGCCATAAGAAGAGCATTCAAACAACAAAGTGTATCTCAAAAACCTGTAGAGAAAGATAAATCAACTGACAATGTAAAAAATAAAGCTTTTCTTCCATATGTTCATCAGGTCACCGACAAGATAGCGCGTATACTAAAGAAGCATGACATACACCCTGTTTACTCCACACATAAAAAACTCCAAGCGTCACTAAACTCAGTCAAAGACCATATTCCTCTAATGGTCTCGGGAGTGTACGAAGTTCCCTGTGAGTGTGGTAAAGTGTACATCGGACAGACGGGCCGAACAATTAGAACAAGAATAATCGAACACATGGCCCACTGCAGGAAAGGCGACTCAAACAACTCTGCGCTGGCTAAACACGCCCAGGAAAATATTTCAAACCCAGGACACCAAATTCAGTTTGATAACACACGAGTCCTCAACTCCAATACCAACTTTTTGCCGAGATACATCAGGGAGGCGGTGGAAATCCGAAAAAACGACAATAATTTCAATGGAGGAGATGGATTCAAATTAAGTCCATCTTGGGGTCCGACACTGGAACGTACGAAGAGTGAAATAGTAAAACAGCAACCAGAGTCGGACAGACAGACCATCGTTGCGCCATCCCCCGCCCCCTCCACCCCACACACACAACAGGCAATGTGGCCAATATCATCTTCCACCGCAGGCACACATGGGATGAAAACGAGGGCTCAAACCAGGAGCAAAGCAGGAATCTCTTCAGTCTTTGGACAATGCGGCTCACAGTAGGCTGCGAAACGTCAAGCGCGCAATAACACAGGTATGTGTTATTACACTCTTAATAACGCGGTACAATGTCCCGAAAACCGTCTAATATTAATATAACGGTCCGCGAAAGTCTTCAATCCTTCAATAATAATTATAATAATAATAATAATAATAATAATAATAATAATAATAATAATAATAATAATAATAATAATAATAATAATAATAATAATAATAATAATAATAATAACTATAATAATAATTTTTTTTAATATTATTATTATTATTATTGGAAGTACATATTTAAAAACATGATTAGTTCAGTATGGAAACGAGTCCCACAAGCCACACAAGCGGCTTAGCTGTGGGGATAAAAAACATTGACAATTAATAAAAATAACCCAGACTCCAGACTTTATAATATTGATATAAGTACAAGGGAAAAACAACAAAATACCTCGAACCAAAAAACATACAGAAAACTTGAACGAATAATAATACACTGAAAATGAAACTTAAAAATACTACGCATCCCACTTACATGCAATGTCTGTTTCATATAACAAAAACACTTTTAACTCATTCTTTACCCTACTTATTTGATCTATAATTCGTAAATATTTGGGAATTTTATTAAAAGTAAAAGGTACACTGTATTGCAAAGCTCTTTTCCCATACTTATTGTTGTAAGTTGGTATTTTCAAATACTCTGCCTTCCTGGCGCGAGTATTTGCATTATGACTAACATAGTTTTAAACAAATTATCATAATAAATTTAACTAATAATTTGTAAGTGAACAGTACATTTACAGTAAAACATTACAATATCTATATAAATCATAAGTTGTGATACATGAACCATTTTCTTATAAGGGATATTAAACAACCATTCTATTTTGCAGTGAATAATATATTTTAAATTTGAAAATGATGCATTGCCCCATCAAGCAGGGCATATGTATGACTGACTCAGCAAGTGCATGTATACGGTTCGGAGTAGGTATAAGGAAGTACATACTTTAGTTTATAATCTGATGAACACATGATCTAATCCGCCTACTCACTACTTCTATATGAACATCCCAACTAAAATTTTGGTCTATCACCACCCCAAATATTCATGACTGTAAACAGATTCTATTTTATTACCCACAATTACAGTTTATGATAATACCATCCATATGATGAACAGAATCATGCAAACAATCAAAGGAATGAGATAATATTTATATTAGCATTATGGTCGGCATTGTGAGTGAAGAAATATGCACAATCTTTGTTTTAGCTGAGTTAATGATAAGGCCTTCATCGTGTGTCCATCTTAACATTTTAATAAAATCTTCCTGTAAAAATATTTCAGCAACTTTTATGTTTTTGTGAATTGCTACCAATGCTGAGTCATCAGCAAAGAAAAAAGAAAAACTTTACTTATGTAATGTACCATACATTAACATATATTAATACAGAACGGCCCTAAAATAGATCCTGCGGAAACACTGTTGAGCATACTCTGGCTTCACTCTCACACTCTCCTACTCGCACAATAATTTTTCTATTTGAAAAATAATTTTTAAACCATGCCAACGCCAATTCGTTCTAAAGCAACCAACATTTTTTTGTGATTCAGCGTATCGAAAGCTTTAGTGAAGTCAATAAACATACATAAAATGTGATAGTTTTTGTTAAGCTTAGAGTTGACTAAATCAGCAAATTTTACAAGCAAACTGAAGTACTTTTCCCCTTTGAAATCCGTATTGATTTTTATTGATAATATGAAACTTTTCTAAATATTTTACTAAACAATTGGCAACATATCTTTCCATTATCTTTTCAATACTTGGCAAAATGGCAATTGGTCTATAGTTAGAGTATTCAAGGTGATTTCCCTTTTTATAAATGGGTCTAACAATGGAGGTCTTCAGTTTTTCCGGCACCACCCCCTCGGTTAGAGACAAGTTAATTAAACGCGCAATTACCGGGCTTATCTCAATAGAAATATTTTTCAGGTCTTTAACTCGTATACCGTCAATGCCTGCTTGCTTATTTGTACTCATGTTGTTGATAATTTCTTTAACCGCTACTTCATCGATTGGAGGTATGTACATAGATTGGGGTTGGTGATTGTACATACCTATCATCGTTTCCAAACTCGTTACGTACACACTGCACTTCACAGTTGTGTATATTCTTATCAACCTCATCAATAAACGATTTTGCAAATTTATTTGCGATAACAGTTTCACTCTCTGTCTTCCCCAGGAATCGGCTAATAACTACATCCACAGACTCTTTTTTCCGCTTACCTATTATTTCATTAATTGACTGCCACGTGTCTTTGATATTATGTTTATTTTCGTTGATTAAATTTTTATAGTATTGGATTTTTGCAACATGTATTTTCTTGTTTACTTTATTCCTGAAACAATTATACTCATGTCTATAAATATCTTTTAAGACATTTAATTCATTACAATTTTTCCACTTTCGAAACAATTTGTCTCTTTCCTTTGTTAACTCTAAAAGTTCATTGCTTACCCACTTCTTATTATTTCGACATTTAAATTTATTATTTTTATGATAAGTCGACTTCTCATATGCCGTTTTGAATTCATTATATATAGCATCGTACAACTGACAACAATTATTACTCGATATTACTTCTTGCCACTGTACAGATTTTAATTGAGTTAGCAGTATATTTTCATTCAAACATTTTTTATTGTAATTGTTTCCTCGGAATCATCACCTTGTTCTCCTACACGTATTGATGCGATTATCATGTAATGGTCACTGACTTTTGACGTATAAACGGCCGTACGTATGTTAGCCTCGATACCTCGTAAATAAACATGGTCAATACACGTACTGCTTAACCTACCATTAACGATTTCCTCCCGCGTAGGAACTGTAATACAAGGAATGAATCCCTTTGCAGCAAGACCCGCCTCATATAATTGAACTACGTTATCACGTTGCTTGAGAATGTCAAAATTGACATCACCAATAGACACTGCGTATTTATCGCCAACCTTCTCCCAATAATTTCCGATTTCCTCAATAAAATCATATATGGATGCATTATTGGGGGGCCTATAGATGCACAGCAAAGCTATTTCAACTTTATTTTCTAAAATTAATTTGCCAGATAGTCCTTCAAAGTTCACAAATGATGTATTGTAACATTCAAATTTAATAACATTTGAAACAAATATCACCAACCCCCCACCTCTTCTCCCTTCCCTTAGTTTATAATAACGATTATAGCCATCAATTTCAAAACAATTGCTCTCTTCTTGAAGATTTATTTCACTTCAAATTAATACATGAAAGTTATTTAACTGGTTTTGCAACGTAACAAGCACTTGGTCCCAATGTTTATTAATTGATCTAATATTTAAATGTATTATTGTAAGGCCACCACAATACTCTTCACACCATGAATCAATATCATTCGTTACATCAGCGTTAATTTTATCTCTTTCTCTTTGCTTCCAAAAGTCCATTCAATAAAGTTATCTCTGTATCAAGACAAACTTTACCTGTAGACCAACACACAGAGAAAACTAGAGAGTCAACCCTTGGTCTCACTGACAGACAGCTTATCTAGATCAGCAAAATTAACTATTGTTATAACTTGCTTTGCACTCTCGTCCCGTCTTACAAGAATCTTACCCCGGCTATACCACACGTATTTAAAACCCACCTCCTTAGCACGTGTTTTCGCTCTCCAGAGAAGTTCCCTGTAAAACGGGGTCAAGTTTTCATTAATGTAAACACGTTGTTTACCAGCCTTCCCACTTCCACCGGTGAGTGAATTGCTTGTAAACTCTGTGCGTCGCTTATCAATGAATTGATCTCGCTTCTTGCGACTTGCAAGCTGAACGATAATCCGCGGAGGTCGAGCCTTGTTCCTTGTAGGCAACCGATGAGCTGCCTCGATATCGTCTGCTACCAGTTCAATGTCTAATTTCCCAGCTTAATTAAGAACAATATTTTCGACCACCTCCTCATCGATTTCTTCAACGTTTTCCAACTCAAAGTTTTTATTCCTGCTATATTGATCAAGCGAATGAACATGTGCCGTCAACGCCTCAATAACACGATCTTTTTCACTGTTTTGCTTTTTTAACGTGACAACAGCCGATTTAAGTTCCCTAAGTTCACACGCCAGTTTGTCTTTGATACCTTGTATCTCTTCCCGCAATGCGTTGAAGGAGTCGTGAAACTCGGTACGAAACTCGGAAAAACTATTGGCTAACTCACCTTCACCACTAGTCACCTTCGAAGAAGTGTCCACAGGCTTAGTTGCGCGGCAATCACGACACCGCCACTCTTGCTTGCTCTTCTTTCCTTTCGCTTTATATGTAGCTTGACTTATGCCCGCACAATCGTAGTGGTACTTTTGATCACAGTTAAAACAATCTACGTAATCACCATCACTTGGTAACTTTCCCATGCACTCTACTAGCGCGCACACAAACGACATGACGAATATGGCTCAGCACAGCGGAGCTCGATACACGTCTGCACCGTCCGGAGTCTAGCGCACGAATAATAATAATATTAATAATAATAATAATAATAATAATAATAATAATAATAATAATAATAATAATAATAATAATAATAATGAATATATGGTTTTTAAGCATAAGCCCGCTTTAAGGACATATTTATTGATTGATAGCAGTTGTCGAAAAAGTTTGCCCCGACTGGGGTTCTGGGTTCGAACCCCAGTCGGGGCAAACTTTTTCGACAACTGCTATCAATCAATAAATAATAATAATAATAATGATAATAATAATAATAATAATAATAATAATAATAATAATAATAATAAAATAATAATAATAATAATAATAATAATAATAATAATTCAATTCAATTCAATTCAATTTATTTGATTAAACACACACAATACATTTAACAATATCAAACAAGCAAGTTGCCTTCATGAGCAGACTGCTCGTGTGAAGGACTGCTTCACATAATAACATTTTAATTGTGCCAGCCACCACGGTAAATATTAATGATCTATACATCCTTAAAACCTCAACAAAATAATTAACCAATTAAGTAAATAAAATTAAAAATACAATGTATAATTAAAAATTCATGATAATAAGTTTTAAATGTAACCAATTCAATAAAACATTTCAATAAAACAACGAACAAGTAGGCCTACATACATAATCTTAATATTAAAGGTAAAAGCAATTTTAAAATGGGAAAAAATTCACCTCTCTTTTACAACATTTTCTGCAAGTTTTTTAAAATGAACATATTTCATACATGGTTTAAACTCTGGAATCTTGCATAAAATAGAATTGAACAGATATGGGCCTTTATATGATAACTGGTTACGTGTATTTGTTAATCTAAAGTCAGGTACGGTTAAACGTAGCACTGATGAATTTCTAGTATTGACAGCACTATTCACAAAGTAATAATAATATATATATAATAATAATAATAATAATAATAATAATAATAATAATAATAATAATAAATCAAACGTGTATGAGTTTCGGGTTATTTCGCCGCGTCGCGAGTAAACATTATACGTACCTCGACGTTTCGTTACCTCTGTGGGTAACATATTCATGAGAACTGAGGCTGATAAGTTTGTTTCAGCCTCAGCCGAACACTCCTCCGTGGCGGTGTCTTCTGATTGGCTGGGGTGGCACACGTGGTGGAGTGGGGGTAGTTATCTCCCCTGGTTGGAGAGGATGACGTCAACACTTGTTGTTGTTGTTTTTGTTGTCGTTGATGTAGTTGTAGCTCCGGTTGTTGTTGTTGTTGTTGTTGTTCTCTGTGTTGTTGACGTTGCTGTTGTAGTTGTTGTAGTTCCTTGTGGCGTCGGGATGCTAGTTTGATGACTGGGGCCCAGGAGTTACTCAGTTTATAGCCGCCTACGTCACCGTTGAAGTTGTTAGGTGATTTGGCTATTTCTATTGACTCCCTGATTAGGCGTGGCCATAGGGCAGGTTCGTTGCATATTATTCGGGTTTCATCAAATAGTATCTCGTGGTCAGGATTGCTGATGTTGTCGACGGCATGTTTGGCAACAGCCGACAAGTCTTCTCTCAACGAGTTACAGTGATGTCGATGTTCTTTGACCCTTGTGGCGACAGTCCTACACGTTTGCCCTATGTACGCCTGGCCACACTTGCACGGTATTTGTAAATACCGCTCCCCCCTAAGTGATTTTTGTCTTTTGGAGATCTTAACATACTGGCGACTTTCTTATGTGGTTTAAAAACAGTTTTGATTTGAAACTTGTGTAGATAACGACTAATACGATCTGTTGTAAATTTCACATACGGCAAATGAGCAAACTTGGGGGGCGTGTGTCCGCTTGACAGAGTGGTCGACATCTTCTCGGGGTGTTCTATGGAAGGCTCTACGGATGTCAGATAAGCTGTAACCACAGAGGTAACGAAACGTCGAGGTACGTATAATGTTTACTCGCGACGCGGCGAAATAACCCGAAACTCATACACGTTTGATTAATATTAACGGGCCGCGAAAGTTTAAAATGTGAATTAATAATAATAATAATAATAATAATAATAATAATAAACATAATTATAATATAATAATAATTAATAATAATAATAATAATAATAATAATAATAATAATAATAATAATAATAATAATAATAATAATAATAATAATAATAATTGAAGAGAAATTATAACATTGACGGGATGTTTCGTCGCGTCGTAATGGTGAATAATTTCCATTATTCTTGATTTCCCGACGTAGCGTCATCACTGTGGATGACATTTTCAAGGAACTGCTGTTCTTTCGTTTGTTTGCCTCTGTTGCAAACGTTCACTTCTTCTTGGAACTGCCAGGATGGCGGTGGACGGCTCTATTTGTTGTGTTGTTGTGGTGGTTGAGGTGGTTGTGGAGGTGGTGGTAGTGGTGTAGGTTGGTCTTGTGAATGAAGATGCTGTTGATGCTGTTGTTGATCTGGTGGTAGTTCTTGGTTTGAACGCATTTTCTCCGCTGAGAGGTGATTAATTAAATTAATGGCAGGAATCCACGAATCACTTAGTTTGTAACCACCTACATCTCCATTCATATTGTTAGGTGTTTTTGAAATTTCAATTGACTCCCTTATGAGTCTAGGCCAGAAAGCAGACTCTTGTCAATTTTTTTTTTCATCAAAAAGAATCTCATGCCTTGAGTCAGCCATATTGTCTATGGCATGCTTAGCAATTGCAGACAACTCGACGTGACCCTTGTATCAATGGTTTTTGTGTTCTTTTACCCTTGTTGCCACTGTCCTTAAAGTCTGGCCTACAAAGCTACAGCCACACTTGCAAGGGATTTTATAAACTCCACTTCCGGCTAGATGTACTGGGTCCTTTGGCGATCTCAACATGGTAGTACAGTACATCTAGCCGGAAGTGGAGTTTATAAATTCCCTTGCAAGTGTGGCTGTAGCTATGTAGGCCAGACTTTAAGGACAGTGGCAACAAGGGTAAAAGAACACAAAAACCATTGTAACAAGGGTCACGTCGAGTTGTCTTCAATTGCTAAGCATGCCATAGACAATATGGCTGACTCAAGGCATGAGATTCTTTTTGTTGAAACAAAAATAATTTGCCAAGAGTCTGCTTTCTGGCCTAGACTCATAAGGGAGTCAATTGAAATTTCAAAAACACCTTACAATATGAATGGAGATGTAGGTGGTTACAAACTAAGTGATTCGTGGATTCCTGCCTTTAATTTAATTAATCACCTCTCAGCGGAGAAAATGCGTTCAAACCAAGAACTACCACCAGATCAACAACAGCATCAACAGCATCTTTATTCACAAGACCAACCTACACCACTACCACCACCTACACAACCACCTCAACCACCACAACAACATCAACAAATAGAGCCGTCCACCGCCATCCTGGCAGTTCCAAGAAGAAGTGAACGTTTGCAACAGAGGCAAACAAACGAAAAAACAGCAGTCCCTTGAAAATGTCATCCACAGTGATGACGCTACGTCGGGAAATCAAGAATAATGGAAATAATTCACCATTGCGACGCGACGAAACATCCCGTCAATGTTATAATTTCTCTTCAATTATATCGGGTCGCAAAAGAATAACTTGTGAAATAATTATAATTATAATAATAATAATAATAATAATAATAATAATAATAATAATAATAATAATAATAATAATAATAATAATAATAATAATTTTTTTTTTTTTTTTTTATTGTACATACTTTGCAATATACATTATTCGGAACATAAATATTTTCCCACTAAGCTGCAAAACAGCTTATTAGTGGGGCGCATAGAACAAATATTGAGAGCGCACCGGTCACTTACATGTATGCACAACCAACACCTATGCAGATTAAATACAAAAAATAAATTAAATAAACACAGATTGTTAATATACATTTCGTTTAGAAATAACAGAATTATACCTTATAATAATCATACAAAAATTAATCAATCAAATCAAATCAAAAAAAGCGGAATTTCCAAAGAATCAATGTTAATGATTCAGAAACACACACAAAAAACAAACAGAAGCAATTTAGTCAAAAATTGGTAAACACCTTTATGTACCGGTATTCAACAAATAATCTTTCGAATTCCGTTTGATCTCACTGAAGTATGAACACATGGTTAAAAAGATAGGCAATTCATTAAATAACTTTGGTACTAAATATTCTAACCTCCGTTGGCCATATTTGTTATAAAACGAAGGTACATTAAATTAAACAGTGTGAAAACTATGAGTGACTTTATTTTTTAGTATTATATCTTTTAATTCCTTTTTAAAGTAGTATGTTACAATAATTTTATATTTAAACAGTTTTTCTACAGGAAGCACATTGCATAAAATATAAGTTTCACGAGTAGAAAGGTAATCATAATGTGGTGGTCGAATTCAGCGGACTTATTTATTTTGTAAGGTCGAAATTTTACTCAAATGATAATCGGCAGCATTACCCCAAGAAAGTAAACCATAAGAAATAACAGACTCGGCTATTATTAATAATAATAATAATAATAATAATAATAATAATAATAATAATAATAATTATTATTATTATTATTATTATAATTTTTTTTTTTTTTTTTTTTTTTTAATTGAAATACATATCTCTTATACATTTTTTATCAAACAAGTTCGGCCATCCACAAGCTGCACAGGACAGCTTAACTGTGGAACATATTACATTAAAGAAAATCATGCATGTGAAATAATGATTTTTAACTAATTCAATATTTCAAAATTCTAGATAGCAATACAATAATAAGTGAAGTAACAGTAAGTATCAGTAAGCAGTGAATGACTCAGCGTGTAATAAAAAAAAAAAAAAAATACATAACACTAAAATAAAAGATTAAAATAGTAGATAAAAACAAGTAATTAATGTGCAAATTAAATACTTATACTAGCCAAAAACATTTTTGTGAAGCAACAGTTTGCAGATAATACAGTGAATAAACATTGAATAGAACAGATATAGAACAGTGAAAAATTATAGTGCTAATCCATGTACATTAAATTATGAAACACTTATTATATAACAAATACACAACAACCCTAACTCATTGCATATTTCGTAATAAAAATGCCTTTAGCTCTCTTTTGATTTCATAAATAGTCTCTAAATCTCTGATGTTCTTTGGAATACTATTAAAAAAGAAAGGTATAGTGTAGCTAAGTGTTCTTTTACCATACTTATTTGCAACCCGTGGCAACTGGTATACTTCCGAAGATTTGGAGCGAGTAGAAGTAGTGTGGTTTATACAATTTTTGTGAGTATTAACGATAAATGTTTCAAAACTAATTTATATGTGAATAATTTTTGTAAAGGTAAAACGTTTTGTAGTCTATAACATTCTAAAGTGCTTAAATTATTTTCAAAAGTGATCATCTTCATTATTTTATTTTGAATAGAGATTATGCTATAGCTGTGATAACGAAGCATTTCCCCAAATTAACAGACCGTAAGAAATAACCGACTCTGCAAGGGCTATATAAACCATCTTTACATATTTAAATGGTAAAATACTTTTAACTGCATATAATTGGTAAGCGCATGACCTTAAGCGTTTACATATTTTCTCAGCTTGTATATTCCAACTAAAGTTACTATCGATCTCCAACCCCAAATACGGATGGCTGTAAACAGTTGCAATTGATGTACCACACGAACAATCCAGATCAATTTTACCCGCGTTTAGATGTAAGCATTCAAATTGTGGGCAATAACATTGATATTAGTATTTCGACCCGCGTTTAGCGGCATAGAAATGTGCACAATCTTTGTTTTTTCAATATTTACGATTAGCCTTACGTCATGGTTCCACCTGAGTAAATTTAGAAAATCATTTTGCAAGTATCTTTCTGCAATTTTTACGTTTTTATGGATAGACACTAAAGCAAAGTCATCAGCGTAAGCAAAAAGCAATGCACTTAACAATATACTTAACCATAATATTTACATATATTAAGTAAAGTTGAGGTCCTAAAATAGAGCCTTGTGGTACGCCACTGCTACATGACTTTGCTTCACTATACACTTCGCCTATTCTTACAATTAACTTTCTGATCGATAAATAATTTTTAAACCAATTTAACAATATACCTCTAACCCCCAATACTTTCCAACGCATCTAGCAGCTTATTAAAATCAAGGGTGTCAAATGCTTTTTTATAATCGATAAACATACATAAAATGTTAAAATTTTCGTCTAGCTTAGTATTAACTAGGTCAGAAAAGGATGCCAAAAGGTCTACTGTACTTTTTCCTCTTTGAAATCCATATTGTTGTTCGTTTATTATTTTAAATTTCGTCATGTAATCTATTAAGCAATTTGCCACGTATCTTTCAAGTATTTTTTCAATGCTACACATAATGGCAATTGGCCTATAATTGACATATTTCAAATGGTCACCCTTTTTGAAAATTGGCCTGACAACAGATGTTTTCAACGTTTCTGGAATAATGCCCTCCTTCAAGGATAGGTTAATAAATAGGGCAATAACTGGACTGATCTCATCAACTATATTTTGCAAATCCTTAACTCTAATTCCGTCAATACCTGCCTTTTTATTAATATTCATTTTAAGTATTATTTCTTTGACTCCGGTCGCTAAAATAGGAGGCACGTATATCGACTGTAACTGTTGCTCGTATGCATTATCTCTCATATTGTTATCGACACACTTAATGTCGCAAATGTGAACAATATTTTCAATTTCATCTACAAAGGTATTTGCAAAATTATTAGCAATGTTTGGAATTGTATCATGTCTACCCAAAAATTTATTTATAACTTCCTCAACTGTATCTTTCCTTTTCCGACCCATAATTTCATTTATATTTTGCCACGTTGTTTTTCTGCAGTCTTTACCCTGTTCTAATGCATGTACATAGTAATGTCGTTTACCATCGATTATATTTTTATTTGTTCTATTTCTTAACCTATTATAATCTCTCCTATATTCATTTTTAAATACACTGAATTGCGGACATTTTTTCCACCTTTGAAAAGCGCGATCTCTTTCCTTTACTGATTTTAATAACTCTTTCGTCATCCACACTTTATTCACTCTTCTTTTAACTTTCGACTCTTTAAAATTAGAAGCCACATCGTAGGCTATTTTAAAATTGTTCTGGATTGATTCGTATAAGGGAATACACTTCTTGGCTGATAATAAATTATCCCATTTCATGCGTTTTTTACACTTCCACTAATTTAGCTTCGTTTATACATTTTTTTCGCAACTGGTTCGTTTATTGTATTTATATGAACAAGGTCAATTCCTGTGGATGCAACTATCATATAATGATCGCTAATCTTTGTTGTATATACCGCTGTTTTGACATCTAGGTCAATACCTCGGATGTAAACATGGTCTATACAGGTACTGCTAAGCCTATTATTAACTATTTCCTCTCGCGTTGATGCAGTGACACACTGTACAAACCCACTAGTTGCTAAACACGCTTGATACAACTGAACTCTGACATCATTATGATCGAGTACATCAATATTTGAATCACCAATATATATGCAATGTTTATTTTTATTTTGCATCCAATAGTTTTCTATTTCGTTAATAAACTCTAATTTTGTATTGTAATCAGGAGGTCTATATACACATAACAGTGATATAACCCTTCCTGCTCCTATAATCAGGTTACCACAGATCCCTTCAAAACTATGAAATAATACATCTTCTATGTCAAACCTCACAGTTTTGCTAACAAATAGTATTAATCCACCCCCTCTCTTATTAAGTCGTAGTTTACAATAACGATTATAACCATCTATTTGATATACTGAGCTTTCTTCTAAAACATTAACTTCACTTAAGACTAATATATGAAATTTATTTATCTGGTTTTGCAATACCACGAGTAGTTCGTCCCAATTTTTCCTTATAGATCTAATATTTAAGTGGAAAACAATTATACCTTTACAATTTTCTTTGCACCAATCGTCCAGACTGTCCGTAGTTTCACATGTCCAATCAACACCTTCAAGATCGTCTTGAGACCATAAGTCCATATAGATTGTACAGCCTGTTTACTTCAGTTGATCAATGTCCCCTGCTCTCTTTATCTTGACCACAACCGTTGACTGCTCGTCTTTACGCGCACAAATTATCCCTCGTCGGAACCAGACAAATTTGTACCCAACAACCTTTGCCTTCTGCTTGACCTGCCAAAATAAATTGCGGAAATAGGGAGAAAGATGTTCGTTAATAAAAATATTCAAGTCCTTTTCTTTTGGTACTCCCTGAATGACGTCGCTGTTTTTTACGGGCAGTCGCCGGGCTGCTAATATCTCGTCGCGTTTTTTTCGCGAAGTAAATTGAACTACAACTTTAGAAGGGTAATTTTTGTTCCTGGCTGGCACTCGATGGACCACGTCGATGTCATAGTCTTCTAGCTCTACATTTAATTTATCCGCAATAGACCTCACAATGGTTTCTATGTTTTCGTTGTCACATTCTATCACATTTGAAATCTCAATGTTTTTGTTTCTACCGTACTGATCAAGATCATTTACCTGCTCGGCTATTTTCCTCTATAATCTTGTCCTTGACAGCTACTTCTTCAACTAAGTTTTGAATTGCAAGATCACTTTCAATAAGTTTTTCTTTTAAGTCCCTCAAAGAAAATAGTTCATTTTTAATTTCTTTGATTTCACTTCGCAGTTCACAAACAACTTTCAAAACGGTTTGTAGTGTAACTGTCTCTTCCGCTTCACTGTTCTTCTTTTCGTCTCGACACTTGACACAACGCCACAGCGATTTACTTTCTTGCGATTTAGATTGTACGTCGCACGTTTTACACCCGAACAGTCTTTGAAATGATAATTCTTCGAACATCCCATGCAAGATACGTAATCCCCATCACTAGGCAATTCACTGCTGCACTTACCACACGACATTGCTATCTAATCTAATGCAGCGCACAGAGCGAGGCAAGGCACGTCCGCTCGTCACGGCTGCTTGAGACAAAATCACAATAATAATAAAAATAATAATAATAATAATAATAATAATAATAATTTTTTTTTTTTTTTATTATATAATAATATTACATGCATTTTTACAAAAAAAAATTTGACATCGTCGTCCACAAAGCCACATAGCGGCTTGTCTGTGGATTATGAAACATGATATTGTACATGGATCAGACAGACTTAATTAAATTCTAATTTTATTACACAAATAATGTTCATAGGCTAAATTAAAACTGAAATAAATAATTATACAACACGAGAATACGACTTTACAATACTGAAATATACTAATTGAATTTGATATGACAGGCGAGAACATTCTTACATGGCAAAATTCGCGACTGTATAACAAAGAAATAGTTTTTAAATTAATCAAATTAAAATGAATGTTAAGTTAATCAATAGGCCTACCTATGGAACAAATTAAGTAAGTTTTAAGTTCATTTTTGACCTCACTATACGATTGCAAATCTTTCATGTTCTCTGGTATTTGATTAAACATATGCGGAAAGAAATACTCAAGAGTTCTCTGGCCGTACTAATTGACGTATGCTGGAATATCAAAGTTAGTTTTTAACACAAATCTTGTATTATATTGATGCTCATTGCGTGAATTTTTGTAGATGTCACTAAAATAATATTTAACCAAAAAGGGGAAATCGATACAGTAAAGAAACAGGCAATAAAAAGCAATATGTGTACAAGTCGTGTTTATGGAAACGATTGAGTTTTTATTTTCAGGGATAATGAGTTTTAACATTTTATTTTGCAACACTTGAATGGGTTTTAAGTGAATGTTACTCGCATTGCCCCATGCTAATAGACCATAAGAAATTATTGATTCTGCCAAGGAGATATAAACAGTTCGCAAGGTAGTATAAGGCAAAATATATTTTAATTTATATAATTGAAATGCGCAACTTCTAAGCTTTTTGCAAACTGAATCAATGTGAGGCTTCCAACTAAAATATTTATCTACTATCAACCCTAGATACACGTGAGTATCAACACACTCGATCTCCTCAACACATTCACATACCACCACACTATTACTAGTATGCAAACACTCATTGGAATGACTTATTATGTGAATGCTATCCGAACGTGAATCATTAAAAGGCGAGCAAATGTGTACAACTTTAGTTTTAATTGAATTCAGGGTTAATTCACAATCGTGAGCATAACACGCCAAGCTCCTGAAATCTGCGTTTAGGTTTTGTTCTGCAACTTTTAAAATCTTATGAACAGAGATTAGAGCAGCGTCGTCGGCGAACATTAGTATAACGCAGTGCTTAATATATTTACAAATTTCGTTTACGTAGATCAAATAAGAAATTGGTCCCAAATTGAGCCTTGCGCTACACCAGTATTAGATTCTTTCTCGTAGCTGTAAGAATCCCCTATTTTAACCACAATCTTCCTACTTTTAAGATAGCTCCTAAACCAGTTCAACATATTACCACGTATTCCAATATTTTCAAAACATTCCAAAAGTTTCTCATGGTTCAACGTATCAAACGCTTTCTTAAAATCTATAAACATAGCTAACACGTGGAAGTTGTCATTTAATTTTGAATTTATCAAATTTGAAAAGCGCACAAGGAGATCGGAAGTGCTTTTACCTTTTTGAAACCCATATTGCTCTTTATTAATGATATTAAACTTTTCAAGATATGTTGTTAATTGATCTGCAATACATCGTTCCATTATTTTTTCTATGACGGGTAACAACGCAATTGGTCTATAATTTTCAAAAAGTGTGTGATCCCCTTTTTTGTATATGGGTCCCCACTACTGATATTTTTAGCTTATCAGGCACAACGCCTTCTTTTATAGACAAATTAATGAAGTGAGCAATTACCGGAGATATAAGGTCGCATATATTTTTTAAATCTACTACACGAATACCGTCAATACCAGGTGATTTTTCAGAGTTCATTCCTGCAATTATAGTCGCAACCCTTTCAACGGTTACACGTGGCATATACATAGATTGCATCTGTGAAGGTTTGTGCATATTTTTTGAAGTTTTAATTTCACAAGAATGTTTAAAATTTTTAACCTCGTTTGTAAAAGAATCAGCAAATTTACTAACAATTTTCTTTTGAGTGTGTTTTTTTGCCTAGATGGTTATTTACTACCTCATCGACCGAACTTTTCTTCTTCTTTCCTAGAATTTCGTTTATGGTTTGCCACGTCTCTTTAATATTATTCTGATTTTGTTTTAATTGGCTCTTGTAGTACTTTCGCTTTGCATTTAAAATGAGTCTACTTACTTTGTTCCTGAATATAACATAATCATGCCTAAATCTTGTTTTTGAAGGGTTAAACACATCAGCTTGCTTCCATTTTTTAAATAATGAATCTCTCTGGATAATTAATTTTTCCAGGTCATCAGACATCCACGTCTTCCGAATTCTCTTGTTTGTTTGAGATTTCGTAAACGCGGCATGTCTGTAACACGATTCAAACTTTGAGCAGATAACATCGTATAATCGCACACAACTATCAACATTTAATAAATCAGCCCATTGAACGGAATGCAAGCTATTTAGCAGATACTTTTCATTATATTTTATAACATCCCTTTCAAATGTTCATTTTTAGTGATCTCGCCTCCCCACTAAACTGAAATGAAACCAATGTCAAGTAATGGTCAGATATTTTTGTTGTGCATATTGCAGATGAGGTTACCTTAGCATTACATCTAACAATATGTGATCAATACAAGATGTCTTTAAATATCCTCCAACAATCTCCTCCCGCGTTGGTTTATTAATGTAACTTCTAAAACCAGAAAAACTCAACACATTAGCGTACCTTTGTACATATTCATTACTTTCATCTAAAAGGTTAATATTTACGTCACCCAATATGACAACATTGCTGTTGTGATTGTCATCCACGAACGACTCCAACTCGTCAATAAAACCGACCTTGCTGTTATTTGGTGGCCGGTATATAGCCAGCACATCCACCACTCTGTTATCAGGGAAGGTGAGCCTACAGTAAATACACTCACAACACGTGAACTTATTCACGCACTGCTCAACGTTAATACTAGATTTCACAAACAATAACAAACCTCCGCCTCTCCTTCCTTTCCGAACACTATAAATACTGGTATAACCCTCCAACTCAAATGACACTTCATCTTCAGATATGGAAATTTCACTCAGTACTAACACATCAAATTGCCCTAAATGTTTTCTAAGTACAACTTGAAGTTCATCCCAGTGTTTTTTTAATGACCTTATATTGAGGTGTAACAAAATATGACCGTGATTTCTCTCAACCCAGCAGTCCAAATCACTTACCACCACTTCTTCACTTTCTTGTCCCGTATCCGTTAGCCAGTCGGTATTATTTCGCATTCCGTTTTCATGCAATGAGTTGTAGGTCGTTGTCGTCCTTTACTTTAATGACTTGACGGGTGTTTTCGTCTTTGCGCACAAATATCTGGTCTCTCTTCCACCACACGAACTTGAATCCGCGTCCTTGGCTCGCTGCTTCGCTTCCCAAAGCAGACTACGGTAGTAGGGAGATAGATTCTCACCTATGTAGATATTCGTATTCTGCGTGCAGTTGTACCCTAATATTTGCGAGCTCTTTACACTTTTCTTGCGCCTGGCTTCAAGTACTTCTTCGCGCTTTTTCCTAGACGCAAATTGCACTAATATCTTGGGTGGGTAATCCGCGTTCCGTTTGTTAGGCAACCGGTGAGCAGCTTCAATGTCACTACTAACTAAATTCACATTTAATTTGTTAGCAACCTGTATAACTATGTCTTCAACGCTTTCGCCGCTAGTTTCTTCAACGTTTAACACCTCGATATTTTTATTACGGCTGTATTGTTCAAGAAAATTAACCCGACTTATCAGCGTTGATACTAGAACACTTCTTTCCGCTGACTCACGCTCAAGTTCTTTAACTCTATCTTCGCTTTTGTTAAGTTTGTCGAGAATTTCATGAAGTTTTGGCGTCCATGCTTTTTAACGTGGCAGCTACGCTTCCATCACTGCTTCACACATTGACGTCCCCCGCATTCTTTACCTCGCGACACTTAACACATCGCCACTGTTGTTTTTGGGATTGCGATTTAGATTTATTTGTGGATTTTCGAACACCGGAACAATCGTAATGGTAGCCACCATCACAACCCGTGCAACCAACAAAGTCACCGTCGCTCGGCAACTCTAGAAAACACTCCGCGCAGTTACTCATATCAAACTCACGATATCCTCGAGCAGCAGCAGTCCTCGAAACACGTCCGTCCTCTCCGCCGTCAACTGAACGAGTAATTAATAATAATAATAATAATAATAATTTTTTTTTTTTATTGTACATACTTTGCAATATACATTATTCGGAACATAAATATTTTCCCACTAAGCTGCAAAACAGCTTATTAGTGGGGCGCATAGAACAAATATTGAGAGCGCACCGGTCACTTACATGTATGCACAACCAACACCTATACAGATTAAATACAAAAAATAAATAAAATAAACACAGATTGTTAATATACATTTCGTTTAGAAATAACAGAATTATACCTAATAATAATTATACAAAAATTAATCAATCAAATCAAATCAAAAACAGCGGAATTTCCAAAGAATCAATGTTAATGATTCAGAAACACACACAAAAAACAAACAAAAGCAATTTAGTCAAAAATTGGTAAACACCTTTATGTACCGGTATTCAACAAATAATCTTTCGAATTCCGTTTGATCTCACTGAAGTATGAACACATGGTTAAAAAGATAGGCAATTCATTAAATAACTTTGGTACTAAATATTCTAACCTCCGTTGGCCATATTTGTTATTAAACGAAGGTACATTAAATTGAACAGTGTGAAAACTATGAGTGACTTTATTTTTTAGTATTATATCTTTAATTTCCTTTTTAAAGTAGTATGTTACAAAATATTTATATTTAAACAGTTTTTCTACAGGAAGCACATTGCATAAAATATAAGTTTCACGAGTAGAAAGGTAATCATAACGTGGTGGTCGAATTTAGCGGACTAATTTATTTTGTAAGGTCGAAATTTTACTCAAATGATAATCGGCAGCATTACCCCAAGAAAGTAAACCATAAGAAATAACAGACTCGGCTATTATTAATAATAATAATAATAATAATAATAATAATATAATCATAATAATAATAATAATAATATAATAATATAATATAAAAAAAAGAATATAGAATCAACGTACTAAGAGGGGATATTGGACATCTAACAGCATATCTAGTAAATAACACATCGGTGTCCCTGAGGAACAAGTTAACCAGTGTTTTTGAGAAAGCCGGAACATATCCATGTGAAGAAGATTTCAGATTAAAATGTGAAGACTATTTGGACACTATGAAACAAAGATTGAAAGCTCTAGCGGCACGCTTAAAAAGATATGTGCAGTGTAGCAGGAGACACGAAGAAAACAAATTGTTTAAGAGTAATGAGAAACTGTTTTATCGGAAACTAGGAAACAAAGTTATGGTTGACAACGACAATATTCCTCCTCCTACTAAAGAAGTCTTGGAGGAATATTGGAGCAACATTTGGTCAAAACCAAAAGACTTTAACCGCGAGGCCGAATGGCTTCCTCATATAGAACAAAGAACAGATGAAATTGAGGAAATGCCGGATATAGTAGTAAATATAGACGACATCACATATGCAATAAAAAAAACTCATAATTGGAAAGCTCCTGGAGTAGATGGAATACAGAACTTTTGGTGGAAAAGACTAACGCCAGTGCATTGTAAACTAAAGGATTTCTTTAACCAAGTACTTCACGACCCATCACTTGTTCCAGGATTCTTTACTCAAGGTATAACCAATATGATATTCAAGACAGGAACAGATCGGACCCCAAAAATTATAGACCCATCACTTGCTTGCCAACCATTTATAAATTCTAACATCAATCTTTACCTTGAAATTAACAGAACATTTATCAGAACATGAAATTTTAGCGTGGGAACAGAAAGGATGCACACAAAATGCATATGGATGTAAAGAGCAGCTTATAATTGATAGTATTGTTACAAAACATGCAAATGACAAAAAGAGGAATCTATCAGTAGCTTACATAGACTACAAAAAAGCATTTGATTCGGTTCCGCACGATTGGTTAATCAAGTTCTTGATTTGTATAAGGTAAATCCACAGTTGATAACGGTGCTTAAGCATCTCATGAATTCATGGAGAATTAATATAATACTAAAAACCAATTCAGATTCTGTTAATATTGAAAATATGGCAATAAAGAGAGGGATCTTCCAGGGGGACACCCTTAGCCCTCTATGGTTTTGTCTCGCATTAAACCCAGTATCAGAGCTACTTAATCAAACAAATGCTGGATATCGCCTTACCTGTAAAGAAATAATGACAAGGATAACACATCTGCTGTATATGGATGATTTTAAAATGTATGGAAAATCAAAAGAAGAGCTCAAAATTTTAATTGACATAGTAAAATTATTCAGTGAAGACATTCATATGGAATTTGGATTAGATAAATGTGCTTCAATGCATATGAAAAGTGGAAAATTGCAAGAAACTGACAATTACCAAATTGGTGTTGGTCAAGAAATTCCAAACATAAACAATAGCGAAGAAAAATACAAATACCTAGGAATGAGGCAAAACATTATTCTTAACCACAAGGAATTAAAAAATGTATTTAAACAAAAGTATGAACATAGAGTTACAACTATCTTAAAAACAATGTTAAAGGAAGCTATAAAATCAAGGCATTAAATGCATGGGCTTTACCAATCTTGACCTTTTCATTTGGTATTGTGAAGTGGTCAGATGTGGACTTGATGGACCTAGATCGTTTAACAAGAAGACAAATGACCTTCTTCAGAACTCACCACCCAAAAGCATCTTCTGAAAGGTTATATATACCACGGGGAAAGGGTGGAAGAGGATTGGTAAATATTCGGTCATTGTGCTATTCGCAAGTTCATAAACTCAGATCATACTTTCTTAATTCTACATTCCATTATCACCAAGAACTTAAACTCCGAGATAAACATATAACTCCCCTCAGGCTAAATGACGATTCTTTCCATCCTGAAATATACATAGAAGATTTAAATATGAAGATGAATGTCTGGAATACTAAATCACTTCATGGGAGGTACCCGAAAAGCATCCAGCAGCCAAATATTGACATTGTTAAATCAATAAGATGGATTCACAAAGGAGATTTGTTTGCTGAAACCGAAGGATTTATGTTCGCCATCCAAGATCAGGTTATAAATACCAACAACTATAAAAAATTCATCATCAAATCCAATGACAATGATATGTGTAGAAATGCAAAAAGTTTACGGAGACAATAGACCATGTTATAGCTGGGTGTCCTTCAATTGCCAACACGTGGTATCTCAGTAGGCATAATCAGGTAGCAAAGATAGTTTATCAACATCTAGGAATGAACGCACATCTACTTGTCAATCCACTGTAGCAGGGACCAGATACCCCCGGGATGGGATACCCCCCGGTATCCTAGCCCTAGGGCTAGAGTACCCTACGCAGGGATGGAATACCCCCCACGATATAACGTGTATTAAGACAAAAGGGGGTACTTGGTCCCTAGGGCTAGGATACCCCCCACGACATAACGTGTATTAAGACAAAAGGGGGTACTTGGTCCCTAGGGCTAAATTACATCCCACGACATAACGTGTATTAAGACAAAAGGGGGTACTTGGTCCCTAGGGCTGGAATACTCCCCACGATATAACGAGTAATAAGACAAAAGGGGGTACTTGGTCCCTAGGGATGGAATACCCTCCACGATATAAACGTGTTAACGACGAAATGGTTTACTTGGGCCCTAGGGAAGAAAGGCATAGAAATAAAGGTTTTAATATATGACTTTTACAGGTATTTAATGTACTTGTATCCCCTAGCACAAAAATTCTATCCAAATGACATTAGTATCATTTTGTTATTATTTTATGTTTCGTCCTTGTCTAATTAATTAATTGATTTTTTTTTTTTTTTTACTGAAATGTAATTTTTTTTTTTTTAATTGTGGGATGAGCGAAGGGAAGACTTCTATATCACCGACACCCCCCCAAAATTTAACTCGGTTTGTTTTCTTGTTTGCTTTTCTGTCTGTTTGTTCGCTCTCTACGGGCAAACGGCATATCCGATCTTAATGAAAATTGGAGGGGACCTTCGAAATCATTGAACTTAGACTTGCTACGTTTTTGGGTACAATCGATGAAATATTTCTCATAAATATCGTACTTTTACGATTTCTTTCGATTTTTAGTGCGATATTTTCGTGACATTTAAGCCGTTTCTGACCAAACGGGTGGAGCTACAACGTTCATATTTCACATGGACATTGAGGTTATGGTGATGTACTGCTTTTTGAAAGAAAAGTTGAAAAAGCTAGCGAGAATCTATAGAAATAAAGCTTTTAATATAAGTTTTTTGATTTTTTTGCGATATTTTCGTGCCATTTGGGCCAATTCTGACCAAACGGGTTGGGCTACAACGTTCATATTATGCATGGACATTAAGGTTATGGTGTTGTAGTACCTTTTGAAAGAAAAAGTTGAAAAAGTTAGCCAGAATCTATAGAAATAAAGCTTTTAATACAAGTTTTTACGGTAAATAATACCAATTGACAGGTAACAATAGCATCTTGACAACAATCACCTACAATGCGTAGGCAGCAAAACAAAGCACTTGCAAAAGTAAAGATATCCCACGCAAACTAAAAACTGTAAAAAGGTTATCCATCAACGCGGCGGGACTTTATCGTTTTCCTAGTTACAACAATAGGAGACTGGCGATGAAGGCCTTCAATACTAAATTTTGTCATAGAGTTGATGTTGGTTCCGTTTTGTTCGTAATTCGTGTGGTAATGATGTAGTGCAGAGTATTTTTGTGATTGATGTTTGAATGGGGATTTTGAATTTTTAGGTTTTTATTTAATTGAAAGCTACGTTTTTTTCAAAAATTTTTGAAACAAAAAATTCAGAAAAGAAAATTAAAATTAAATTTAAAAAAATACTCTCCATTTCATCATGACCACACTCTCTTTCATTAAAAAAACAAAACATCGATTCTCTTTCTTAATATTTACTACATCAAATCTAGATCCAAAATAAATAAATGGTCTCAAAAAGTGTATCCTGAGAAACTGCTAGTAGAGTTTGACAACAACTTTGTAGTTTTTAGGCATATTACAAGCATATTGAGATCACGAGCATACAAAAAAATAGTTATAAAATATTATTTGTATATACATGTGTCTTTGAATAGAAAAGTGATAAAATGAAGAATTTAAATAAAATTTTCAATTTTTTTTTAAATTCCCAGTAGTGTAGGGGATATTAGTACCACAATCAACAAGTAACTATAGAAACTTGGCAATAATCACCTACAATGCGGTACAAAAAGCAAGTCTTTGTGTAACGAAATGTGTCACATTCCATTGTTAGTTAGTAAAACCAAAGCAATTATTACTTATTTATTAAAATTTTATTTGGGGAGGTAAATAACTAGTTGTAAAACCTCGTTAAACAAACAGTATGAAGAATTCGTCCAAACCAGAGGTTACGAGGATTTGGAGGATTTTAAATATTACAAAAACGAAAAATGAAGCACTAAAATGGAAATAAAACAACAAAATTCGAAATTAATTCCATTGCAATATCAAGACCATGAAGTTAAATAACTAGGAAAACGCTAAAGTCCCGTCGCGTTGTTGAGCGAGCACCGGTACGTGCAATACGACCCGAGTACGACATTCCCATGTTACATACCAATAAGTCTTTAAGGTCTTGACCGATTTAGCTGAAAATTTGTAGAATAGAAGAGAATGTTGTACTTATTAACCCTGCAAAATTTCATAACGATCGAAACATTTTTTATTTTTTATTTTTTTTAATAACCAACGATCGGATTTTGTTCAAAAACTATACAGCAACCCGCATAGGTGGTATGTACATGTGTGCAAAATTTCAGGTCGAACAGAGAAACGGTGCGACCTATACCGAAGCAGTAACAGAAAAAAAACAAAAAAACAAAAACAGACATTCGAGCCGTAAGAGTCAAGTGGAGACGCTCGCTACGCTCACTCAATTAATCATCAAAAGATGAAATAAATAATAACATCTCCACATGATTCAAAAGTAAATTAAAAGCGTCCATTTTCAATTATTTAATTAATTTTACAACGAAATGATGAAAACACTACGGTATATCAAGATCTACACAATTGACGTTGCTTTTGAAGCTACTACATTACTTTGAAACACTTGTACATTACCTTCATGTATTGTTGAGAAAACAATGTAAATATCTATAATTTAAAAAAATGGTATTTGATCTTCTAAAATAAAACTATATAGGAAAATTAAATTTAAAAATAAAATAAAATGCCACAAACACAAAAAATTGTAAATAAACAGCCAAACCTTTCTCAACTAAAATAAATTAAATCTAGAAAAATGCCAGCAAATAATTCAATTGAAATTCACATTAAATAAAATTTATACAGAATAAATAAAAGGCTTAATACTCAAATAAACGCACTCAGGTGTTGATGATTTCTGCTGAATGGTTGGCAATATCAATACTTAAATTTGCATGGATGTTAATAAAGTACTTTTATATTGATATTTGCACCCGGTTGGAAAAAATAAGCTTTAAAGATCCATTGCGAGACATAATAACATAAATGGGAAATCTTCAACATGGATTTCAATTCAAGAAATTCCCAACAAACCGTTTAAATCTTACCTGCGCGTCTGTGCGTTCACATTGATTTAAACGTTAATATAATCAAGTCTTTATACACGTTATATCGTGAAAGGGTATTCCATCCCTAGAGACCAAGTACCCCTTTTCGTCTTTATACACGTTATATCGTGGGGGGAATTCCATCCCTAGAGACCAAGTACTCCCTTTCGTCTTTATACACGTTATATCGTGGGGGGTATTCCATCCCTAGGGACCACGTACCCCCTTTCGTATTTTTACACGTTATATCGTGGGGGGTATTCCATCCCTAGGGACCAAGTACCCCCTTTGTCTTTTAACACGTTATATCGTGGGGGGTATCCTAGCCCTAGGGACCAAGTACCCCCTTTCGTCTAATAACACGTTATATCGTGGGGGGTATCCTAGCCCTGCGTAGGGTACTCCAGCCCTAGGGCTAGGCTACCGGGGGGGTATCCCATCCCTAGAGCTGGATAACCGGGGGGTATCCCATCCCGGGGTATCTGGTCCCTGCTACACCACCTCCTTATTACAAGTATTCTCCTGCACCTGTGATCGAAAATGCAGAATTTATAATGTATTGGGATAAACAGGTTATAACAGACAAAACCATAGACCACAACAAACCGGACATCATTTTATGCGATAAATCTAACAGAATTACATATCTAATTGACATTGCGATCCCCATGAGTAAAAATATTGAGAACACCGAGAACACTAAGGTGGAAAAATATCAAAATTTAAGTCAAGAAATAACAAGAATTTGGGAAAATGAAAACTGTTACTGTCGTGCCTATCTGTGATCTCAGCCACTGGAGTCATACCATCTTCCCTCTCTGCCAGCCTACAATGCCTGGGTCTGTCTCCAAATCTCTACATCAGCATGCAGAAAGCAGTCATCCTTCAAACGTGCCACATAGTCAGAAGATTTTTGCAGTAATCACTCTCTTTCTCTCTCTCTCTCTCTCTCTCTCTCTTTAAAAGATTTTGCCATACAATTGCTTGTTTTATAGATAGAAACTTTTATTGATTTTGTTATCACACTCATCTTTATTATTATATGTTAATTAGATTAATTTGTCTACAGTAATATGTGTACTATACTTATGTTTTTCACGCTGTTATAATGTAAACTTTTGTGTGGCTTGGGCCTCACCCGCCTTGTGTATACCAGGACGCAAATGTACCTGAGATTGTTTGAACAATAAAGAACCACTATAATAATAATAATAATAAATAATAATAATAATAATAATAATAATAATAATAATAATAAAAATAATAATCATAATAATAATAATAATGTCATAACATGAACTTAATTAATACATTTATATTTTCATACTTTGTGTAATGTAATGTAATGCTGCAAGTTATATATACCATGTTCATTTAAACGACTAGAGTAGTAAAACACACATACACACAAACACAACAAACAAACAATTTTTGTATTTGGTTGGATACCTATTTACCTATAGTGGGGCATAGTTTTTTCAAGTTAATCAAAAGGTGAATGCTGCTATCAGAGATGTTTTCTTGGAGTCAAGATTATCCTTGTATTTAAGAGTATGGCTGGTTCTTGTAACTGATGGAACTAACAGTGTGTGTAGTTCTGTGATTCTGTCATTACTAAGAATTGGCTGGACTTGGTCTCTGAATGGGCGAGATTTGAGGATGTGACTATGGAAAAGAACACCAAGGTAACAGTGCATTGTTGCAAAGTCGGTATTTACTTGTATGCTTGGACTAACCTAGATCAGCAAGGCTTGTAATTAATATCTGTATTAGATTTAAACGTTGCATAGCGTCTACTCAACTTATAAAAAGTAGAGTGAACAAACATATGCACCTACAACGTGGTGTAGTTTTACGAAGTACTTCAGTCAATAGGTGAATGCTTGAGAACAAGGCGGAAACGCACAGGATGTCAACCCACCTGTGTTTCCGGATAATATTCGGGTAATGGTTCAACATATTTATTTGTTGTTTTGACATGTGAATGTTTATTTCATTTGTCAATATATTTTTAATTTTGTTTCATTATATCCCACAAATTACTATTATTTTGTTAAAAGACAGTCAAGCCTCAAATACTAAAAAAAAAAAATATATGAGATATTTTAAAACGCCAGGGTCATATTCCATTCTAAATTTCAGCATTATTAATACATAGACTTAATCCTTAATTATACTGTTCAATGTTTCGTTTATGATTAATTCAATTCAACGAAAAAATACATTTAATGAAAAAGAGCTTTTTAATTTTATTATCTTGCACTGTATTATTTTTGTGTTTTGTCATAAAATTCATTGAATTGGAGCTGAAAATAGTTGGATGAGCGAATTGAAGATTCCATTTGCTACACTAGAGAAAAAAATTCGGAATGTTTTTTTTCTGTTCTATTTTTGTGTGTCTGTTAGCACGATTCCGGCTAAACAGATACTCTAATTGCAAATAAATTTAATTAAAACCTTCGAAATATCTGAACTTAGAACTCCCACGTTTTTGAGCGCAAAGGAAAAATTATTTCTCATGAAATTCGCAATTTTACTATTTTTTTTTCTTCGATTTTTTATAAATTTCTTCGACAGATAACACCTACATGCTTAATCTGATTGTAATGATTTTTTCAGAAAACCTTAATTTCTGGAATTAATATATTCGTGTGAAATTTGACCGTAATCGAAAAATTAATTCTTATGATAATCGCAATTTTACGATTTTTTCCCAATTTTTTTATTTCTTCAACTTATAACACCGACATGATTTAACCAATTGTTATGATTTATTACAGAACCCTTATTAATTGAATTTATGTATTCGTGTGAAATTTGAGCGTAATCGGTGTATTATTTCTTAATTTAATCGCAAATTTTACGCGTTTATCGTTTTAAAAACTTTCGCTCATCCATCAACGCACCTGAAAAAGCGTTTTCGAAACTTCCTAGTCATATGAAAAAAAAAATGTAAAGTAAGACAATAATTTTGGTTACATACCCAAAATGAATATTAAATGAAATTAATTAATGCACTAAATTAAAAAATGGGGAAATTTAAATTTGCTAATGGGTGAATCGTGTCCAACCATTTGGTCACTAATTCCTTAATCAAATAACAATCTTTGTTTGGTTTAAAATCCGCTCACCATTGATTCTTGTGCCAAGTGCTCAGTCAGCATTATATTAAAACCGACCTACTTGAAATAAAAATAAATACTAAGTAACACTAAATACAAAATCATTAAGTTATTGTCGTTTGTGGTAGATTTGTTTCCAAATACAGGAGTAACACTATACTACAATACTCTTCTACATTAAAACTAGGGAAACGCCAAAGTCGTTGTTAGACGAGTGAGAGAGCCACGTGTTGAGTACCCGTGAACATTAATAGGATTTAAGTTGGGTAATTATATTGTGGTATAAATAATAGGGTTTTAAAGTTTTTAAGTTTAAGGGCACGTCAACTGTCCGGCCATAATGCGCCACTTTAGCCAATGATAGGCTAGGGAGGTCTCAGGTAGGGGGGAAAAGTTATGTGTGTAATGTGTTGTTGTATGTGGTGATAACACAGGCTCACTCACTCGTCTAACACGTGAGCTTCATAATGTTGCGTAGACTTTA
>JAMZAV010001907.1:0-371585 GCA_024449915.1 Sweltsa coloradensis
ACACATAAGGGCCAAAACTACCATCCCTTTTAGCAAAAAACATCACTCACTTAAAATACTTTGTAATGCGACAAAGATGATATCCACAAAGTTATAAGTGCATAATTAAATAGATGTTTGCGTTTTAATATTAAATCAACTTCACATAAGAGGAGTTATATTTTACTTTAAGTTAATAATTCATCAATCAATACGATCCAGTAGGCACATTCTATAATAAATTCATCTATCTTGAATACAACAAAATTTACTGGAATTTGTAAATCACCAAACAAGTGTTTTAATATGATAAATGTTTGGGTATCAATATAACATCGACTTCACATAAGAGGAGTCATATTTCCCTTTAAGTTAATAAAGCATCAATCTATGGGATCCACGCATATTTTTTAATAAATTCCTCTATCTTGAATATAAAATTTGTGAATTGTTCGTAATTTACTCGAATTTGTAAATCATTAAACTTCGAAATGTTCTGCTTACCTCCAGAATTAGATAGGGATGTTATTGCAAAACTTATTTATAAACTCAAGTTAGATTGACAAATATGTGAATGTCATTTGAGTTGTGACACAAATATACGACGTTAAACCCAAATCAATCACTACAAACCGGATCTACCCTGGTTTAGTCTACAACTTGGGAATCCGTCGGTTAAAGTTAAATAAAACATCACCGAATGTGCATTGAACGATACAGCTTTGAAACGAATTGCGACAATTCTGTCTCTTCAGCTGTAATGACCTAAATACCGAGTTAGCGATCGAATGGAATGTCATCTAGTTCCTGTTTCTGCCGCACGGAGCGGCTTATCGCCATGTCACGTGACAACTGTCACACGACCGACCATATAGCTACGGCAGCGAAACAACTGGGATCACGTGATCATGGGTTTAAAATAGATTAAAGTCGAGTAATAATCTAAAACAAAATAAATGTTCTGCTCAGTTTAAAAATATTATGTGACAAGTTAAATATCGTGTATGTCAATTTAGTTATCTCTACTTTTTCGTTTTCTTTTTCTTTTTCTTATATGATATTTATGTTATACGTTTGTAACGTAGTTCTATTTTCTCAATTGTTCTTATATTTTTCAACTTGGAAGTTTCGCAAACGCTTTTTCAGGCGCGTTGTTGGATGAGCGTAATTGGTGCATTGAGATGTCATATGATATGCAGATTTTCTGTTGTTCTGTGAAAATATCATTACTAGTCGAAGAAATTTTGTAATTTTAAAAAAAATATCGAAAAACTGCGATTTTTATAAGAAATAATTTTCGATTGCGCTCAAAAACGTGGCGGTTCTTAGTTCGGAAATTTCGAAGGCCTCCAGAAATTTCATCGCAATTGGAGTATCGGATCAATATTATCTTATTGAACATTGTTGTAATATTATTTAAAATGATTTCAACACTTAAAAAGTTCACTCTGTTATTTTGTGTGTATTGTATGTACTTAGTTTTATTTATTGTCCTTCTCTGTGAATCTGTGTTTATAACTGAATAGCATTGATGTTAATAAATAAATATATTAAGTGTTGTTTACGTTTTTTTAACTGATTCTAAATGCTAACAATTGTTACTCCAAATCTTATAAAATGTTTGCACTGTGAGAAGAAAGCAACACAATCATACATACTGTTAAAATGCTTTAAACGGTTTGATGAATTTAAAATAATATACTCTGACAAAAATCAATATATGCCTACGTCTTTTTTGTCGGGTACAAAGATGTACACTTATACATACAAAATACAAATTCAAACTTTACAATCTCATAGAGCAGTTCTCATCCCCTAAAAATGTGAGATAGGTCGTGCTAGTTTATTTTTCATTTTTAATTTTATAGCTGTGTTTATCATCATTATTACCTCTTCCATCATTTTTCTAATCAACTCCACGGGCGAATTAACCAATAATGTTCGCGTGATTTGCTTGGCGCGTCTTCTGGAACACTGGTTCTGAAACTGTATCCCGCTGATCTGAGGGCGCCCCTGTGTAGAAGCAAGCAGGACGTTCGAAAACAAGGAGCGATGTGTGATCTTATTCGTTCCAAATCGTATATGATGTGTATAGTTTTATGTCTTATTAAACGAGGGAGCGGAGCGACTGAGTGTCTCCATTCAACTCAAACGGCCCTCATTCTGTGATTCTGTATGTCTGTCTTTCTGTCTGTACGTCGAAAATCAGCCCAACCGCTGAACAGATTGCGCCGAAATTTTAAACAGACATCCGATACGAGTTTACTGAGAACTGTTAACAAAACAGCTAGATCCATTGCGATTTAAGCCTACAATAAATAAAATTGTGATTTTTTAAAATATAGATAGCATTTGTTTAGTAGCAGCTAGCGGGACGAGATCTACCTGGCTGGCATGGCCTAGTGGTAAGCGTTTAGCCCACCGCACGGAGGGTTGTGGTTCGATGCCCGTTAGTTAGAACTTTTTTATATTTTTACACCCACATATTATTTTTGAGGGGTGTTAAATGGGCAATAAAAATTAGGTGATTTTGTTTTATCTTTGAAATTTGTTAATATTTCACGCTAATACGTTTCAAACACGATTCGCATTTTGAATGTTCAATTTAAATAACTAGGAAACGCCAAAGTCGTTGTTAAAACGAGTGAGTGAGCCAAGTGTTGAGTACCCGGAACATCCCATTTCCGCCCATATACCCAAGGCTGGATATTGCCACAGTAGCCTATGGAGAATGATACCGGGTGCTATGAACATGCCACACTCACTCGTTTAAACAACGACTTTGGCGTTACCCTAATAGCATTGTTTATATGGCTCAAGGCTAACGTTATCTAAAACTACGATTGTCGCAGCACATATCCCTTTCTTGCCGTTGGTATATAAACAATGTGTCGGTAACATTTAGTGACATTCAAAATGAAAAAATCTTATCTCGTGGGTTACAAAATCGCGCAAGTGTGAAAACGGCGTGAAAAACAGCGGGAAATTTTGTGTGGTTAGCGTATCTGCTTCCAATGCAGAAGGTCAGGGTTTGATTCCCGCTGTATGCAAATGTTTTTAAACTTCTGATTTGGACTTATTTCATGAGTTCTTGGGTTAGGAATTTGTAAACAGGGAATTTGGTGACGTCCTAGCAATAAGGCACATAATAAATTCAAATTTTCTCGATTTGGTTAGTCGGGAAACACTCCCGTAGGTGTAATTGTTATTATTTACTACAATTCAGAAATAAAAAAGTCCGCCCCAACCAACCAACCGGTTGGGGCGGACTTTTTAATTTCTGAATTGTAGTAAATAATAACAATTACACCTACGGGAGTGTTTCCCGACTAACCAAATCGAGAAATAAACCCTCGCTCATACCTGCGTAAAGGTTATGACATTATAATTAATGTTTGGTGGTCAGTTCAAAGGCAGCAGATATTCGTTGCAGTACTGTTCCATCCATTCAGATGTATAATGCAACTACAATTCAGAGTTTAAAATGTACCCGTCCTGATGGTCTAGTGGTTAAGACGCTCACCTGGAATGCGGGAGATCCGTGGTTCGATTTCCCGGTTGGGGCGGACTTTTTTAATTTCTGAATTGTAGTAAATAACAAATTCAAAGTTGTTCTGAATTGGTCTTGTTGATTCTGGCATTATCCATACATCTGATTGCGTTATATTTCCTGTTATAAAAAATCGTTCTTTGGTTGGTTATCGCTCACTCGTCGATTGCGTCGGGGCCGACAGGGTTGGCTTGGTAGCTTTGGTTTTATATCCCCCACTGAAATTCAGTACACTCTAAATACGAATGTATTTATTTTATTTATTTACACGCTACAAGCCCATCTTAGTTTGCTATTGCTACACCTGCACGTGGTATCGCGCCTCGCACGAGCAGTTTGCCTCTATTGGGCGGAGGCGAACACCCAAGTTATATGGAACCATTACACTTTGCAAAAGTAGAAAATGCAATTGAAACTTTTCTATTGTTAGAGTAGAAGTCTGCAAATGCATTGAGAAACTCGATTAGGGCGGTGCCTGATGCTCTGAATACATAATTCTCGGGAGTAGATAATTCGATAAATGTATTTTCTTGGATTAAGTCGTACCGAGTCTTGCCGAAACATGGAAAATAAAGGGAGTAATCTCCACGGAAGTTTAATTGGCGCCGACTACACAGATGTCAGTTACTTTCAAGGAGATTACAAAAAAAAGTTGAATTCTTAAAAGAATTCGAACTCTTGAGTTTTCTTGCTTGTCTGCACCAATTATCTTTGGATTTGTGTAATAATTAGTTTAATTTTCATTGTGGGAAATTGCAACTTTACTGTATAATTTGATATATTATCTACTCAGTGATTAGATAAGAGTTAGAGTTGATAATAACAATTACCTTTTGAATTCCTCTAAGACAGCAGTTTTCATGGCTTTTTAAACATGTCTAGCTGTTGAATTTTTGAAATTTTGACTCTAATCAAACGAGTGAGCGCAGCGAACGAAGTGATCTCCATTCAACTTAAACGGCTCTCATTCTGTTAGTCTGCGTGTGTGTACATCGAAAATCAGCCGGATCGCTGAACAGATTGCGCTGAAATTTTAAACAGACATCCGGTACGAGTTTACTGAGAACTGCTAACAAAATCAGCAAGATCCATTGCGATTTAAACCTACAAGAAATAATAAATTGAAAAAATAGGCTTTCAATGTTTAGAAATTATTTTAACGACAATGGTTTAGATTTTGAAAATATATTTTTTGCTTGTTATTCGCCTGGCCGTGAAATGCCGTGCCCATGCAAGGTCTATCAAATGTTGCACGTCAAACTACCCCCAAAATTCCGCTCGTAGATTGAGTAAACCTTGCAATATTTTCACGTATTTCGTACTGGCTATGTTTACCATAGTAGGCCCTACTGCCACAGATGATGGACTACAGTGCGTTATATGCATTTCAAAACGTGTTTAATAAAGGGAAACGCCAAAGTCGTTGTTAGAAGAGTGAGCGAGTCATGTGTTGAGTACCCGGGAACATTCGCATTTAAGTTTGATAATTATATTCGTATAAATAATAGGGTATTTAAGTTTAGGCCATAGTTTAGGCCATAATGCTCCACTGTAGCCAATGATAGGCTAGGGAGGCCTAAGGTAGGGGGAAGAAAAGGAATGTTACCGGGTACTCAACACATGGCTCACTCACTCGTCTAACAATGACTTTGGCGTTTCCCTAGTAATATGTAATAAATACATTTAATTTCATACACTTACCATTGTATGTGAAGATTGTTCATTGTATTTATTTTAAAAAATGGAAATTCTTAAGCAAAATTTGAAGAAATAGTGAACTATAATTATATTATTTTTCACTTTTTGCAATTCTTTTCCGCAAAAGTGATTGCGAGTAATTTTGCACCACACATTTGTGAGGGCCTAAGAAAGGTGTAGTTAAATATCAACTTGTTATACTGTTTGTGCACCCAATAGTTAAATTTCAATATTGGTTACCCTATGATTTTACATGCTTTCAGTCACAGTCGGTGCGCCTCGCATTGTTGATGGTAGACATGGTTCCACACTTGAAATATGTTTACAATGGCGACACGGAACAATAATAAAAGGACATATATTATAGTAAACCAAAAACGCTTACTCATCAACGCGATTGTAAATAACTTGGGAAACGCCAAAGTCGTCGTTAAACGAGTGAGTGAGTCAAGTGTTGAGTACCCGGGAACATCCCCTTTCCTCCCCTATACCTAAGGCTGGATCAAGCCCAGTATGGGGAATGATACCGGGTACTCAACAGATGGTTCACTCACTCGTTTAACACCGACTTTGGCGTTTCCCTAGTGTCAAATTATTGTTCACCCCAAACTGGAGCGGATTCAAACGCTGATATTTTGGCACTCTTGCGGTTTGGAATGGCCAACTTTTCAACACTTGTTTTTTTCAATGAAAACATACGCACCCGAAATCCTTTCCGTTACAAAATTTAGCCGAACTTTCCGCTGGCTACAGTGCGCCGCGCTAGTTCTAGGATATTTTCGATAAGAGCGCACCCGAAATCCTTTCCATTACAGTGGAAAAGTTGGCCATTCCCAACCGAAAGATTGCCCATTTATCATACAACATCAAAACGTTATCAATATAAAAAACTAAAAGTGAGCACTTTAACTTTACCTTACATCAGATCTATAAACTACGCACTTGATCTATTGTGATTACAATAAATTGATTTGAAATGTAAATTTATTGTTATAACGCAATTGTTTTGGTAACTACTTCCCACTTGTCGAGTAGTACTCAATTAGTCTTGTGAATGGAGGAGGCGCTTTGAATCCCCCTTCCAACTTCACATCTAAGACCTCACCTTAGTGGATGGCTCGGTCTTGATGCTCACTGCAAGACGTCGGATTGCGTCGCGACGCCGTCTAGACTCTAGACCACGTGATTACTCGAAGCATTACGACGCTTCCTCTCTCAGTCATGCGGTATTATCACACGGAATATCTTATTGCCAACTTCGCGACTTCAACGTAGTAAAAACGTCAAAGTTTTTGTTGCCATACGTTAAACGAACCAAACAAGATTTCTCACTAACACTATAGATTTTTCGCACGCTGGTCTAGCCGTTGATTGTTGCATTTCAACCTTCCTACATCAATGTCGTATTTTAGATCTTTTCGCGAGGTTTAGCTATTTATTGGAATTTCTTGCATTGTTCTAATTCCTCTTACCAGTCACTCGTTGCACGGTAGTCTTCGTCTGAGTGTACTTCGTCTTATTGGAATAGCGTAGGACATTCTTGCATTTACGAACGTAGTAAACAATGAAACAAATGCACACACAGTAGTGGCTCATGCGTATAACGAGTGAGACTAATTCGGTAGGTCAAGGGTCAGAATCCCGCCACTGGCAATCCTGATTGAAAGTCTTTTCGTGGTTTTTTTAAGTCGATAACGGAAATGAAATGGATTTGGTACTCGCTGGAAGGTTTTCCACCAAAAAAATTATTAAAAAAACAATTAAACTAAAATTCATTTTCGATCAATCCTTAAACGACGAGTTGTTCAGATGATTTTGTAAAATTTCATTCCAATCCTTGAATTGTATTTGTGTTTCATCGATTTTCAGTACTGCGAATTATCTTGAAAAGTTCTCATTTACTACTATAAATAAATTACTATAAATATATTTAAAGAGGTAATCAGAAAAAAATATTCCACTTGCTGAGTGTCGCCCGTTCACGGCCAAAACACACACCACGGTTTATATTATTTGTTTCTAATCATTAATCAATTGTTACACATTTTTAAGATTTAGCATTAACTCGAGAATGTTCTGCTCTTTCTTGTGAAATAATAGATTTTGTATAAAACATATAGTTTTTGTTTGTTGCTTTTAAAACTTTGAATACGCGTTTTCTTTCGTTGAGAACAAAGTTTTAAAAGTAACAAAATAAAATAATATGTTTTACACAAAAAACATTTATTTCACAAAAAAGATCAGACGATTCTCGAGGTAATGCTATATCTAAAAAATGTGTAACAATTGATTAATGACCAGAAACAAATAATATATAGACCATTAGGTGCTCAGGAAGCGAAGTGCTTATACCGACTATATTGAATTACACATGTACATACATACATACAGATATGTACATCTATCACGGACTCACTGTGATAGTAATAATTATTATACACCCAATGTTCGTGATATTCAACTAATCTTTAATTTAGAACAGCTAATCTCTTTCTCATCTCATCAACATACATCAAAACATAATACACCCTACAGACTTGGCAGGATATTAGTATCACCCTTCACAGCTACTTGTGATGACCACAGATAACCCAAGGAGTTTGTGATGAAGGTGAAGCCATAAATACTGATTAGAGCTGCACGTAAGCCTAGCTAGATGCTATTATCTTAATTTTTACTGTTTGTATTTTATTGTACAAATTTGAAAGAAATAATTTTAGGTATAGAGAAAGTTTTTCCATTGGCCGAGTTGTGATACTAATCAGCTATACACAATGCACAATAGGGCTTATAGGCAGCATATACAGCAGTCATAGCCAAGCTGTGTGCATTATCTGGAACAAAAATGACTAGGTAGAACTGTATTCGTATCCACAATTTTACACCGCTAGTGCGTTTTGAATATCTAAATTATGACAATGAGGGGACTTCTTCTCGGTTATTAATCAAGATGTTTAATCTTGCTCGTTATTACGAGAATTGTATTGGCATGTCCTAATGACAATGATGCATATCAGCGACCACAAGTAAATCATAGTTGTATTGACTTCACCCATCCCTTGATTTGCTTCTGTTCGAGGGTGTACGTGATCAAGAGGATAAGAACGAGCTACTTACTTTTAATATAAACCATTGCAAACTCTCCGAATATGGTTCTTTCTGCCGTATAGTAGGCCTACAGACTTTCTGCATCCCATCTATTTTGACTAGTTTCCCTGTGCCTACTATAAACAGGGTTAAATGTGAAATAAATGTATACAATTCTAAAACAATTTATGCGTCCCTATTTAGCTTTAAAAGTATACTCAAATGTACATCTGGAAAGAAAGCCACAAGCTATACATATTCTTACTGGAGATTTTGGACAACCTTGTGAATAATAACAGAAAATAGTAAAATACACAATGAAATGATAGAAAAACATTTTCACCGTGCAACGGCGTGCATGCGGTTTGGAGTTCAAACGTTTATTATTGTTGATCAACTTGCAACACACGAAATATTTAATCACTTAGTATTCTTGTAACTTCCTACACGATACTCCTAGAATATAGACGACCCAGTTACCAAATGACAAATATGCATTCGTGGAAAAAGCATATAGTTTCAGCTATAAGAGCATAGCCCATTTTTTAGTTCGAGGGGATGATTTACATACAGATGTAAGAAGGCTGCTACATATTGCATAACATCATAATTATATCATTTGGACAACCCTGTATATACCATAAACAAATCCGTAATTGTTGTTTTAGGGTTGTACATCGTGCACAATGTTAGGTTGTGCAAACAAATTATGAAATGCAGATAAACTTTACCTAGGAAAATATATGAACATATGTTTGCATATGAGACATTGGACACCCCTATCGTCTAAACGCCCCAGATGTTAACTGACAAACATGCATGCATGAGAAAAACATAGTTTCAGCTGTGAGAAAACACACACTGTTATAAGTTCGAGGGGGTTATATACGTACATATGAAAGAATGGCCGCCACAAGTTTCATACTATGTTGTGACTTTTTGGACAACCCTGTTTATACATATAGCAAATCTGTAGATGTATTATGGTTTGACATCATGTATGATGTTAGGTCTTGCAAACAAATTATAAAATGAAGATTAATTTGCATTAGAAAAAATATATAAACATATATTTGCATATGTGACTTTGGACACCCCTACCGTCTAAACGCCCCAGCTGCCAAATGGAAAACAGGCAGAAATGGAAAGAACGATTAATTTCCTTTAAGAAAAACATATGGTAGCATTAGTTCGAGGGGGGGGGGGGAGGGGGGGGTTAAGAGCCACCTAACAGCACCTACTGAGCTTGATCTGTAAACTAAGCTTCCAAAGGTAATTGGATGATCGAGGCGAAGACTTCAATTTCACTGATCCCCACAACATTAATCTCGGGTGTTTTTTTTTTGTTGTTTTGTTTTGTTTGTTTGTTTGTTTGTTTGCTCTCTACCGGGCAAACGGCATATGCGATCTTGTTGAAAATTGGAGGGGACCTTCGAAATCTCTGAACTTAGACCTGCTACGTTCTTGGGTACCCTACATTTGAAGAAATATTTCTCATGAATAAAGTACTTTCACGATTTTTTTCGATTTTTAGCGCGATATTTTCGTTACATTTTTGCCGATTATGACCAAATGGTTGGGGCTACAACGTTCATATTTTACATGGACATTAAGGTAATGATGCTGTAGTACCTTTTTAAGTTGAAAAAGTTAGCCAGAATTCATAGAAATAAAGGTTTTAATATGAGTTTTTTGAGGTGTATAACAATAATTAACAAGTAACTATAGAAACTTGACAACAATCACCTACAATGAGTACAGAAAGCAAGTCTTCGGGCCTCAAGTTACTTAACATTTAACATAACAATTAGTTCTTCTTTATAAGAATTATCCTAATTTACCAAAAATGATTTTGCAATGAAACTTGAATAAGTAAAGATATCCCACGCATACCAATACTTTTAAAAAAGCTCATCCATCAACGCGACTAAAAAAAGCGTTCGCGAAGCGGACTTGTTCTATACATTAACATTAGAAACAAAAAAAAACATCAAGAACTTATGTCTGTAAAAGAAAAAAGTAAAAAAATGATTTTTTAAAATTAGATTAAAGATCCAGTTTTGTACAAGATGAAGATAGTAATTTCCATGCCGACTTTAGATTTGTAAAGATTTAAATTGTGGTATATATGCATGCGCAGACTGCACGGCGATTTTAAATGCCAAAATAATTTCGTAATAATTGAACTTGTGATAGGGGCATAATAGATAGCTGTTAAGTATTGGACAGTTTTTTACAACAAAACAATCAAACAAAATTTTCGTGTCTCCATTTTATATCAAGACGATATAAAAACATAATATATCCAACCCTTCGTTCAACAGGCATACAATAATAAAGAGTTAATGAGTTACTTCAAGAATGTGCCTGTTTAGCCACATACAAGACTTTACGAACTTAAACAAAGATAGATAAAATAAGATTTTCAACGTAGGTAATTGTATAGATTCGTATTGTTTATATTACGTACTAAAAGAAAACAATATGGAAAAGTACATTACTTTTGAACTAACTGTATGATATATAGCTTTCTCAAAATGCGTGATTGGAAGAGCGTAGCGAGCGAAGCGAAGATTCCATTTCACTACACTGGAGAAAAAAATCCGGAATGTTTTTTTTTCCTGTATTTTTGTGTGTTTGTAAGCACGATTCCGGATAAACCGATTCTCCAATTGCGATGAAATTTTCTGGAGGCCTTCTAAATCTCTGAACTTAGAACTGCCACGTTTTTGAGAGCAATCGAAAAATAATTTTTCATGAAAATCGCAATTTTACGATTTTTTTCGATTTAAAAAAAATTTCTTCGACTTATAACACCTACATGCTTCATCCGATTTTAATGATTTTTTCACAGAACCTTATTTTATGAATTTAGATATTCGTGTGAAATTTGAGCGCAATCGAAAAATTATCTGTCATGATTATCGAAATGTTACGGGTTTTTTCTTTTTGAAAACAGTTCTTTGACTTTAAACACCTACATGCTTTATCCTATTGTAATGATTTTTTCACAGAACCCTAATTTTATGAATTTTAATATTCGTATAAATTTGAGCGCAATTGAATAATTATTTGTTATGAAAATTGCAATTTAACGATCTTTTTCTTTTTTTAAATTACGATTAATTAAAATTTACAAAATTAAAGTTATTTTTTATTTAATTTTATTTAATTTAAATAAAAATTTCGACTCATTAATGATTTTTTCACAGAACAACAGAAAATCCGCATAACACATGGCAGCTCAATGCACCAATTACGCTCATCCAACAACGCGCCTGAAAAAGCGTTTGCGAAGCTTCCTAGTTATAATATATTTTTCCTTAATGGTTGCATAAACCTCACACATTGACAATCTAAATCCCTACGTGTGCTTTTATTCATATTTCAACTTATTTCTGACTTGTCAAAGATATTGTTGGTGATGGGTGATATACTGGTTTAATTAAGTGCACCGGATCAAATTGCAGCGCAGGGAAATTGGATTAAATGCAATTAAAGTTGGATTGAACTGAATAAAATATTTATTTTATACCGTTATTTATTACAGTATAGATTTGACAGTATCGCAAGTGCAAACATGCTAAATATGCAGTGACATGGAAAGAAAAGGCAAACCACATAAATAACATACTTAAAAATGTGTGTATGTGTATATGACCTATAACAACATGGAAGGTAGCAAACCATGCCGTCTATCGAACGGACCGCCCACAGCCATGCATTGGAGGCGGGACCGCCATTCTTGTAAACTAGTCTATCAATCATTATCAAATCCAGCTCAACGGCAATAGGGAACTGTCCTTGGTTTCAAATATATCTGAAACGTATTTAGTAATTTGTAATATTCAATTTAATAAACATTGCAATTAAAATAAACTATAAAAAATTAAATCTCTGGATTCTATGGATGTTCAAAGTTCCTGGGTTTTGACTTCCCGCACAAAGACTTGAGTACGCGCTCTTTTGGTTGTGACGTCATCGTGAGGTGAGGAGGGGTAGCTGATTAGCAGAACTGTCAGCTCGCCGCCTCGGCGAACCTCACGATGACGTCACGCCCACCTGCAATGGCGCATGGCCCTTTTCCGGCGCGAAGCTCGGTTCAATTTTTTCCTCGCTCACAGTTAGCGCTAATAAAAGCTGGACGCATAACAACTTTACTGGTCGGTATTTGAGGTTATTAGTAGGGACAAATTCAAATTTGGTAATGAAGGAGAGTTCCAGATTGAGGTTCAACTCCCGGAGGGTCCCTTGCACATCTTCTCGGTCTACCGACCTCCTTCTGCAACACTCACTTCAGTTGACCTTGATGCTCTAACGTCTGGGTGAATTCCTACCATCATAGGAGGTGAACTAAATGCAGAAACTGAAGCAGACACAAACCTGGTACATAAAAGAAACCAAATTTACTATCACTATAACGATGATGCGAGACTCAACAAGTGATCTGACACAGAAGAAGAGTGAACCGTCATCGATGCCCTACCCAAAGAACAGGACCTCAAAGTGATTACTAGCAAATCTTCCAACCAGGGGGGCCTCCTAGAGAAGAGGTATGAATCCCGATATCCCAGGGACTCAAGCAGCAATATAACAGTTCTACAAACTTAATGGCTACTGTGATAAAACTGCGAGACTCAACAAGTGATCTGACACAGAAGAAGAGTGAACCGTCATCGATGCCCTACCCAAAGGACATGATCTCAAAGTGATTTCTTGCAAATCTTCCAACCAGGGGGGCCTCCTAGAGAGGAGGTATAATCCCGATATCCCAGAGACTCAAGCAGCAATATAACAGCTCTACAAACTTAATGGCTACTGTGATAAAACTGCGAGACTCAACAAGTGATCTGACACAGAAGAAGAGTGAACAGTCATCGATGCCCCAACCAAAGGACAGGACCTCAAAGTGATACTAGCAAATCTTCCAACCAGGGGGGCCTCCTAGAGAGAAGGTATAATCCCGATATCCCAGGGACTCAAGCAGCAATATAACAGCTCTACTAATGTTATGGCTACTGTGATAAAACTGCGAGACTCAACAAGTGATCTGACACAGAAGAAGAGTGAACAGTCATCGATGCCCCAACCAAAGGACAGGACCTCAAAGTGATTTCTAGCAAATCTTCCAACCAGGGGGGCCTCCTAGAGAGAAGGTATAATCCCGATATCCCAGGGACTCAAGCAGCAATATAACAGCTCTACTAATGTTATGGCTACTGTGATAAAACTGCGAGACTCAACAAGTGATCTGACACAGAAGAAGAGTGAACAGTCATCGATGCCCCAACCAAAGGACAGGACCTCAAGTGATTTCTAGCAAATCTTCCAACCAGGGGGGCCTCCTAGAGAGAAGGTATAATCCCGATATCCCAGGGACTCAAGCAGCAATATAACAGCTCTACTAATGTTATGGCTACTGTGATAAAACTGCGAGACTCAACAAGTGATCTGACACAGAAGAAGAGTGAACCGTCATCGCAACCAACAATGCACGCAACAATCCCCAACCATATGGGGAGGAGGGGCCTATGCTGGTCAGAACCAGCCACGGTTAAGAGGAGGAAGGGGGGTTTCTCACGTCGTCGCGGTCGTCATGGTATTTGTCATCTTTCGTGGTGTCATTGTCATCGTCGTCGGGGAGGTCGTCAATCGGGAAGGAGAAGTTATCCCCGACGACAATTGCCAGAGCTCGCCTCTAGTTTTGGGGAGTAATATACTGCCCCCTTACTAGCTGGTGTTTGTGAGGTGGACTTTGTCTCTTGAATCGCCTTGTACGATTAGCAGAGCCATGCTCTGGGCCAATTCAACCCCGAGCCCAGACGGGGGTAAATCAGTTTTTGTAATATAATAGAATAGACGTTATAAATATATCAAATGAATAGAATAATAGATCAATGAAATATTGCAGACTTTGTTTTGCTAAATCATAGGCCGATATTATATAGCCTTGTGCCAGTTTAGAATGTAAAGCATTTCATGCGTGTTTAATAAAATTAAACGAGTGCCGATCTTATACATATACACTGAAAATTATACAGATTGTTGTATTTATACATTATTAACAATGAGTGAACCGCGAACACAACATTAAACTCTACAGTTAGGTATTGTTGGTTGCCCACAGCCACAGCCTTCTTTTATTGGCCACTGCTTTCTAACACGCTTACGCTTTGAATTTTTTCAAGGGGGGCAACATGAAACAACAATTTTTTATTTTGATTAATGGAGGCTCGGGGTCGATAACCAATGAGCACCGCAGAGCTCTTTTATGTTCACCTTTTTTATCACATTTTAAGTTATAAGTTATGGATTAATTAAAATGAAACATTATCCTGGTGCAAAATTGATAATTTTCCATGAAATCGGGTTCAAATGCCCCCACTTCCGGCGCACATGAACTATTTACTAAGTGCGAGGATAGTTGGGATGGAATGTCAATGGGAATGTCCAATATCTATTTATATAACAAGTGTCGACCCGTTATTCAACCTCGGAATCAAAGAGATGACGTTCCGAAAGAAGTGCCCCCGTGAAACACATGGGTCACCATTATTAGTTACAGAACAGTTTCTATGATTGTTACGAAAAATACTGATAACCAGCTTACTGTCGTTTGATGGCATCGGCAGACATTTTGATAACAAACCGATTTCAAACTTGCATTGCAGTTATGGTGTTTTTAAGTGGTTTTCTATCCACTTCTTAAACCTTCGTCAATATTTGAACTTCGTTTGTTTTAACAACCCGGCACCGCCACCAAAAAGATAAACGCATTTCGAATGATTTTATTGTTGTATTCTTCTTCGAAGATCTGTTGATTAAATAGCTCCGCTCCCTTTGTCCGGTACTCTTGTACCCCTACTTGTTCAAAACACGAACTCACATGATTGAAAGTAAGTGAAATATTACTAAGAAATTACTCGTTTAATGTATGCTTGCGGTTTCCATAATGTAGGCAAAAGCGTGCATCGTTCAACGTGCAACTCGCTGTTTTTACTTGAATATTCCTCCTCCAAACACTTCCATGGTCTCTAATAAGGGAGTCACGTAAAGGGATAACTACGATGCGTGATGAAATATGTTAAGGTCAACAGTGAAGGTCAAGCGAATTACTCGACTGCATGAGTGCTTGCAAATTAACCCAACGTTACTGGTTACCTATGGACTAATTGTAACATGCTTGGAATTATGTGTTAGCTTGTAAATGGTGCTAAGGCTGATTTTTTGTTTCAAATTGGTGATTGTTATATAGTCTGGAATTATATTGTGAGCTAAAAATGTTTCAAACGACTCGAGGTTTAAATGAAGATAGTAATAGTATTTTTTTTTTAAATAGAATAAAAAAGGAGTAACGTTAGTAGTGAAAAATTTGTAAGCTTTCTTCTAACAAATTTTCGTACCAATGATTAGATTAGTGTTACAAAGGAATATTGTGCATAAGAATTCTCCAATCAAGATTAAATTGAATTGTTTTTGATTTACATTTTGTTGAGTGTATTTCAACTGTTTTTTTGTATATTACCATTACTGATCGGAAAAATCAAAATCTAGATCTAACCCCCCCCCCCCCCCCCCAGTCATATTGTTCGTTCTTTCGCTTTTCTTTCAAAATCGTATTTGTATTTATTTATACACGCACATTATTTAACATTATTTATCTTATTTTCGTAGTAGTTTATCAATGTAAATTTGCAATGAATATAATTTATTTCCTAACGATATGAATATATTTCTCAAAAATCTAAAGTAGGCCTGTGCAAATAGAACATTGTTGACCAATATTTTGTTCGAAATTGAATACCAACTATTGTTTAGTTTCAGAAAAAAGTTTTTCAACTTTTTTAATTAGGAACTTTGTACATGGCACACATATAAAAAAGTCAAAGCATCAACATCGAAAGTGCCATTGTTTTTATAGCTTACACATTAATATCCGAAATATTCCTGAGATAAACTATTCGATTGTCGAATTCCGAACGTTTGATTTGAAATATTTGATATTCGATTCGAACTCATAAATTTCTTAAGTTGTGAATATTTGCTAGTGAGGCAAAGAGTTAATATATTTCGTATCTTAGTCTGTTATAGCCAACATCACACCATTACATTCACTTGAATAACATTTTGTAATAGAAAGATTGTCATTTAACAACTTGCTTCAAAGTATAGCATCATAAACGGGTGTTTACACAATTCGAAAATGCATTGTTCTCAAAATTCTTGTAATTTTGTTTTAGTACAAAATTTAATCAACACCACTTTAAGTAATTTGCAAGACACGGTTCGGTTCACTTTATCCGTCTGGTCTTGAGGCTATAGAAAGGCAAAAGAAACAAAAAAAGCCAAACACAAGTTGAAAGGTTCTTTTAATGAAAAGTGAGAGCTTGCTAGTTTTCGATTACTGGTGGAGTTCATGCTCCACAATCTCGAACACCCGAGTAAAGAGGGATTATTTGCTCCAATCTCAGTCTGCGAGAGTGTTTTCACTTTACAAAGAAGCGTTTTCTGTTTTCTACTCACAGCGAACAAAACAAGAGAAGCGCGTACGGCTATTGATAGATACATTCCGTTTAGGGTGGAGATATCGCGAATAATTTGATCCCACACATTCCAATTCTCTCACAAATCTACATAACCTCACATAACTATTCTGTAACAACCCAATACTCACACACAATCCAATTCTCTCATACATCTTCATACACTCACCTATTCTGTAACAACCCACATACTCACATTCCAATTCTCTCACAAATCTTCATTACCTCACATAACTATTCTGTAACAACCCACATACATCCCAATTCTCTCACATACTTCATACACTCACATACCTTTCTATTCTGTAACATCCCACACACTCACACACAGTCCAATTCTTTTACAAAATCTTCATACACTCACAAACCTATTCTGTAACAATCCAATAATCACACACTTTCCCAATTCTCTCAAAAATAATCATACACTCACATACCTTTTCTGTAACAACCCATATATTCACATTCCAATTCTCTCACATATCTGCATACACTTACATATCTATTCTGTAACAAACCCACATACACACATTCCCAAGTCTCTCACACATCTTCATACACTTACACACACACATTCCTGTTCCCTCAAAACTTCTCACATATGCACACACATTTTCTATTCACTCACTAACTCTCACATACACATGTTTCTCTCACACATTCAAGATATTTTAAATGCGAGAAAACACTCTCGAGTAAGAATTAATAACATTGTATATAATCAAGTGGTTTACCTTTACTTTTAAATTTTTGTATATCTTGCTCATCTGGCACGTATATTCATAAATGATAATAAAGTTACAGACTGAGGTGGATCATGCTTATCGCAAGAAACTCTGTTTCGAGAGAACGCTGTTTCAACACCCGCAACCGGCAATCCCGACTGAGTGGTTTAACAATGTATTCTTGAGTCAAAAACGCTGAATCCTTAACATTTAGTCCTTTTTCGTAGCTATTGGAATCTTCTCCAAATATTCTCTTGTCAAACCGGGTATCTAGATATTCACATAAAAAGTGGTATAATAACTGTTAGTAGGCAGGTTTGCCACTACATAAATCCAAGATTATTTTACAGGCACGTTGAAACTTTTTTTCGAGATTCGCGGCATGGTTAATGGAATGGTTAACTTTTTTTGATTCTGCATGCAGACACTACTCGTCACAAGGCAGTACACAATTATTTGTTACTAAACATCATGAAACTAAGATTGTTAGAACAGTAAGGTTATATTGAACTACATTTTTTTGACTTTTACTTGGTCTGGATGACATTATTTAATAGAATCAGTGCAATATTTCCTTAATTTTTAACTACCGTCTTTCTAATGGTAACACATTCTGTAACATTCTAAAATGAGGGGGACACAAGGAAAAAGTGAGGGGTATTCCCCTATCCCCCCTATTTCTTCGCGCCTGTTGTTTAAAAATTGAAGTATGTCATTATTATTATTATTATTATTATTTTGTCTTTGAATGACGTAGTAGAAAATTTATTTCGAATTTGTAGTATATCATTGCTTAAAAAAATCTCTGTTCTCTCTTGAGTGACTCATCACAGCGAAGTGTGTCATAATACCGCGATGTTTCGCCATTGCCCCGGCGCTTCTGCCTGCCACACTACATGGCGTGTGAGTTATCTGATTACGCCTAGTCCTAGAAGATGCAGGGAATTGAACCACGGAATATTGAATAATTAATCGGTTCTTTTCACGACACGAAAACATACTCCCATTGCGACGTTGTTTCTTGAAGGAGTAGCATATTTATCACTTTGTATGTGGATAACTTTAGAGTAGGTTTAGTTTTTGGGGGTATTGGCTACATATTTGTTAATCCACACAAGTAAACATGTATTTTACATGTTGGCTAAGTATAAAATGCTTTAACGTTTATTAATTTATTTTATTGTTTCAATTAATTTATATAAACATTTATTCCATTTCGATGATTTGATAATGCTATTAAGATCAATTTTTTGCTTCTTGTTTTATTGCAATCATATAGTAAGTAAGTTAGAAAGTAATTTTTTATTCATTTGACTAATACAGAGTAGAAGTATAACACTATCACCTATTCTCTAGAGAGAGACCCGAGAGAGATAGGTGGAGTGAAATGAATAAGGGTTTATAATAAAATTAAGGTTTACAAATGTTTTTGTTAATACATAGATAAATGTAATAATACAATATAAAACATAAAAAAAAATGCAATTACATTTACAATGATGAAACACAATAATAATTACTACATTGTAAATATTGATATTAATGACAATCAACAAGGTAATTTATTTGGAGAGCCGTCAGATAGAAACTCATGAAGTGAGTAATAACTGTTTTTAAGCAGAAAGGACTTTAGATTTGAAAGAATTGTCAGATGGGCATAAGCGAATTTTATTGGGAAAGGGTTTATTATAAATAATTGATGCTAAGTAGTATGGACCTTTTAGAAAAAAGGGAAAGATTATGAGAGGAAATGTGAACTAAATTGCTGGAACGTGTAAAATGTTTATGAACAGTTGTTTTTTGCTGGAAGATGTGGGTATTAAGGCGAACAAAAAGAGATGCTGACTGAATCAGGACACATGCTAGTGTTGGGATTTCTAATTGTCGAAGAGTTCCCGACAAGATCGCTTTCTAGAAGCTCCCGCTATTATCCTGTTTGCTCTTTTCTGGAGGATGAAGACTCTTTTTGGCATGAGGCGATGCACCCCAGAAAAGGGGTACCATAGAAAGGGGGGAGTGAATAAATGCAAAGTATGTAATAATAAAAATATGAGGTTGGACTATAGTTTTAAGTTTCCTGAGTATATAACACCCCTAAGAATTTTAGATGAACAATGTTTGTTTGACCCGACCAATCCAAAGTCTCTGTTAGGATTAATCCTAAAAGTTTAAATGAAGAAGAGCGAATAATGGGGTACATTCATATGTGGAGATATGACGCACTTGGCTGTAGGTTAACAATTTACTTTATATTATTGGTCCGGGCCAATAGACTCGTTGATAGTGTGAGACAAAATATACGTTGATACAATTCTGTACAAATAACGTAAATAGTAAGTGTATCAACGACATATAACGTGTCAATTTGTTATTTTATAACGTTCAATTAATTATTGAAATAATAGTAACTCTGGTATATTTTGAAAGTTTTGGATACATCTATAGCTAACGGTTGCTCATGCGTTTCACATTATATTAAAATTTGGAGGTCATCTGATCAATACCCACTACCAACAATCCTGATTAAATATTTTACCAAGATATTCCTCAATCATAAAAACAAAAACTGGAATTGAATGTCATAATAGAATAAACCGTAAGCATTATCCTTACAATTATCTTTATTGTATACCAAGAAAAGAAAAAAAAAGAAAGTAAGCGACTCAAAAATGAAGTTTTTGAATAATGTTTACCTTTTTTTTTACACCACTTTGGGATAATGAATATGTCTGTTGTTTAAACCACTAATACCTGTCACTGAATTCTCACAGATATTTTTTTTATTTTGTACTTGCAAGTTATTTAAATATCACACATGGAAACTTCCTGAAAATTATTCTGCGAGTACAGATACAACACTTTAAACAACGTTTAGAATATTCCCCAGACCTCCTCCTCATTCGCATTCATCTAAGAGCATTCCCCTGCTCTGACGGCCATCAAGTTCCTGGGTCTACATTGACTGACCCCCTTTGATTGGACAGACCACATAGACGCTGTTTGCTCAAAGATAAAGAGGGGTTTGTTTCCTCCTCAGAAGAATAAAAGCCCTAGTCAACCACAACGTCCTTATTCTCTATACCATGCTCACATCCACTCACACATATCGTACGGACTTATTTTCTGGGGAAACTCGCCACAAGCTATAAGAGTTTTTAGTTTACAAAACGGCCATTCGAATTATAGTAGGAGCCTCTTGGGCGTACCTCGTGTAGAAATATCTTTCCTACCAAAAAATCTTGACCTTAGCAATTACTTTAATACAATTTGCAGCAGTCTTTATAAAATCAAACCCTCACCTCTTCAAATTAAACTCAAAAATTTCATGACCATGATACACGATCACAATCAAAAATTCATGCCCCAACTCACAATACAACGCGTTTCTCCAAAGGACCTCATTACCAATGTCTAACAATCTACAATCATCTACCCAGAATTAAAAACATACAATCACAGACTCTTTCAAATACACATTGAAATCATTTTTAATAGACCCTTTTGTTTTCTACACAATCAATGAATACCTTCATCCAGCTAAACTTTTAACTTAATTTAGTGCGCCCGGACATACAAATACCCCATCCATAGCTTTACACTCAACTTTCCTTCACATTCCTGACACTTGTACGTATGAACATGAATATAATTGAAATAATGCTATTCAAGCCCAAAAATAAGTACCTATTATGTATAGAAATAGAAGGGAAGATATTATGAAATTTTATTTTTTATGTATAATTTTATAAGTTAACAATGTATGTATTATTCTTAACCATAGGCTAGGCTATTCACTTCTCCTTTAAGATTTTATACTTGTGCAATGTACCAGTCAAGGTGAATAAAAAATTAAAAATTAAATTAAATTAAAATCATCGGTTTGGGCATAAAAGAAAAATTTAGTTTTATTTGCACTACAAATACCTATTTTTTTATTGAATGTCATAATAGAATAAACCGTAAGCATTATCCTTACAATTATCTTTATTATATACCAAGAAAAGAAAAAAAAGAAAGTAAGCGACTCAAAAATGAAGTTTTTGAATAATGTTTACTTTTTTTTTACACCACTTTGGGATAAAGAATATGTATGTTGTTTAAACCACTAATACCTGTCACTGAATTCTCACAGATATTTTTTTATTTTGTACTTGCAAGTTATTTAAATATCACACATGGAAACTTCCTGAAAATTATTCTGCGAGTACAGATACAACACTTTAAACAACGTTTAGAATATTCCCCAGACCAATCATCGGTTTTGGGCATAAAAACGAAAATTTAGTTTTATTTGCACTACAAATACCTACTTTTTTAACCTTGCTTATTTGTCTCCGTTATCTGTTCGAATCCTTATAATTCACGGCAAGGCGGTCAACTGGTCAACCCACAGACATGAACATAATTAATGAAGTGGAGGTGGAGGTGGACCCTAAAAAGTAGACATTTTAGTAGTTTTGACCATGGTCACCTGATGAAGGACATAAACTCTACTCTAGAGTATTTATGCCAATACGACCACGCTACTTTACCGACCATATTAGCTAAAATAAAGACCATGCACAACGTATGGAGTAAAGAAAATGCAACATATTTAAATTTCCCATTCAATAATGAGTTATGCATGAATGTATTTTCCATGCGATAATTTTTATCGTAACTGTTGCCTGAAGCTGCAATAAATACCTGAGAGAACATAATTACTTAACTTCTTAAAATAAAATAACACGTAAAAAGAAGTAATGATAGAAAACTAGAGCGCGTTTCGTCATTTTAACGAAGCACTCACTCACTATATTCTAAATATAATCCTCTTGGAGATTCGTGAGCCGTAACAGAATATAATATTTCCAGGATGTTGTTCATATTTTCTTTGAAGTGGAGTTGCAATCCTCTGATTGTTAATGTGAAGCTAGGAAGCCATTTCATCACTTGATATAATTGTACGATACACATTCCCTACTTCTACTAGACATTATAACTAGCATGATATTAAATTATAATAATATGAATAACTTTGCTTAATGTTTGGTTAAGTTTATTTTGGCGTTTGAAACAAAACATATATACTACAATATATTATACTTGGTATAAAATACACTGATTTGGGTCAACCATAATGTACGAATGCTACTTTATTAATAACATTTTGGATAAGATTTTGTCTTACCAATATGTTATCTCATCTTTGACTCACATTTTATTACTCTCTGCCTGTACGCACTTGTGGCGTTATATCTTAAAGCATTGTTTCTTAAATTAAAAGGAATGAGATAACTATTGCTTGTATTGTACCTATAGATAAGATTTCTCATACGATTTTAAACGTCGTGTTTTAACACGTGTTGTTGGAACATATTATTACAAAACAAATTGGAAATAAATACGATACAAGAGATTCGGGTTGGAGATTATAACAGCGACGCAATGATAAACACAGGCATACGTTGAAGAATAATGTATACCAATTACTAATGTGTGTAACAATTTTGGACAGACGTATTTTTGTATTCATTGTCTTCATTAGAAAATCCACGTACAAAACTCAGACATTAAAATTAAATATAAAATATAAAGCACAATCAAATTGGAAAACGGGACATACGATATTGAGTATGCTGAACAGTTCAAGCAGGGACATAGCCTATTGTGAAAATATGTGCATTTACTGTTGAAGCGATAGAAATACAAGTAAATTTGCCTTGCTATAAAGCAATAAAATTACGATATTATTGTCAGATTGATATGTTTTAGAATCTAGAGTAATATTCTGATTAATAGTAAATTAATTAATTGATTTTACGGACAAGTTACATAATATTGTGGTAGGCCTGAGAGATACAGTAATATTGATGTATGGCCATGAGAGTACTGGCGTTTATTAGGAGAGCAAACTGTACACTCACATTATTATTTTCAGTTACGTGATAACGAAGATGCGTTATAAACATAAAGTACTGTCCATGAGTAGAAATTGAATTTGTTTGCAATTAAAAATAATTAGAGGCTTACGGCAATCGTGTTTTTAATTATGTAACCACGAACTTTAATTTTTTTCTCAAAAGAAAACAATTTACTCGTCTTATTAAAAGTTAGTCGACGACTTAAAAGCTAAATGAGAAAGTTTATCAAAGCACGAGTGCTTTTATTTTACTTCTTTACATTCTGTCCGTCTTGCTTGGCTAAATTTAAAATTTAAAAAATAAAACATTTAAAATATATAAATATGAACAAAGTTGCAATTAATAAAACGATCAACAATAAAAGTATAATTGACGATCACGGTTGAAGAATTCTAGAAATGAACAATTAAAGATTTTTGTTTTGCAACCGTCTTAGAACTCTAAGGTATAAAATACATACTTTTTTTCTAGTAATCTAACTAGGTCCTTTATAAATAGTTTCGAATGGATCTCCGAAAACACGTTTTGTCTGCTTTAAAATAAACACAAATTAGTGCTTTTCCAATTAACCATAAGAGTTCCCTTTCCCAATTACATACAAGTTTTACCCCCTTAACGTAGTGAATAGAGATTAATGTACTCGTTCTTTTTCCCCGCATTCCAATAAACTATGGCGGGCAAAAATCGTTTAATACACTTACGATGTGGGAATACTTTGATATCGATTTTGAACTCCATTTAGAAATATGAAATTAATTTTTAATTTTTTGTAAATAGAAGAATTTTTTAATATGGTGGAGGGGCCGGGGTCAACGCGAGTTAGAAAAAGAAAATATCGAAAGTGTTGTCCCTTTAAGTTTAGTTAATTTTTTTTAACAAAACTGAAATGTAATTTTTTTTGATACGGTATCAAAACTTTGAAGCCCCTCATTGGAAATAGAATTCCCTATCTAAGTTTTAAAAAATGTACATTATGTGTTTTTAATTTATTAATTAGAATTTGTTTCAACAATAAAAGAATTCTATGTAACGATTCGATATTGTTTTTTTTCGTGCGAGTCATTGCCCATCCTACTTAAAAAACAACAAAAACACATGCACAAACCTTGCATTAAAAGAATTATAATACTATTTTTTGCTATGAAGATATTCAATTGATTGTTTAAACACAAAACAAATTCTTGGTCTACTCCACGTTTTTCAATACATATTATACAAATCGGGATAATGCATGTATTTATATAACAACTTGTTCAATATTTCCATCACATCCCCTTTTAAAACTTTATCTTTTTATTTTTTATTCCAGCGGTTAAGTTATTAATTAAAAACATCATAAAATCACAATATCACATCCATTTTAAATTTGGTAATATCCTAAAAATATAATATTAAAATATAAACACCATACGTACTAAATTTTAGGGTTTTGAAAATGATGTAAAATATCCTTCAATTCTCATCCTATCAACTTTTAAAAATGTCACTTTTCTCACTCTCTCCCTTTCAATTATTACCAATGATGCCTGTGCTGTTTCGCAGAAGTAAACAATTCCAACAGCTGAACGAGTTTTGTAAAGCATAGCCGATACAATTGGCGACGTTCGGAAGAAATAGCAATTCAAATTTAAAAATACCCATTGACCGGAAAACGTGTCAATACTCAAAGCAATATTTGTCAGCTTTTTCTAGAACTTGCTTTGTGTTAATTTATTGAAAACAACCAATGAATGCCTTTCGTTGGTTTCTGTTGGAAACTAAATGAAAAACTCGGCGTGTTTCAATGAGGAAACAACATTTCGGCATATAATAGAAAAACACTGCACATAAAAGAAACGGATGCCCAATTGTGGGAACAGGTACAAAGAAAATGTGTTTTTGATAAATATCGTGTTATTGGTTTTAATTTTTTGCAAGATTAATACGATGTTCGTGGGCTGTCTAGAAAACTACAAACGATTCCAAATAATGGGGTTTATGAAAATTTTTTTAAGAAAGCTTGCAAATTTTAAAGGGATGCATCTGCATGGCGTATTGCAGGATTGGTTTGGTGATCCTGAGAGTAAAGTAACGAGTTCCCCCCCCCCCCCCAAATCCCGCCCTTAAAGTATTAAAAACATTTTTTGCAAAAACCTACAACTCAGAAATAACAAAAATAGTTGAAAAAGTATCTAAGATGGAAGAAGAAGAAAGTTTCTTTGAGAAACTAAGATAAAGATAAATATGTTTTTAATTTAAATTAAAAAGTAGAAAATAAAAAAGTAGTCCCAAAAATTGGCATAGAAGAAAAGAAGATCTTTTTAGAATCTCATTCATTCTTGCTAATTTTGACTGAACGTCGAAGCATTTCTAGAAAACAAAGCAATTATAAATTGAAATATTTATTGACTCGATTCATAGTTAGTTCAGTACATTACAAAATAATAATGGGAAACTATTCAAAGGATAAACGGAGGATAAAATAAGGAGGGAAGAAATTACTTTACCAAGAAATATGTATTTAAACCTAGAAAAATCATGCAGGACGCAAGTCGAAAATAAAGACAATGTATCTTCTACCTTTTTCCTAAAAAAGATAGAAGATAGCACATAAATAGGTATTTTAGATAGAAGATAGAAGATAGTCCCTATGATCTATGTTAAGAAAGAAGATCTACCTTTTCTTTATTCTATAGTATCTTTGATACTTCTAAGATAGTGCCCATCTCTGCCTCCACCATTAATGAATGCATCGGACTTAAGTTTATTTTTGTATCTTGTATCTTTGTATCTTTTTTCTGTTAATAAATAAGCTAGCTGCGTTTGTACTCGAGATTGCAAACAAAAACCTAACATTAATTTATCCTCAAGAAATAGGTTTTAAAAACTGCAATGCTCTATGCAGGCAAAAATATTATTATACTGTTTGTCCAAAGGAAGCACCACGTAAGTTCCTAGATTTCGGTCTGATCTGATCTGAAGTTTTTATTTTCATTTTCGACTCCCCGCCTTGTTATTCAGTAACAACAAAGAAATCTTTATTTTTTACCAAGCATAAAAATAACAAAAACAAAATGTATATATATTTATTATGTACTGGAATTGAGCAATGGTGAACGTCAGTTCTTGCTTGCGACTTATTAACATCCTTTAATAATCATCATAAGTCATTGTATACATACCTATACTGATAAAGTTTTGTTGATGTTTCACCCTTTTCCTTATGCTCATCCACCTCTCATTAATTGACAAAATTGTTCCCACTGTTTTAAACATTCCCTCATCATTTTGCATCATCATCTGTACAACAATGTTCATAATCATTAATTTCATACTATTTTTATATATTTTCTGAAATTATTTCTTTTTGTTAACATGTTCTTATGTATTGATTACTACGCTGGATCCCCGTGGTCATCCATACTAATTGGCCAGCTGTCAATAAAGATTAAATTTTTCATAATAGAAACAAAAGGTGAAAAACAATCATAAAACCATGGAGTTGGATGATAAGGAGGTCTAGCTCAAATGGAACAGCACGTCCACAATCGTGTTTGTTTCTTTGAGCCTATTCGCCATTTTGATTGTTATAACCACTACTAGCAGGCTAAAACTTTGCTACCATGAACTGTGATAGCCCCAAGGTTACCTTGGTTACCAAAGTAAACAATCAAAATGTCGGCCAATTTGAAGTGCGAACTTGTACACCGCCGACCACACACCTGCGCCTCCAGTACGCCAGTACTATTTATAACTCCATGATACAACTACGTGTTGTAAGCTTCAAATTTTACACGTGAAATTTTTAAAAAGTAAACAAAAATTGAACCCTTTTTATTCCAAATCAGACGGTTGCGTATGTCGCATGATTCTCAATCAAACACTGGCCGACCTGTGCCGTCGTGGTACAGGTAAAATACATTAAACTACTACTAGCTCAAGTTCAAAACTATTGTTGAGAGATTGAGCATCATCTGTTCTATTTCTTGGCAACATTTCGTATGAGGGTTAACAAAGAAATCCTTTTCTCTCTCTTGCCTTTCAAATCAGATTGCGGATTCATCTAAACCAAAAGACTTAATTAAAATCCCTGCCTACGTAGCTAAGCTCTTAAGGCAGCTGCCAGGAAAGCGAAATGGTGCCTATTTATCTTATATCTTTCACTACAGCATAATATCCTAGCTGCACTAAATCCCAAACTTAATTTGATCTTATATAGGCCTTCCAAACAACAACAACAACAACAACAACAACAAAAACGACAACGACCACGACCACGACCACGACCACGACCACGACCACGACAACGACAACGACCAAGACAACGACAACGACAACGACACGACAACGACAACGACCACGAAAACGACAATGACAATGACAAAATGTACCGTACAGATTGAATGTTAATAATTAATGAATAATAAATGAAAAATGTCACAGAAACAAATGTTTACGGAAGTCAAATTAGTGAAGGCGTGATATGATGTTCGGCGCGTTCCTTGTCCTGCAGCCAAAATCATTACATCTGAATTCAACTTGGCAAACTTGATAATGAAGGACATATGTAGGCCTACTCTCCTATCATATCGGAATTTCAATATATATCATAGATCAATCAGAAAATTCCTTAGATATTTGGGTGTTTTTGACCATTTTAACCACTTTTGACAGATTCTTAATAATTGAATAAAATGAACTAATTTTTTGTTTATTTTCTATAATCAATTAATGTAAAAGTGCCATGTTTTACACAATTATGTAAAATAACAAGTAGATGCGACAAACAGTGGCTGAGAAATTTGAATGTGCGTAACATGATCATGCCTGCCTGCCTCCTTATTGTTACACCTTATTTATCATGCGTTCAGATCTCTAGTTAATTCATGCCACTACTTAATAATTATGCAGTAAGTCCTCTAGTTGGATAAGCGTAGCGAGCGAAGCGAATTTCCATTTCCCTACACTGGAGAAAAAAATCCGGAATGTTTTTTTTTTTCTTTTTTCTTTCTTTTTTTTTGTATTTTTGTGTGTCTGTGAACACGATTCTGGCTAAACCAATACTCCAATTGCGATGAAATTTTATGGAGGTCTATAATCTCTGAACGAAGAACTGCACGGGGGGAAAAATTGTTCGAAAAGTTATTTCTCATGAAAATCGCAATTTTACGATTTTTTTTATTTTTAAAAAAATTCTTCGACTTATAACATCTACATGCTTTATCCGATTGTAATGATTTTTTAACACAACTTTAATTTTATGAATTTATATATTCGTGTGAAATTTAGCGTAATGAAAAATTATCTTTTAAAAAAATCGAAATTTTAAGCTTTTTTTGTTTTAAAAAAAATTACGCTCATCCATCAACGCGGCGGGACTTAAGCGTTTTCCTTGTCCGATAGTACACTTTCACCAATCAGCTTTTGTATTACAACCAACAAAGATAGCTCATGCGTACCGTGAGACCATATATGACAATGATTCGGGAGGTCACAGAGAGAGAGAGAAATAGTCGAAAAATGTGTCCCGACTGGGGATCGAACCCGGGTCCTCCGCCTTTACGAAGCGATGCTTTACCAAGTAAGCTATATCGGGCCACTGGGTACATCTCTTCTCAATTGCTGATGTGCATTCTAATGCAAAGAACTGAATACGTCACCACTGCCCTTTCACACCAAACATTTTGCACTCGCAGCCTTTACAAACAGCAAGAAACTTGTCACCGAATCCAAGAATATTGAGTTGTGAGCCTCCTTTCGTCATCAAACAAGCTTAGACAAGACCAGAATAGTTATAAGGGTGAAAAAATCACGTTTAACTACATTTTTTGTGAATCTGTTTGAATTCCCCGGATAACGTCTCGCAGGTCCCTGTGAGAACGACGTCAATGAAGTGAAAGAGGGTAGTAGGGAAGGGAAATGTGACGTTTTGGTTTTCAGACGCGGCCTCTTGTGTAGAGGAACGGGACAGTTTGGTTTTCAGACGCGGCCTCTTGTGTAGAGGAAACGGGACAGTTTGGTTTTCAGACGCGGCCTCTTGTGTAGAGGAAACGGGACAGTTTGGTTTTCAGACGCGGCCTCTTGTGTAGAGGAAACGGGACAGTTTTGGTTTCTAGACGCGGCCACTTGTGTAGAGGAAACGGGAAGTTTTGGTCAGAGTCGATAAAGAAGTTTCCCCGTTGGGGAGGTCCTCCAACTCCCTATACCGCCCTGGGTTAAATAAAAAGTCGGTTTTTGGCGTTTGGAATCTAACGTTCCGCGCGACTCTGTGTGACGATTGATGGAACTACTTCAATAAAACTACGTCACTTTTCTACTAGTAGTTAACAGTCGATGACGACAAATGGCGGAAACGTCAAAATATTAAATACGATCGAATGTTGGCGAATGTTTTGGAGTAAAGCAAACTATCTTTATTGATGAGGATATTTCTGATGGAGTAGACCTAAGCTTAGGACCTAGGCCGACAATATGTATTGTTAAGATTTCGATTTGAATGCCAAGGGCGTACTTACGTCTGAAAACTGTATTGTAGCCTTGGGCCTAGGCTACACTTACGTCCGTTAGGCTTGAACAAGACATATCTCAAATTATTTCGCACGAAAATGTCAGTGACGCCTGCGCAACACTTTATAGTACAATAATAAATCAAAAGTAAATCGTTTTAAAAGACTAGGGCCCAGGGCTAATATGATTGAAATAAAATTGAAGTTTGATGTTTCGTCTGTTTATTTGTTGATATCAGTGTCACTGCACAGTGCACATCGATAATCTACTGACCGTATTTAGCGTGCAGTGCTTTTATTAGTTTCATATTTAAGCCGCCCTCAGCGCGCAGAGCGTTACATTCCGTTTTGACTTGGGAGTAAGGGGACCTCCCCAAAGGGAAAACTTCTTTATCGACTCTGGTTTGGTCAATGACATAATATAAGCTAAGCGCTAGACACACAGTATAGCCGTGGGGAGCATAACAATTTGAACCTGTCTTGAGTAGGGAAAAACCCACCGCCGTCTAAATTTATCGTACCCTTAAATTTAACAGCCTTTGTGTTAACAAGTGGTGTAAAATCAAAACCGCAAGATGGCGATTTCTCGTTATTATTGAAGAAAAACAGTCTTTCTTCCTCAAATCTCTCAGTTACTCCGATTTCCGAACAAAGCAATTCAAGTTGGTGGACTATCATACTATTGTCTATCTGCATTAGGCTTTTAGTAATCAAAACTAGTTATTTGTGCGGAATATGTGTCTGAACAAGGTCGTGCAGGTCTAGGGTTGCCTAGGAGAGGCCTAGGGCTTGTCAAACGTGTAATGTTAGCATTAATTGAATGTAGTTCTATAGCCTAATGGAACTAAAGGCTTACACTGTTGTATTATAAATAATTTTCTATATCTGGGCCTAGGCCCGGGACGGTTTCTGGTTTGTTTTATGAAAGTAATGACAATTTTTCTCGTTTCACACATAGAAGCAAAATTTAAAATGTCCGCCATTTGTTTACGTATTTGTTTATCCCCGCGACGTTCAAATAATCCACTGCATCTTAGTTCATTCAACTAGATGAAGTATCTATGTTGCAGTGAAGTGATTTTTCCCTACTCGAGAGGCTTCAAATTGTTACGCTAGCGCTCGTTTGGAAGGATAGGAGACTGAGCGTCTAGCGCTTTGCTACGCAAAGCTTATGTACGTCATTGAGTTTGGTTTTCAGACGCGGCCTCTTGTGTAGAGGAAACGGGACAGGTTTGGTTTCCAGACGCAGCCTCTCGTATAATAATACCGCGTAAATAAAATCCAAGATGATTATCTATCACACTAGAAGCCCAAGGAAGACATTTGCGGAATATCATCTCGTTTGTCTTCTCCGCGCCGAAGCCTGAGAATTATTAATGAGGCCCGCGCTGTAAGGAAAACTGGAGGAGACGGATGAAAAGTAGGAAGGAGAAGAAATTAGTCTTTCGTCTAAGACACTGCGATATTCTGTTAATTAAGACTCGTTCTTGTTAGTTCATCTTTAACGAACGAGACGAGTTTTCTTTCAAGTGAAAATAAATTTATTAGAAAGAAAATGCATTTTAATAATTTCCTAAGTCTAAGGGGATCCAAGAGTGCGGGATGGTAAGTTTCAAGATTAATTATCGAAAAAGTTAAGGAGAAAAATTCATTAAGGTCACGGTACAATAGATTTTACTGACGAAAAATTAAGAGTTTGAGGTTAAGCTTAATGAAATCTTATACCGAGAGCATTAAAATATTCTTCTACTTTTAAAATAAATAAAAGCTTACAACTTAGATTTGCATATCTAAGATTATGTAAATGCGAACACTAAAGTTTACACACTTATACACACAATAACTTAAATACTTAATTTTGCCACGAAATAATAACATAGATAAGATGGATGTGATTTCATCATTAATTATCTAACCTTTATTTACTCTCGGAAATATAGAAACTGACACTACTCATCTCATAAGTATTACTTTTATTGGATGAGCGTAGCGAAACTTCAATTTCACTGACCCCTTAAAAAAATGAGCTCCAATTTTTTTCTGTTTGTCCACTCTCTACCAGGCAAACGGCACATCCGATCTTGATGAAAATTGGAGGGGACCTTCGAAATCTCTGAACTTAGACCTGTATTGTTTTTGGGTTCAATCAAAGAAATATTTCTCGTGAATATCGTATGATTTTTTTCGATTTTTAATGCGATATTTTTGTGACATTTGGACTGATTCTGACCAAACGGGTGGGGCTACAACGTTCATATTTTACATGGACATTAAAGGGGCTAAAAACCCAAAAAAATATTTTTTTACCACGTGATCTATAGCACAATACTACACTTAAATGACCGTTTAAAAAAATATATCTTGTAACTGTGATTTTACACGAATTTTTCAATTTTTTTTATCCAGAAATTTGTGAAAATTGATGTTTTGGGAAATTTCTTAAATCGGCTTTAACCTGCTTCTTTTTTGTTCCACATAGATACTAGAGCATCGTACCAATCTAAAATGCCCCTTTATAACATCGTGTCTTGAAACTGGGCACAAATATACCCTCAAACACGCAAAAATATGCATTCCAAAATCACACCCCATCTTGGTAATCTGCCTATTTTGAGCGAACTACTTGCCCAAATTACAAAACAAAATATAGAGAATTTACAGGAAAGGCTGTAGAGTACGTCAATAATGGCCAATATTTTTTTGGATCAAAATCCTCCAAGGTCACGGGGCATAAAGATCGTCCCCATGTTATTTCTTATGGGAGATTTTTGCCGATGGGACCTAGCTCGAAAAATATCATGTTTGACAATTTTTTGGGAGGTCAAGGTGGCCCCAATAATTTTTCTGTTAAATGCTAAATTCATTACTAGTTAGCCTAAATGAAATATATTTTTTGAGTTTAGCGGTTAAATACCCCTATAAGGTAATGGTTATGTATTGCTTTATGAAAGAAAAAGTTGAAAAAGTTAGCCAGAATCCATAGAATAAAGGTTTTAAAATGAGTTTTTTAGGTACATAATAACAATTAACAAGTAACAATAGAAACTTGACAACAATCACCTACAATGCGTTCAAAAAGCTCTTGCAAAAGTAAAGAGACCCCACGCAAACTAAAAACTTACAAAAAAGCTCATCCATCAACGCGACCGAAAAAAGCGTTTGCGAAGCTTCTTAGTAATATTTTAAAGCGGTGCACAGTCTTATTCTATATGATATACCATGGAGTTGTAAAAGTTATCTCGTATGTACTTGGATAGACATTCAATGAACGGTCAAAGTAGAATATATATGTGTGTCATAACTATTTTGTTTTTTACTCGCTCTCATTGTTAAATATAAATTTACTTATTTAATCATTTTTAACAAGCAAATATGAAAAATTTTGAAAGAACGGATAAACATTACATATCAATTCATAAATAAAAATATATTGTTTACACATTTTGTATAATATTATTGCACTGCATATTACAAAAACATAAAGCTTTCTGCCAAAGAAACACTTAAAATTGGGCAATAATACCCACAATTGTTCGTTTATTTCATTCAAGGAAGGTGATTGGCCATGCATTGTTATTTTAATAACCAAGAAATATATAATATATCCATACAATGCAACTGTATTGAGTATGCAAGTTTTAAGTAACCGTTTGTTTAAAATATATGATATTGTTATCTTTATTATAGCAAAATGTATTTTGTTAAAATATTTAACATAAATAAACTACGATTTAATTTTTCCAGCACCAATAATGTCAGTACGACGTACATACAAACGCAATAATTATTTTCTTAACCTACTGCAGTGCCTTGATTAAATATATTAAGATGCCAATCGTTTTATAATTTTATTTATACTGCGTGCAAAGCAGATCGGACATTCTAATAAACTAAATTTTAAAATGTCGTCCTTGTTTAATCAATTTTTAAGCTAATAAATACGGTTTTGTAAGTAACATTTTGAATAATTGTAGACACCAAAACTGTTAATTCATTTAGAGTTTGTACAAAAATAATGAATCTTCATCATACAGTAAGCAGTTATATTAAGTTCGATAATGCGTTGAGCATAATAATTTCTCAAGAAAAGGGCTTACCGTTTTCATGTACTCCCATAATGAATTCTTATAGATTCCTTTCTCTAGGAGACATCGGGAGAGGAGATGTTGCCAGATCATTAGCGGAAATGTACAGGACTCGAAAGTGGCGCCCGCAGTGTTTGAAAAATTCATCATATTAAAACTTTGCGCACTTTGAGTTGTTTTCGTCGGAGAAGCTTTTTCTGCCGTGGGCTTAACCCACCCCCCACACCCCCCTCACCACCCTACCACTCATTTTACCCATTCGTCTTCCATTTGACCAAAATTCTAAGTCAAGACCACCGCAGGCGTGGCTAATAACAGTTTCAATTGAAAACCAGGGGACTGATTTTAGATTACTACTTAGAAGTCGTTTGAGAACCACTACATCTTTCACCCTCAGGCACGCAGAGAGAGGACGACTTTATCTATTGATGGAGATTTAGATTTATTACTTAAGGTCTTCATTTCAATCGCTCTCATTGAATGGTATCGATCAACATGTATTGCTTTGAATAAATCAGGTCAAAATTGTTAAATAATAAATTATGTTTGGTATAAAAATGGTGGAGGTGCCGGGTCATGAATTTAGAACTTCATTGCAGGCTTGCCACTCCCCCCTCAACGCCAGTCACCAAAATAATGCTGCAATGACAATACCAACATTAAAAAGCATGTCAAATTGACACAATGTTCGGTTTATTATCGTGAGACGTGACACGCACAGACGAACAGACACCAGATAAAAAGTGATGTTTATATGGGAGCTTTGCTCATTAATATTTTACGTTGTATATAATAATGTAAATAAGACAAATTACAAAACTTAATAACGCAAATCCCAATACTTGCAAATTTTAATGTAATGATTTTTTTTCGAAAACGTGTTTGTCAAGGGGGGTGGGGTTTGGGTTGGAGGGGTGTAAGTAGTTTTCGAATAGTATAAAATGCGTGGTTTGACATATTTATTCATACGAATTATTCCTAATTAGAGTGGCACATTACGACTTATCAGTTGACGCGCCCGTAAACCAAAAACACCAAATATAAAATTACATCAAATTGTAAAAGGGAGTATTCTGTACCAACTGCACTGCTTGTTCGATCATACAAAACAATCATATCAAGAGAAATCCAATGTATAATGATGTTGTTTTTGATGTTTTGATTTCTAGCGTTGGTGTTGCACTCTTCCGTCTATCTCACAAACATAGTAATTAAATGTTGTAGTTGGGTGTTGTTTTTGTATTTTTTAGCGGTGTCATTAAACGCTTTCCGCTGTTGAGATTTCTTGATGTTTTAGCATTTTATTACATAAAAACCCATTCCCTAAGCGGGCAATAGAACTCAGGACCCCCTGGTGTCATATTCTCCGGACCTACGCCCCAATCGCAAGGTACACAAATATAATATCCTCACAAAAGTAAAATGCTTTACGCCACCGTGTTTTGCACAACCACTGCTGCTACTACTACTGCTACCTAGCGGCAAATGACGCAGGGTCAATATTCTCAGAAAGGCGTGGTTCGTTTCCCCTAACGCTATCTACAACAAGGCGCTAGTACTACGTAGACCAACTCTGGCTTAGAAGATAAACATACAGGATGCTTGAAAATGAGAATTCCTAGAATAATGTAATGCGTTTTAGCTTCCAAGTAATATTTCTACCTAAGACATAATATGTTTGAAGTAATGTATTGTATAGGTTTACTGCGATTTCTAGGAACACCATTACAAATAATTCATGTTTTGAGGAAATATAGGAATGAACGACTACGCCTCTTCATTCTCAATTGACGTACTAAAACGTGGGTGTATGATAGTGTATGATAATGTATGATAATATTTGAAAATGATGTTAGCGGGATGGTACTCGGGCCTGATTATATTTGAGAAAATTGTTAGTAATAGAGAATGTTTCAAAATGTATTGTTTGTAATGAAGAAATTAAGGTATTATCCATTAATAATTTGTATTCCATTTTGAACATAATTCAACAATATTTTAAAGAAGGAAATATATAAATACATGTGTCACATGATTATAAAATTAGAGTTGTATGAAAAAAGGAGATTAACATATTTGGATACAGTATGCTTTCCTTGAACAAAATACATTAATTATCACTAATACCATGTTTAAATTCAGCCTATGGATGTCTGCGGAATAATTGTCCAACGACAAAATAATAAAATATTATGCGTCGGGGACGGTTCATATAAATCATGTTCAAATAAGGATGAGAAACTTGCTACAGTTTTAAATAACCCTAATAAAGTTTATTAGTTTATTTTACCTTGCAAATATGTTGTTTACATGGTGGAAAGTACCTTAAATGAGCAATTTGTAGTAGTATCACAAGTATCAAGACCGTATCTATCCCATCATTTTTTTGGATGAGCGAAGCGAAGACTTCAATTTCACCGACCCCACAAAAAATTTAGCTCGTTTTTTTCTGTTCGTTTGTTCGCACGCTACCGGGCAAACGGCATATGCGATCTTGATGAAAATTTGAAAGGACCTTCGAAATCTCTGAAATTAGACGTGCCACGTTTTTTGGTGCAATCGAAGAAATATTTCTCATGAATATCGTACTTTTACAATTTTTTTCGATTTTTAGTGCAATATTTTCGTGACATTTGGGCCGATTCTGACCAAACGGGTGGGGCTACAACGCCCATATTTCACATGGACATTACGGTTATGGTGATGTATTACCATTTGAAAGTAAAGTTGAAAAAGTTAGCCAGAATCCATAGAAATAAAGGTTTTTTTATGAGTTTTTTTTAGGTTTATAATAACAATTTAACAAGTATTAATAGAAACTATCTAACTATCTAACTATCTAATCTAGTCTAATCTTTGGTACTTTTGTAATATATCGTGGGGTAAGAGCTAAAGCCAAAAAGGTAGTTTTGAGCTAGGGGACTTTAAAAGTTTGCTGAAATCAAATTAAGTCAGATATTGATGTACTTTCACTATAACACTTATAAAACATTCTTGAAACACAGTAAAGAATTAAATCAGATAAAATAATAATATCTGAAGAGTAATTAATTAGGTGAAGGACTAAAGCAGTTTTGGTTTGGATGGTTATTATGTTCGGAAGGACTTATTCACTTTTAATATTAAAGTAAGACCAATGTCATGCCAGTGCTGTTAAATTTTATGACATTATCCTACATTAGTTATTAACTTTAAAAAATACTTAAGATGAGTTTCTTTTTTCTGCCTAGAAATTATTAAGAGAAGCCTTCTGATGAACTGATCAAAATGCGGTGGACTTAATCACTTTATGCTTTGAAAATATATACGCTAAAAGTGAATACTTGCATTTTTACTGGACTTAAACAGTTTTAGCTTCTCAGCAAAACTGTATACACAGTGGACTTACTCAATAAAACAACATGCAATTCTCATTTATTAGACTTCGAGTGGACTTAAAGACAGTTTTGCAATAGAAAGATGTTGAAATTTGGAATTTTTTTATACCAGGCATGCATATTGGTCAAATGTGGACCTAATCAGTTTTATCTCTTACCCCACGATATACCACACATCATTAATACAGTGTTAACAGAGCCATGCTCTGGGCCAATTCTACCCCGGGTTCAGACCAAAGATTATAGCTCAGACGAGACTGGACGTTGCTTACGCCTGATAATTATTTGTCAAATACATGTTGAAATGGAACAAAAATGTATTTCAATTACAAATAGCAAAGAACAGAATTACTGGACTCTCTTAGCATCGTAACCCAGTCGTGAATATTAAGTCAATACGACTCATAGCCGGTAACTGCAGGAATCTTTTATTCTGCTCGATTGAGGCGCTGAAGTCGGCGAGTCTACATAGTGCAAGTAGCCACCGATAGGTAGCAGGAGCGTGCGAAGTCCACATTACTCAACATGTAAACAACAACACAACAACAACTGAACAGCTGTTAGTACATCAATTTGTATAATATTTATTGAGAAAACCCAAACATTGTTTAGAAACAATTTCGAAACAAACTAGACCCCTCCAACCATCCCTCCCCCCTCCCTCTTCTCACAAATATAAAAGTGAAATTCCCGCCCCTCACTCCCTTAATTGATGTCGCAACAGAACAAAATATCACCCTCCACCCCCACTCCTCGTTTGTACTTATAACACATACCCAAACAAAATTTTACCGGGGTAATTTGTTTTTATTTTATTTTACATAACACACATTTGGATTTCTGCGTGAATTTTAGTGTTTCAGATACATTTTAAAGTCAGGAGAGCTTAACAAATTCGTCTTAATCAGCCCTCGGACATTATTTTACAATACCTAACACCCTAATACCTTAGAGAGTCTGAAAAGTTTCACCAGGTCAAGCTGATGACTGTGTAGACCTACCCTACAGCAGGAAACATTCATTAACTAGGAAAACGATAATTTTGTTGTTAACCGAATGAGCGAAAAAAAGAGTATAGACTATATGGTTTTTAGTTTCGTTGGTATAAGAGCGCGGCAACCGTAAGGCCATAATGTGCCACTCTACCTAATTAAGCGAGCGAAGCGAGCGTTTCCATTTGACTCTGCCGGAAAAATTTGTCACTCGTTTTGTTTGTTTGTTTTTGGTTTTTTGTTTTTGTTTTTTTTGTTTGTATGTCTCGCCATAACGTTCGAACGGAGGCTCGGATCGAGTTGAAATTTTGACCATCCGCAAGCTTTGTTCTCGATTGAATGCCATTAGTTTTGTGGCAAAATCGTTCAAAAAGTTAAAAAGTTACACTAAAGTTAATCGAAAGTTTTTTTTTCAAACTAACCGGCGACAAAATCTGAGATAGCCAAATCATTTAGAATGTCCGTCCGGTCACGAATATGTTAATTTTAGTTTGATCCGATAAGTAGTGTAGATGGAAATTACATTAAAACAAAAGTAACGTTGCCATGGCAACGAAAAGACGCGCCAAGTTTCTAATGCACTGCCACCTAGAAGTAATTAAAATACTTTCGAGGAAGCAGTCTATTATTTGTCACCAAAGAGTTTAAATATTTTTCCCAATGAGTCAAGGTCCTCTAGATGGCGGTGGATTTTATCCACAAAGTAAAGATTTACATACGGGCTTACCCAAATACCTTGGCAATAATAAATAATATCGGAAACATGGCCCTGTGGACAGCGAACGTCGCAAATTTTAAATTTTTAAAAAAATGTGCAAGGTGGGTATAGCTATAGCACGTGCTCGCTTATCAACGCGTCCGACTGAGCGTTTCCTAATAAGCTATATAGAGAAAAGGCCCATGCTGGCAGGCTAGATTCAGCCTTAGGAAGGGGGGGGGGAGAGAGAATGACAATGGTCACTGGTACTCAACACATGGCTCGCTCACTCTTCTAACTACGGGCTTTGGCGTTTTTCTAATTATAATCAATGCATTCACAAATGTGGTCACAGGCCTGTGTTGAATAGATACACCCCATGCTTAATGGAACGGCGAGTGTGCGACCCCATTCTGGCACCAGCGTCAATCTATGATTAATTAATTTCATTAATTACAGACTTTGAAAATACTTCACCTTCAACGATATCAACTGGCAAACTAACGAAACTGTGATATCGTGATTTCCGTGACGTGATTTCCCATCCAGTGAATCATTTCTTGTACGGAAAAAAAGTTCACAATATTTCTAGTTATTATTTTGGGAATGAGATGAACATCACAGTCCTTTATTCGATCATAATGAAGTCAAATTCACCTCATTATTAGCTCTCATAATGAAATTATTCAAATAGCAAATTGTTATATGCGATTGGTGGAGGTGCCGGGTAGAGGGAGAAAAGTTGAATCTCCGTATGAATAACATTGTTGGTGGAGGTGCCGGGTCCTCACTTCTTGATTTTATTATTTCGACTTTATACATCCTGTTTAATTACAGAGGGTGGTATCATTGTTGTGGTATTTTTTTAAGTTTAACACACCTGCACACGACGTGACAGTGATAAGTGTGTTTCAAATATGAAGGTCAGTGTACTATAAGCAACAAATCACATCTTATGACTTGTACTTGATCTGACAATTTTCTTAATATTCATTTAAAAATATACTATTTAAGCCTTTTTCTTTGACAACCATATTATCCGGGTATGACCACATTCAGTGCTTTGGATTGAATTATACACTGCATGGCAGTGTTTTCCACTTGCCATTTGAGTTTACTAATTGTGTTTAAGTAACAAACCAACGAACCTAAAAATGTAAGAATTGCAATTTCATCGCATTGTTCATGAATACATTCGTTTGCATCACCGTTTGTTTAATACTAGGGAAACGCCAAAGTCGTTGTTAAACGAGTGAGTGAGCCATGTGTATAGTACCTGGTATCATTCCCCATACTGGACTAGATCCAGCCTTGGGTATATGGGAGGATATGGGATTTTTCCGGGTTCTCAACACTTGGCTCACTCACTCGTTTAACAACGACTTTGGCGTTTCCCTAGTTATTTAAATTGAAAATGTGAATCGTGTTCGAAACGTATTAGCGTGAAATATTAACAAATTTTCAAGCTAAAACAAAATCACCTAATTTTTATTACCCATTTAACACCTTTCAAAAATAATATGTGGGTGTTAAAATATAAAAAGTTCTAACAAACGGGCATCGAACCCCAACCCTCCGTGCGGTAGGCTAAATGCTTACCACTATGCCATGCCAGCCAGGTAGATTTCGTCCCGCTAGCTGCTACTAAACAAATGCTAGCGATATTTTTAAAAATCACATTTTTATTTATTGTAGGTAGGCTTAAATCGCAATGGATCTAGCTGATTTTGTTAAGAGTTCTCAGTAAACTCGTACCGGATGTCTGTTTATAATTTTAGCGCAATCTGCTCAGCGGTTCGGCTGATTCTCGACGTACAGACAGACAGACACACAGAATCACAGAATGAGGGCCGTTTGAGTTGAATGGAGACACTCAGTCGCTCCGCTCCCTCGTTTAATAATTTTAAGCAATTGGCATGGTAGGTTCAAATTTTCCTAACTTTTATTTCTTGCGAGCTTAAACCGTATCGAAGTTTGCTAGAAATGTTAATGCCACCCACAAAACTAGTCCCGGATGTCTGAATAAAATTTAGCGCAGTCTGTGTAGTGATTCGGCCGTTTTTTAACGAACTCACTCATAGACACAGATAAAGACTCATTTGAGTTTAGTGGTAAGACTCAGTCGCTTCGCTCCCGCATCTAGTTACCTGTTTTGTTTTATAGTTTCATAATGAGCAGCATTTTGTAAGAATTACCAACATATCTAGGTGCCCGTTAGGGCGCCGCAGCCAAGCCGCGGTGCGCTACACACTCAAGCACCTTATACACCAAGCAGAGTTGGGGTGATTTCGAGGTGTTACCCAGCCGTCATGTAACGTGATGTGAACTTGAAAACTATCACAATCGAGGGGATTTAGGTACCTGACAACACATGCCAAATTTTATTGGGGTACGATTATTCCTTCTTGGTGAAAAAATGGCTTGAAACATGCTCAAAATCACTTTAAGGATGTTAGCTACTGCCTACTACTGCCTACTGCCTACTACTGCTAACATCTAATACGTCGGCCCGCGATTCTGACCAGACGGGTGGGGCTACAATGTTCATATTTTACATGGACATTAAGGTTATAGAATGATAGTCTCTTTTGAAAAAAAAAGTTGAAAAAGTTTGTTGGAAGGCTTCCAAATAAAGGTTTTAAAATAAGCCTTAAACACTTGGCATATAATCAACAAGTAACCATAGTTACTTGACACTTGTTGACGGTATAAGCAGAGTTAGGCGGGAAAGTGCGATACGTAAACAAATGGCGGACATTTAAAAATTTTCTTCTTTGTGTGGAACGAGAAAAGGTATCATTATACTCTCATAAAACAAATCAGAAACCGTCCCTGGCCTAGGCCCAGATGTAGAAAATTATTTATAATACAACAGTGTAGGTCTAAAGTTCCATTTGGCTATAGGACTAGTAAAATTCATACTTACATTACATGTTTGACAAGCCTAGCCAACCCTATGCCAGCACAACATTGTTTTGATATGAACTTGCTCAACTGTTTGTTTACATAATTGCAACAATCAAATCATTTCATACAACTTGTCTTTCGATTGGCCTGCGTTTATGAAGGCACTGCCATCTAGAATAAATATAGAACTTTTTCGAGCTCTTTGCTATACGCAAATCTTTTTAAAGTGTTTGGATTTCGTGATACTCTTTCAACCATAGACATCCTATATAATTGGCTAGACCAGCAGTCGGTGGTCCACTTCCGGTACAATTAGAAGCCATCTTAAAATGACAGTTTACATGTTAATCAAATGGGAGCGATTTGTGGCCAAATAGTTCTCAAGATTGCCGCCAGGTTGACAGGTAAGCATACTAGCCTTTAACACCAAATGATTACTAAATTCCCTTATGCAATCACTTCGTATTGTTTCTTTTGTTTAATACCATGCTGCACAAGCTAAAACCATATCAAACAATCCAGTAAAATACTTTATTGCATTAAAAAAGCATAAATTAAAACACCAAATCGCCATCTTGAAATGGGCCGGTTGAGTCTTCAATTTGCTACGCTCGCGCCTGTGCGGAGGTATAGGAGACTGCTAATCTAGCCTACTATAGGGGTTTAATTAATATCAATGCTTTCAACTCACAACCCATGACGTTTTCCACGATACCGTTCAAGAATACCAATTCCTTCGAAAACGAAAACGACTTCGTTTTCAAATTGCGTTTTCAACTCATCTCCCACGAACTCAAGAATTGGGGTCCAGTCCTTATACCGTCGTTATACCATGGTTATACCACCTATACCCAGGATGTACATGAATCCGGGTCTAGATATTTTACATCCTATATTGTTACTGCTAATACCATAGAATTTAAATCAACTTTGATAAAAATATTATATTTTAGCAAATATTTTGTAATGGAACTTGAAAAAGTAATGAGATCACACACATAACAAAAACTTGTAGAAATACAGCCAAACCTTACACACTCAAAAGGAATGAGATCTAAAAAAAGGGCCAAGCTCATCTACCCTTCCACATAAACGTACAGTGTCCCATAACAGCATCCTCGAAAAGCTTGGCAAAATAGAATTTGCATGTTATTACGTTTAAATTAATTAGAAAAAAGAACTTGGATAAACTATTACGTTAAATTAATAATCGCAAATTCTATTTTGCCAAGCTTTTCGAGGATGCTGTTATGGGACACTGTACGTTTATGTGGAAGGGTAGATGAGCTTGGCCCTTTTTTTAGATCTCATTCCTTTTGAGTGTGTAAGATTTGGCTGTATTTCTACAAGTTTTTGTTATGTGTGTTGTAAACACACTAACAAAACATTATCGTTCTAACCGCTGCGTTTATGCAAAACCAAAAAAATCTAAGAGTCAACTGAGAACCTTCAGCATCAGCATCAACAATTCAATTCGAAAGTGAATTTTGAATGTCACTGATATACACATTAAGTCCGACAGTTTTCAGGCAATATGGAGGCTCTGGATAACGTGACGTCATAATGTTAACGACATGAAATGACGTGAACGAATCTTTATATTGAATATTCATTGAAGAACTGGACAGAACAATGTTGTATCATCATTATTGCCCAATCTGAAATTTCTGAAGAACAACGTTGTAAGAGTCGAGGTCCATCTATTGGTGCACTCTGTTGATAAAAATTTCAACTACAACAGTGTAAGTAAGAACATTGCTCGAACACAGTTTGCAATCATATTCATCTTATAAGCATGTATTTGCCTGTTTCTAAAAACTACAAAATGGATGATACAACATTATTCTGACCAGTGCTTTCGAAATAATTGCACAACAGGGATTATTAAAATTTTATAATGTGTGTAAAAAATATAAATATAAATAGATATTGAAATAAATTAAATGTGGAATCTAAATAGTTAAGGCAAACTCTACACACAATTGTAAACTACTTACATGTCACTACTCACTGCACACAATAGAATAAATAAATAGTCTCACGCATTAAAAGTGGCATGACACATTGCGTTAAACAAGCGATGTGGGTGAACAGAGGCAGGCTCTCAGATCCTCTTCCTTCTGTCCCTGTCGCGCGGCCGCCCCTCCTGTCATGGCCGTCATGAAGGGATGCGGAACCGTCAGCAGAGGCATGGCGATTAGTTCCTTGATGAGACGCATGTAGCGCTCCTCCTCCATCAAACCAGCGAGGAACTCGCGGTCAAGCTCCTCTTGCTCTCGTCTCTGCAAATCAAAACCCATGAGTCACTACTAACGTTTAAAAGTACTAAAGTACAACATTTTTAAATTAGCTGCAGTTGTCATCAGCAGGTGAAAAGTTTTGTCGCCCCCAGTCATTCAGGCTGGGATTTATGTTCTCTTTGCTTTCCCAACCTGTCAATCTTACTCCAATCAAAGTACAGTGTTAGTATAATATGGGGCTGATTTAACTTCTAACAAGAGATTGGCTCTCACTTGCATTACATGCTCTTTCAAAGGAATACAAAAAAGATTCGAAAAAATTTCAAGTCCTATTATTGGTATGGTGTAAGTTTTGGTGAGATAGTAGAAGCAACTTTGTTGAGAATTCCAACCAAATCTGAATCATAACAATTTACACATATTTATGATTATTTGTTTTATTTTGGGAAAATAGCAACTTCAGAATCCTTCAAGTATAATTGTTATTTGTGTAAATGAAGATACAAGGGTGACCCAAGATCAGCGAGAAACAAAATATAGTCTCTTAAAAACATTACAGTGGCGCCCAACGTGGGGCATCAAAAAGTGTTTTTATATTTTTTTAGTCTATCCTATTCAGTATAAAAAACAGAATTTATCACCTTGAGCTCTGTGTTGTATGCGATCTGGTCGATGAGGTTAAGACGATACTGTTCCATCTGCACCTTCTTGTTGTGTTCGTTTCCCTTCTGTAGTTTAACGTGGGTGTCTAGGAGACGGTCTGAGATTTCCTTCTCCATTAACTTCTGGTTTGCCTCTTCCAGAGCCTTATTTTTCTGGTCCTCGATCTGTTGTCGTCGCCCTTCCATAGTTTCCTGGACAAACACGGCGAGAGATACCGGATAATATAGACTTCTATGTTTTTTGAGAATTAAAAAACCAATTATAAATGTTATATGCAATTTGTTTAAGGGGCTTTAACGTGTTTTCATCATTTTTGAAGATATGATAATTATGATTATTATTTATTTATTTATTTAGGGTTTCTTTAAAGCATAGCTTTACATAAATTTTGTAAAATATTACATTAATATTAATATTATTACAATATTTAATGAAACTGTTTATCTCCGACAACTGAAGACACTTTATTTTGTTTAACAATGCTATCCAAAATATATTTTTTCATTTGTTCCTGTAACACACATTCGTGTAGCCTACTAAAAGGTGATTGAGGCATATACCAATAATATTTTGAGCAGAATTGTACAGCACGTAGGTAATCCATTCGAATATTTACCTCATGTCACTAGTGTTCTATTGGCTTGACAATAGTATTTTAAAGTCAATGGTAGTAGAGCTGCTTGCAAAGTTAAAAAAAAGTAGACTTTGACAAAGCAACGTCAGTCCCATAGTTAGTAATGCCACTATTTTCCTTACCCCTCTTTACTAAAATTATTTACTAAATAACCACGAGGGCTATATACCGATTTAATGTTCGAAACTTGCAGTTAACTTAGCTCAAAACTTAATTCTACTAAAACATCAAAACACTTACATCCAACAGTTTCTGCCTGGCTTCCCTGATGATTCGGCGGTTCGAATCTCGTCTCTCGTTCACTTCTTTCTGCACTTCATCCACCAGTTTCTGCAGCTGAATGTCCTCCAAGGCTCGTTCCTTCTTCAGTTCTGCCAGGTCTTCTCTGTACATTTGCACCTCGCGCTTTAGTCGTTGCTGAAACACGCATACCAACATATGAATCACGCGTCTTACGACGATTAAAAGTGCACTTCTGTAGTATAGTGTGTCGTCGAAAGAGCGAGTTCTTTTCAATGGCGCTAAGTAAATGAGGATATAGGACATGCACATTCCTGATCGCTCGGCTGACTAACGCCACAGGTGTTTGATTTTTTGAACACTTGTCACTAAAGTGGAAATAGTGGGCTCTACAGTATCACTTTTCTAAAATTGATACAGTACAGAACACTATATTCGTGAAATTTTTGTCGCTGATTGAGACAAAATTGACGACTGAAGGACCGTCCATGTATGCTTTATTGACAACTTTGCAAAGTTGTGTATTTGGATGCTTTTTGGCCGAGCGAATAGCTATTTGCCAACTGCCAAAATATGTGTCCTATTCCCTCTCAACATATCACAGTACACGGTGTGTTTGATGATAAAGGAATAATATTTACATCCGTTTTTGGGTGATACTCTTTTATTCTTGTACTATTTTTTTATATTCAAGGAATTAAAAAAAAAAAAAAAATTGCATACAGATATTGTTGTAAACAGTGTATGTTGTTGATAAAGATGAGGTTCACTTCAATTATTTATCATGACAATCTTTAAAGTGACCGAATACAGCTGAAGTGCCTTTTGAAAGAAGTATAATACCTACCTATGAGGTAGTTTTGTAAAATTAAATTTTGTTTTGAAACTAACCAAACTTGAATCTGCACTCACCGTGTTGTCTTGAATGCTCTCCCGCTCCTTGCGCAGTTCAGCAGCCGCTAGCTTCACGAACGTCTGGTCAATGGCATCTTCTTCGCGCTTGCGCTGTGCCAGGAAAGCCTCTCGCACGGCGATCTGTTCCTTCAGCTCCTGAGCCATAGCGTCGCGCTTATCCACCTTATCCTTGAGCTCTGATAGACAGAAAGGAGACGTGACGTCATTAAACATGCATCGTGACCTAGCAATGTAAGCAGACAAGTAATGAAGCACTGGTTTGACCGTGTTTGTTTGAGATATTGTAGGCTGTCACGACCCGTAGATAAGTTCTGGATGATCCTTTGGCTTTTGCTTCGTGTCGATGATGAGGCACTGCACGACGTTTCGCCACCCATGTTGGTGACTTCTTCAACAATGAGTAGATAAATGATAATGCTGGCAGTATCCCTCACCATCGACACGACGCATCAGCCCAAGGATCCTTCAACTCAGTTTAGGTATTGTTTGTCATGTGAGTTCAATCATGGATCAACCATATCATTATAGACATTTTTCGCGTTCTTTCAAATCTGTCAAATCATGTTGGTGAGTTTTTTACTCTCTGAAACTAGAGGTGATATCTGGCATTCGCAGCCTCCTCATTCACATCCCCGACGACAACGGCAAAATAAGAACCCACTCTCTGTCTGGGTCTAGTCTAGTCTAGTCTAGTCTAGTCTAGTCTAGTCTAGTCTAGTCTAGTCTAGTCTAGTCTAGTCTAGTCAAGTCAAGTCAAGTCAAGTCAAGTCAAGTCAAGCTGAGCCGAGCCGAGCCGAGCCGAGCCGAGCCGAGCCGAGCCGAGCCGAGCCGAGCCGAGCCGAGCCGAGCCGAGCCGAGCCGAGCCGAGTCGAGTCGAGTCGAGTCGAGTCGAGTCGAGTCGAGTCGAGTCGAGTCGAGTCGAGTCGAGTCAAGTCAAGTCAAGTCAAGTCAAGTCAAGTCAAGTCAAGTCAAGTCAAGTCAAGTCAAGTCAAGTCAAGTCGTATAGTTACACAACGTGCGTACAATGCGGCACACTCCAGCATTGTACAGCTGCTCCTCTGATTGGCCGGCGTCTGGCACGCTCACACACGTCACTCACGTGACACGCGAGGCGCGGAGTGGATGGTTAGAACGGCGATCACGTGACCAGACACCGAGCACAATCACGCGAGTTGTTCACAATAGAGGTGTTGGACTGCGTCTAATAATAACAACCCACCTTCGAGGGAAATTACTTCGTTTTCGTCGGGAAACAACCAAAATTTAAAAAAAATTTGAGAATGTGAAGGATATTAAAGTGACTATTATGTTGAAATTAATCCAAGCAAGAATATACCTTCTCCCTTTTTTTCACCTTCGTGCCTGTCTAACAAGAGCTAAATCCCCAATATAATTATTCACTAATAAACTAATGACAATTACACTTTAAATTAAAACTAATTAATTTCAAATATTAACTGCTACGTTATGCCAAATATGTTTGGAATGTTAATCTGAACATTGACAACCTGCACTACGTCGTGTGATACGTCGTCAATAGGGAATCTCCTACCGACAATTTAAAAGACCCAATGTACAAATACATAAAAGACAATGATGAATCCTACACCTGCTAAACATTCATTGCCTTTAGTAAATACGTTATAAGTACGTGTTAAATATTATGACTTGATTTCTAAAATGTAAGTTTACATAATGGAGCCCCTAATTTTATTCCCAACCAAATACTAATTGGTGCGATTAAACTAGTCCTACCAATAATTAGCGAAGCAACTCAAAAGCGATTAAATAACACATTACGATCGTTATCTTCAACTCGATTCGGCTAATTTTAACCGCAAAGTAGTAATTTATCAAGGAGAAGTTAGGTTTGGATGAAGCAAGAACAATGGGTAAAGAAACACGAATTTTAGTTGCTATAAGTTATGACGGCTTTGAAAAGTTGAATAACGATAATTAAAGGCATTAATTTTAGTAATTCTTAGTGCTTATAAGTAGTTTGTACCAAAACCAACGGAAAGCAATAAGTTTTGTAAGTTTTGAAATGATGCGTGATCACGTTAATTTGTGTGAGAAAGTTTGGTAAGTCGGCAATTGGTTTCCTTTCTAAGCGCTGATGATGTTACACTTATATGTAGGCTCACGTGATTCACTTTAGAATCTAATTCTAGAGGTTTGTTTAGAGCTTTAGAATCTAATTATAGAGGTTTGTTTAGAGCTACAGTAACGTTTACAAAAAAAAAATGATTCGCATATATCATGACGTTGTTAAAGATCAAGAATAATTTGGTTGTAAATTGGAAGGTTCTCCATCAAATCATATTTCAATACACATTTTACACAAGTTCTGCAAGGGCATGGCTAATAATGAGAGAAATAGAAAGGAAATATAAGTGAAAGCCATTTTTTCATTGAAGAACTTTGAGAGATAGGGTATGTGGAAGCCGACATGTGATTAGCTAAACATCTTGGATTTAGTATGTGATATAAAATAGATGTTAACAGCTAAGAAAGCAATTGATTTATATGGTGAGATAAAAGAGAACCAGAAATACGATTATTAGAGAAATGCTGGTTGTGCAGAAGTTAGGTGACAAGATGGGTAGGACACAGTTGAGATGGTTTGGAACATTTGAAACGAATATAGGAAAAAGAGTGGGTCCGAGAGAATGTTTGGAGAAATACTTGGAGAAATACAAATAAACAGAGGTGAAGAAAGAGATGGGAGGAGACAATAGCAGGATTATCTAGGGAAAGGGAAAACTGGGAAGATGTGGAAGAGATATGATTGTGGGAAATAGACAGAAATGGAAATTCTTTGATTCAAAACCAAGCATGAAACGGTGATGGATGACGATTATGACGAGATAAAGAAAACCCAAAGTTTTATATATACTGTCTTGTTCGAAGTAGCGTAAGCTCTATTGCAAACAAGTGCAAAGTTGCTTCAATTGATTATAATACCGACTGACGTACAGAACCAAGTGTTGGCTGACTTACGTTGTATCGCCTCCTGCCTCAGTTCCTCTCTTATTCTGTCCTGCTCCTTCCGCTCTTCTTCCCTCAGCTGTGCCTTCTGCTTCTTCATCTCCTCTAAGGCTCCCAGCTGGACATTCAGCGTCTTCAAGTCTGCCCTGTCTTTAGCGAAGCGCTCCTGTACGTCATACGCCTCACGTGCCATCTAGGTAGAATCAGAGAAACCATGAGACCTACATCTCCAGCTTCTCAATCTCAGACTATTATATTAACGACAATAAAGAAATTACAAAATCCATCCCGACCGGGGTTCAAACCTGGGTATCCCACATTCCAGGTAGGCGCCTTAGCCAACTACCACCGAGACGGTAACTTTTTGGATGAGCGTAGCGAGCGAAGCGAAGATTCCATTTCACTACACTGGAGAAAAAAATCCGGAATGTTTTTTTTTTCTTTATTTCTGTATTTTTGTCTGTTTGTTAGCACGATTCCGGCAAAACCAATACTCCGATTGCGATGAAATTTTATGGAGGCCTTCGAAATCTCTGAACTTAGAACTGCCACGTTTTTTTTAGCGCAATCGGGAAATTTTTTCTCATAAAAAACGCAATTGTACGATTTGTTTTCGATTTTTAAAAACTTTCTTCGACTTATAACACCTACATGCTTTAACCGATTGTAATGATTTTTTCACAGAACCTTAATTTCATGAATTAAGATATTCGTGCGAAATTTGAGCGTAATCGAAAAATTATTTTTTATGAAAATCGAAATTTTACGGGTTTTTTCTTTTTTAAAACAATTCTTTGACTTATTACACCTACATGCTTTATCCTTTTGTAATTATTTTTTTACAGAACCTTAATTTCATGAATTAATATATTCGTGTTAAATTTGAGCGCAATCGAATATTTATTTCTTATGAAAATTGCAATTTTACGATTTTTTTCTTTGTTAAAAATTACGATTAATTAAAAAAATTAAGTTATATATATATTTATTTTATTTAATTAAAAAAAATCTTCGACTTAGTAATGATTTTTTCACAGAACAACAGAAAATCCGCGTAACACATGGCAGCTCAATGCACCAATTACGCTCATCCAACAACGCGGCGGGACTTAAGCGTTTTCCTAGTTAACTTTTTAATTATAGATCTGATTGGATGGAACAGTCATGCAACGAATATCTGTTGCCTTTCAACTGACCACCGTCTCAGTCGTATAGTTGGCCAAGGTGCCTATACCTGGAACGTGGGAGACCCCGCTTTGAATCCCGGGAGAGATGGATTTTGAAATTCCTGAATTGTAGTAAATATTAACAGTCCACCTACGGGAGTTTTTTTTTCGACCAACCAAATCGAGAAAAAGACACATACTATTCTTTCAAATCTGTACAAGAAATAGTCCTTGCTCAGAACTATTAGTAACAGTCACACAAATTAATAAATTTACCAATCAAAAACCTTCAAAACCCCGATTTTGAAGTCAAAAGTAAGGTTAGTTATTAGTTCAAAGATATTTATTGCAAGAGCAAATATTTGCGATGACACACAATTTTAAATAAGCAGACTATGAAAATATGAGTTAACGTCGATCAAAAATATTAATTAATGTATTTAGCTAAGAACATATTCCATATGTATAAGCCCGTCCGTGGTGGCACATACAATAAGATCGCTGGTCCGATGCGTATCACACCACGAGGATGTGGGTTCGAACCCCGCATAAGACATGGGTTTTGTCATCGACCTTCATCGTCTCGAATAGCTTGAGTTCATTGAGAGAGACTTTTAGCAACTTAAATCATCACTTAAATGTATAAGAACTAAAAATTAGTCCCCTGTAAAGTTAAGTACAATATTATTATTAACAACTGTTTTAAATGTAATTCGTAGACAAACTCAATACCAAATATTTGCCATTATCGCAAATCAACATTTTCTGAGCATATTGCTGATGTTATATGTTTGTAACTCAATTTCAGTATTTTATAAGCATTATAATGATGGTTAGAGGTACGTGAAAATAGCGTTTAGTGAATGGATGCTACAAGCGCTATATTTTCACTCAAAACTAAGGTTTTCAAGTCCTATTTTATTTTATTTTTCATAGTATCTATAATTTGTTTATGCACATCTTTATTCAGTTGATATTAATTCAACCTTGATGATTAAATTAAAAATTAAAAATGTGAAAAGAGTTTATACACAAGGTTTTGCTACAAAACGCTATAAAAGGACACTTGAAAATGCTATATACACGCACCTATAGTGATAGTAAATAAACAAAATTGTATCACAGGATAGTCCTACCTTAGCTGCGACATCCTTCATAGTGATCTCGTACCACATCTTCTCCCTCATTCTCTCCTCTTCCTTCTGGCATTCCTTGTCCTTGATCTGCATCAGCTGCGCGTTCTTTGACTCTATGAGGTTGCGTCGCGCCACCATGGGACGCAGGTCTTCGCACCTCAACCTGGAGACGACGATAGAACAAACTACATTCTCAAGCTTATTCACTGACGTTTATGACTTTCTAGTAAAGCCTACGTATTGTTAGGCTCTATGAGGTTGCGTCGCGCCACATGGACGCAGTCTTCGCACTCAACCTGGAGACGACGATAGAACAAACTACATTCTCAAGCTATGTTCACTGACGTTTAATGACTTTCTTAGTAAGCCTACGTATTGTAAGATTCGGATCTGATTCGTGACGGATTTCTACCTTTTTGGGAAAATAGACGAGATTTGTTTTTCGATGGTGAATCTAATAACAATAGACAAAGGATTTGCCTGTAAAAGATTTAGGTCTGAAGGATTGTAGCAAAAGAAACTAATAGCCTACTTGTTAATTTATTAATATGTTGGTTTAGGTGGTACCACAAGAATATTTGGCGATCGAGCAAATCTGTGCTAAGCCATAAATAGAACAATATATTTTAAGAATGCTTATGTGGTTTTAAGACGGAGGTTTACTTCATACAGTTGAGATAGCATTTAAAATTCCAATAAAGTGGAATTATTTTATTGAATTTTACCTGCTTATATGGCAGAAAGGCTAATGCAGGGAAAGTGTGGCCCTCTGTTGCCTGACAGTGATTCCAGAGTTACAGTTTCAGATTAACATTACATCAAAGATAACAAGAGAAAAACATTTATAGAGTTAGACTAATTGAAAGGCAAAAGGCGGATAAGGATACTTGAAGAGAGGTATAGGTCTGAAGGCTCGAGGACGCGAAACGAGATCGTGAAGCTCATTCCTGCCGCCTGCGTGAAGACGTTGCACGTAAGCCCCTGCGAGGGTGTCGAGTCGAGAGCTGATACTGCCGACGCCGGTTTGGGTATACACGTCTTCATTCCGCGTCATCGGAGGAAGCCGTGCGATACGGCGAAGAATCCTTTGCTCCGGCGAGAAGTATTGCTGGAGACATCCTCCAAAGACGGGTGCCAGCGCCGGGGCCGCGTATATAAAGCGATTGGATTATTTATTGTAAATTGCATTCTCTTTTACAGAAAATTCAGTTGTGAATTTAGGTTTGAACGAACACTTACAAGCCTGGAACCTTTTACAAAAGCTCCGTACATCATCATAAAAAAGTTAACACTTTGCATCTCCACTCCATATTAGTTAATTTTTTATATAATCCAGAAAAATGTCTATCTAGACCGGGGTTTGAACCCGGGTCTCTCACTCTCCTGGTAGCCATCTAGACCACCGGGCCGGTAACATTAACTTCTGTATTGTTTCTGCTTTATAGATCATTTGAATGACTGGAACAGTACTGCAACGAACCTGCTGACTTTAAACATATTACCTGTATTGCTGCAGTCGCTTCTCCTCAACAATCTTCTTACGATCAGCCTCTCTCTTCTGCCTGAGTTGCTCTGCTCTCTGCTGCATCTCGACGTACTTGTTGTCATCCATGTGTTGAGCCTTGTCTATCAGCTCCCTCTCTAGCGCAGTCTCCTCGTTCAAGAGGAGTAATCTGACTCGCTCACGGCGTTCAGTGAGGTTCTCGTCGTAGCATTTCATTGCCGCGCTCACCTACGGGACAAGAGTCATGCATGAAATAGTCCTCGGCACATTTTCTCTTAGACTGAGTGCTTTTAGTTTTTAGGCGTGTTTTAATCATTGACAGGTTTTTATCCCCCCCCCCCCTCTTCATATTCTTCATATTTCTCTAGCTTTGTTCATCTATGACTCTCTTCTTCAACAACATTTTAATTGTTATGCCAACATTATTCAACCTTCTTATATATCTACTATTTGTGTTTATAATTTTCAATTATATTCTTTTAGTCCAATAACACGTTAACTAGGTAGGCTAATAATCGTCATTTTTAAGACATCAGCTTTCACATCTTAGAAACTCTTCACAAAATTACTTGCTTCATCGAATAAGTTAGCATTAATTTGGCAAATTTCGTTAAAGCTGCATGCAATGTAAACTGTTCATACTAAAAAAATGGAAACAAATTGCAAACAAACATAAAACCCCGCACACCCACACTACTACAACAACATACATTACTGATACAATATAATGCACTGTAAATACCGCTAAAATTAAGTTATCTTACTTTCGTACCTAGAATAAGATAAGATGTCATCACTGTATTATGTATAATTTAGTTTCGATAAATTTAGTTTGATCTTAATTATTTGAACTGTTAAATTTTAACATTTTATGTTACAAGATTTCATTGATAAGGTGTCCTGTATTACAGTATAATATCTCATCATTGTTAATCGCTAGTGTACATTACTCTTTATCAAATCCATGTATCTCTGGAACTTTGTTCTGTTATGGATAAATAAATAAACAAACAAACAAACAAACAAACAAGCAATTACAGATTGGACCTCATGTTTGCTTCATCTGTATCGATAACCGAATGTTATCCAACTGAAATTTATTGTTATTGTTTGGTTTAGCATGACATCACACAAACACATTCTGAAAACACCTTCAAGATCATTATACTTCGCAGTTTTCAGCTTTAAGCAGTGTCAGCTTGGTTTTGCAACCAAATTTGTCAACTTCTTCCAATCCTTCCACAATCAACATCTTCTCAGTTGTCTCCTCTTGCCTAAAAGTTTCCTTTAAACACCTTAGGCACTTTTCTAATTGTTGTCATTTTTGTTTTGTGATCGTTATATCATATCGTTTTATGTTCCGAATGCTACACAACTTCGACCAGCCTTATATCACCTTGCGCCTGACGGAAGTCACCAGGTCCCTACGATCGCAGCTCATCTCCCACGTGTGCCGATAGTTGGCACCGCGAACATCCTCTTCGGCCCCGCCAACTCTCTTGGTCAGGACCTCCGTCTTGCGCTGGTCAAACTGCATAGCCCTCGAGGGCCAGTCTGACCCCGCGCGCCGCTCCAACTGGGGACGGAAAAATTCATTGGTTAGAAGTTCAATGTTTAACAAGTTTGGAAACATTTGTAAACCTCATATTTAAATTTTCTGGTCACACGTTTTGAAGTTGGCAAAAAGCTATTCGTTCAGCCAAGAAGCATCCTAAGAATATGAAACTTTGCAAAATTGTCAATAAAGCATTAATAGATAGCCCTACGGTCGTAGATTTTCAAACTGTTATCTATATCAGCCCCCAAAAAATTACGAATTAAGTCAGTTTGGTGTTTTTTAACAAAATCGAAAATCGTAAAAATCAATTTAATTTTTGTTTAATTATTTTTAAAACAATTTTAGAAAAGTGTTCTATACATCCCTTTATTTCCACATTAGTGGCAACCGTTTAAAATTTTCAAACACCTGTGGTGTTCGAGAACCGAGCAAACAGGAATTTGCAATAATGGCTACAAACTTTTATTTCAATAGTCCATTATTAAAATTTCAAGTGAGTTTATTTATAATTTACAAATACGTTTTTTTTAAATAGGCATAGGCCTACTCTCCAATGCATAGGCCTATACAATTTGTAAATATGCATCTTGCGGTAATAAGGCTTATAAGTAAGAAACTGTGTATTATAATAAAACCTTAAATTTGTGAATAGGGTGGTCAAAAAAGAGAATTTTAGGTCTCCATTAAAACAATTACATGGCCCTAACATTTTGTAAGAAATATATGCTATTTTTAACGCTTTCGAATAATATTAAATTACAAAATTTAAGTAAAATATGAATCTGTATAAAATAAAACTTCAGTTACATTTCAAAAACGAAATTATGTATTACTTTTAATATCATCGATTCTTCATACAAAAACTATTGATAATACTCTTAACAGTGAAAATAAGTGGCCAAAATTATGATTATTGTTATTATTATTCTTGTCTATTATTGTCATAATTGCATTCAACATTGGTCATTAACCTCTCTAATAAAAATACCTGTTGCTGTTGATGGGCATTATGAGTGAATTTTTAAATGTTATTATCATATTGTTTCAGAACATAGTGACCTAGACAGTTTATCCAATTACTTTCTTAAGCTCTCTCTACTGCAGTGATAACGTCAATTATAGATTTGTTTCCAGCTTGTGTATTTAAGCTTTTTAATTTTCGGCACAATAAACCTTTTGTATAAAATATGTTTGTGCAATGTGCATGCACTCTATGGTTAAGAATATTGCCTTTATACACGGACAGAGAATAAAAGCATATGATTATATTCCAAGTAAAATAAAGCAATGAAAGATCAAAATGAAAATAATGCATGTTGACAGAAATGAGCTTAGACAAATGAGTCGGCATTGTGTTATTATGATGTCATAATTCAAACAAGACGTGAATTGTTTTGAATTCTGCTATATGATTGGTCCAATGAATGGAGTGACGTCACAATCAGAGCGAATCAATCCTCGTGACGCAGACGAACTCGATTTAGAATATTGGCGGAGTGGCGTGACGGGTTTCGCAGGTACCAACGTCACGGCAAGGTCGAGTAACCCGTGACGTCAGAGCTAGGCGGGGGGATCCACGGTGACCTTGAAGTCAAATACAACTCCATTGTGAGGCCTTCCCTGGACAACGATGCCTCTATCTACCAGTGTTTTCTTTTGTATGAACGGAATGTGACGGGATGTGCTTGTATGTGATCAAATATAAAATTAATTAATTTTGCGCTTACATAGCCGAGTCCAGTTTAGTCAGAACATGGATCTTCAACCTAAAGATTTAAGTCCATGGTCACAATATGTAATCATATTGGCTGATGTTGAGATTATCTCCCGACCCCCAAAATAAATAATGTTAATTGATTGCTTACGTTCCCTAAACATATTATTAACTGAGAAATCGATCGGATCGTGAGCAAGTAAATTAAACACAAAATCGTTCCAGTTATTCTAGGGGTAATTATAAACTTCTTTTTGACCTAAGCTACTTCAATAATAATTATAATCATATGAATTAAACTAATTTGCTTTTATAAGGGTTCAACGTTCTTTAACAGGAGAAAGACATTATAAATAGATCGAAAACGTTATTCTCATATAAATATCGATTTGTGAACTTTTAATATTTGCAAACCTAAGACAAGGAGGTTCGTGCTAACACCCTCCTATACAAGGGGTTCACAGCTGGATGCACTCTATAAATATTCTAATCTTGAGAATACGTTGATTTATCATTGTCTTGAATGCGGTAATAAAACCTTCCAGTTTTATTTGCTCGAATAAAACAAAACTGAATCTTATTGTCTTCAACGTAATAAGTTTTCTTCTACAACACGTTTTGCACGAGAATCGTTGCCCTCAAAATCTTAGGGTTGGAAGAAATTAATAGTGATTAAGAGGAGGCCGGCGATGATATTTTGATGTTCGGCGCGTTCCTTGTCCTGCAGCCATTAATCATTACATCTGAATACAACTTGGTAAACTTGATAATGAAGGACATCTGTACTCCCTATTATATCAGATTTTCAATATTTATCATAGATCAATCAGAAAATGCGTAGTTATTTGGGTGATTTTGACTATTTTGACAAATTCAAAATTCAAGAAAATTGAATTTATTTTTTTGTTGTTTTTCTAAAATCAATTAATCAATTGAAAATGTGATATGATAGACGCCTTTATTATAAGTTTTTACACAAATATATAAAATCAAATAGATGCGACCAAAATTGGTTGAGTTACTTGAAACCGCGTTAAATGAGCATGCCGGTCTCCTCTTAATGGTCAAAACCTGTGCAACCTTTTTTCTGTAAATTAGTTTTTTTAACTATCTTGTTTTCGAAATCATAACTTCAAGAACTATTCCACGAAACATCAATTGCAAATATATAACAAGATTATTTTACGTTTTACAAAAAAATCATCAAAACTCATCAGAATTCTTTAGGCGACCTTTTTTTAATAAACATAATGTATAGGACTGCTAGCAATTTTACATGGAATAATAAAACAACATTATGATACTGATTGGAGAAGGGTTGGCAGGTTGGGAAAGCAAAGAGAACATAAATCACAGAATTTTCCACTTGCTGATGACAACTTCAGCTAATTAAAAGTTGTTACCTTAATCCACAACGCGTTTCGTCCTTCTGGGACTCATCAGGCGGATGGTGGCCACTAAAAACCAGCTAACTTCATGCAAACAAAACTCACAACACATAACAAAACCTGTGGTAGAGCCACGCAAGAAGTAAATTCTGCATGCATGTTGTCATCGTCAGCAAGGTTACTTCACACACCATTCTTACTGAGCCACACCCTCAGCACATCCAGTAAGGGGGCTTCCCTCCCAACTCTAGTTCTCGGGAGACAAAAACAACATGACTTACCCTGGATTCGAACCAGGACCCTTGGCAACAAGCCCCGTCTATTGTTGCTGGGCCAGGGTGCCTCTTTATTCATACTAAGAGAAAGGGTTAGATATAGGAAGGGTGGAAAGTCACAAAGGTGCAGCACAAGCAGGGCTCCCGTCTTAGACTCTGGTGCGTAGGTGACAAAACAACCATGTCTTACCCTGGATTTGAACCAAGACCAAATAGCCGATAGGCCTTTTCCTTACTTAGAAATATTATTATACTGACGAAAAATTGAAACCATGATAATTATTTTCTCAACTATGTAAATGAATTGTTAAAATGTTTATCGGCATAACAGCTGTGGTTTGAGGGAAACCATTCACTCTCAACTTCTATAGTCATTAAACCAGAGCGCGAATAATCTTCGCTGTTAAACGACCCTCAAAACTAATAATAATAATTAAACCATGTATCAGACGGCCTACCCGTATAAAAGTTTGATACCCTCAGTGGGCATATACGAGCCACTGCAACTATTTTATAATGTGATTTATGCAACTAAAAATAAACATGTTATAAAATATAATAATCTGAATTGTAACATTCTACTTGGTAACCCTACGTAGACTGGACATGATGGAAAGTTCTCATTGGTCATCTGACCTAAAGAAATGCAGGGGTATCCACCAACGTACCACTCCGTACTCGCCCGGCCTTCCACCGAGGTAGTCGCGAGTCTTGGGGAAGGGTCGTGGGGGTGGAGGGGAACCCAGGGGGGCGATCGTTCGTCCGAACATCCTCGGTGTAGGGTAGAATCCTGGGAGGTGGAGAGCTCACGAGGAAGCAGCCTTCGGTGTTGTGATATGGACTGTAACAAAGAGAGCGATATGTGACCTAACAGGCATGTGATACAAAACTATTCACATTAGAAATATATAAATCCAAACGAATTTAATAACTGGGTCCTCAGGTTAGAATTTTGGTTTATTTGGATTAAGGACGCGTCAACCGTTAGGTCATAGTAGTGCACCACTCTAGCCTAAGGGATATGGGGATGGAGGGCCCCATGCTTGTCATTGAACCAGCCACGGGTAGGGGGAGGAAAGGGAGGTTCTCATGTCGCGGTCGTCATAGTCTTTGTCATCGTCGGGGATGTTACGAGGGAATGGGAAGGGGTTGAGGTTAGTGGTTCCCGACGGCGACTGCCAGAGCTCGCATCTAGTTTCGGAGAGTATTATACTCCCTAATCTACTATAGCTTATTTTTGCCGAATGGATTTTGCCTCTGGTCTAGTATTTTACGATCGTCAGAAGAATACCTGCATAGTCTTAATTATCTACGGTAAAAATACATACCTTGTTTTACAGGCTCTACATACATATACTCAATGATACTATTACTCTTCGTTTGGTCTACACTAGTGATCTAAAAACTATGACAAAGAGCTCAATAACAGCGTGCATAACAAGCCTGTTCTCTACTTTTTATTCCGATGGTTTTATGGTGCAATATGCCCCTCCCCAGGTGAACTAGCTGAATGTTGCGGAGAGGACTAATAATTAAACGATGTCCGAGGGCGATTTGAGAGGACCCAGTCCCTTGCATTCGCGACTGAGGAAAACCTCGGAAAAAACCTTCAGTCAGGATTGACGATCTCAACGGGTTTACAACCGGGACCTTCCGAATCAGAGTCAAGCGCTTAACGCTCTAGCCAACACTGTGAATATTTAATACAATTCAGAAGTTAAAAAATCCATCCCGATAGGAGTTCGGCCATTCAGATCTATAGGCTAATGCCCGTCTCGGTGGTCTAGTTGGCTAATATTCCTACCTGGAATGTGGGAGACTCGGGTTCGAATCCCTATCGGGATGAATTTCTTAACTTCTGAATAATTGTTGATGAGCGAAGCGAAGACTTCAATTTGACTTTGTGTTTTTTTGTTTGTTTTTTACTTACGTTACCCCAAGAAAAATAGCTCGGGTGTTTTGTTTTTGTTAGTTTTTCTGTCTGTTTGTTCGCGCTCTACCGGGCAAACGGCATATGCGATCGAAATCTCTGAACTGTAGCTGTATTGCTTTTGGGTACAATCGAAGAAATATTTCTCATAAATATCGTACTTTACGTTTTTTTTCGATTTTTAGTGCGATATTTTCGTGACATTTGGGCAAACGGCTACTCCGATATTGATGGAACTTTATAGGAACGTTTTAAAATCACTGACACCATATGTGTTATGATTTTAGAGACATCTGAAAAAATATTTCTTATAGAAATCGTACTTTTAAGATTTTTTTCTCCGGTTTTTAATACGAAATTTTCGTGATATTTGGGCCGATTTTGACCAAACGGGTGGGGCTACAACGTTCATATTTTACATTGACATAAAGATTATGGTGATGTAGTGCCTCTTGAAAGAAAAAGTTGAAAAAGTTGGTCAAAATTCATAGAAATAAAGGTTTTAATATAAGCCTTTTATAGGTGTATAATGAACAAGTAATATCAAGTAACTATAGAAAAAGTAAGGAGATTCCACATAAAAACGTATTCATTGGACAGAAATATTCCAAAAAAAGCTCATCCATCAACGCGACTGGAAAAAGCGTTCGCGAAGCGGCCTAGTATTAAATATTAACAATTCCCGACTACTCAAATCGAGAAGCCAACACTGCGAGTTGTTCTCTACTGTTTACTTGCGTTCAAACACACTTCTTACAATATCGTGTTGTAAATGTTATATTAAAACGCAAGTCGCAAAGACAAACAAAACGTAGCCTTCAACGTAGGCCTACGTCAGAAACAAGCTGCAGCTGTCATTGAACTGTGTCAATCAATAAAACAAACATAGTTTGCATGCTAATTGTAAAAGCCACATCCTGACTCACTACTATGTTAGGAGTATGCACAAAATACAAACGAATTGTGTTTTACAGTTTCCTTGCTCAGAATTATATCTAGGAGAATAATTTATGAGGGACTTACCAGTTTTCTCTTACAAACTTGAATTTTGTACGATTCCTTTTGTTTACAAAACTTCTCCACTGATCGTGTTTTAACTTTGTTTACGTAACTATGGCAACCCTTGACAGGAGACACCCCCGCCTAGCAGGTGTTTGGAAGTCAATTGTGCGTAACGTTTGGCGCACTAGTGCGTAGAGATCGATAGGTCGACGAATTTCAATAACGGTAGTTGCTTCCTTGTGCTGGCTTGGGTTAATTCTTGGGGAAATAGACGTTGAATATTATGCAAAAATATTCGGTTTTTCAATACAAAGGGAAAAAGAGGACTTTATTTTGATAAAAGCAAGAGCTATAGTGGAGAGAGGGTGATGTGCAAGATGTTAGCTGTGACCAGATGTTTGAAAATATTGTTGGTTGAACTGTATGCAATATACTTCACGACATTATAAAGTATATCTTAATTCTAAAGTTAATCTAACGTGTACAATATACAGCAAAAAGTAGGTTTGTATCATTCATTAATAATTTAGAGTTTTGCAACATGCAATCATGAACTTGACAGTAATACATTTTAGTTACACCTATATGGTGAAACGTAATAATTTATAATACTGAATTCCCTATGACAGGAGAACAGCTTTCCTTTTAACACAATTTATTATGGACGGAGCCTGTCTTGTATGAACAACGACCCAAACATAATTTCATCCCTCGGGGTTCGGATATTTTTTAGTTTAGAGCAGTTTTCGATCATTATACCCCCTCCCCCATCACCCCTTCAAATCATAAAAATACCACATTGTTTTTTACTATGGCTTTCTCGCGAACACCCTTCGCATTCGAATTTTAAGATGAGTAGTGTTTTGGATCTTTTCTATACGTTTTCCCTAGCTATTGATTGTATTCAAACCCATACCAATCCTCAAATTTAGAGCAAAATTTTATCTGTGTATTTGATCAAAACCCAAGGAGCCTCTTGCCCAGTAGAGATAAAAAACAAATCAAAATTTTATAAAGATCATAGAAATGGATAACTAAGTAAGATTCAAATCTTCGCTATACGTTCACCATTAATGAAATCTTCAGAGAACCTTCGAAACCTTTCAACTAAGATTTGCTTTAGATGTTTGTACAATCCAAGACATGCTTCTAATGAAAACCCGTTTTTTTTTTCTCTCTCGATTTGGTTAATCGGGAAACACTCCCGTAGGTGTAATTTTTTTTTTTATTTACTACAATTCAGAAATTACCTCATTCAGAAATAATGTACCCGTCCTGATGGTCTAGTGGTTAAGACGCCTGTCTGGAATGCGGGAGATCCGTGGTTCGATTCCCGGTTGGGGCGGACTTTTTTAATTTCTGAATTGTAGTAAATAATAATAAAACAAAGTATTATTATGATGTTATCTAAATGGTAGAGGGATGTAACCCTCGTTCAGGCCACGTGTCCATTATAATGGACATAACAATTTAGAATTATTTTAAATATGAATTACAGTTTTTCCAATTTGGCAACAAAAAAAATTGTGGAATTCAAATTATCTCATTTTGATAAGACGAATAGAACCTTATTTAGAGAAGATTGAAAATAGAAATCTGCAAAAACGGTCAAAAAAGTTTTTTTTGAGTATTTCTCGGAAATTTAATAATTTCTAGTACTGCTGGTATTTGAGCTACAGAAAATCCAAATTACGAAGAAAAAAATCCGAAAAAAGTTTAAGAAATGCACTTATAATTATTTACATTTCAACCTAAAACATTGCTTTTATTCAAAATCAAAAATTGCCTATAATTCGTTAAATATTACAATGAAAAACAAAATCTCAGCAAAAAACGGAATGTTAATTTTTAGCTTAAAATAACCAAATTTGAGCGAATTAAATTATGGTCAGAATGAGCTAAACTAGCAAGAGGAAGCTAGGAGAAGAATCTAGGAGGCAGTGGTGGGGATACAGGAGAGTGGCCACTCTCTCATCCATCAACGCGACCATAAGACGAGATCGCGAAGCTGCATTCATGTGTCTTTCCTTGAGGAAGGAGTGACTTGCGTCATGAATCGCCGAGTCTCCGTCACCGCTGGTTAGTAATCGCCGTGAATCAGGCGTTTGGGTCGTGGGTGTGAGCGTATACTGTCAACGATCAACCGTCAGACTTAGCTCATGAGCCTGTCATCGGCAATCGTTGTTGAAATATGCTCCGAAGTTTTCTTTAGTCGTAGGGAGAGTGAATTGAGTCCTCTCAAAAGCCATCGGACTTTTTCACGATTGCCTCGCCCTAACATCATAATAACAGCTAAACCGTTGATACTATAGTATGGTTTTGTAAAATTATTTAACTCTTTAGGCTCCTTCACAGTAAAATACAAATTTTTACCAAGGGAAACCTGTTATAAGATGCAATGTATGCCCCTCTTCAGGTGTCTAACTAGGTATGTTGCGGATAGGACAATTGTGAAGGGATTTCCGAGGGCTGTTTAAGAGGACTCAATCCTTGCATTCGCATTAACGACTGAGGAAATCCTCGGAAAAACTTCAGTCAGGATTGCCGGTCTCGACGGGATTCGAACCCGGGACCTTAAGTCAAGCACTTGGCGTTCGCGAGTCACCGCTAACAAGGCAATGCATCATCTGAATCAGAGTAAGGTGTATACACACACACCTGATACCGGTACCTTGATGGAAGGCTTGGTGTGTGATTGACGGCTCTCGCCGGCTGACTTACACGCCACGTGGTCTCTCTCTCTCTCTCTCTCTCTCTCACTCGCGAGGCCCCCGCCTGCCGCGGATCAGTCAGTCAACCGCGGGCATTCAAACGACCCACATCGCGTAGCGGAGCTCGAACCAAGGACACTAGCTTCTCTCGTAAAAGACTCGCTTTCAGTATATAAAAACTAATATTTTATCCGATCCGCACATATCTATTCCGAGAGACATGCAAAGACTTAAATTTTACAGAAACATAATTATTTAAGTACGGTACAGTTCGTGAATTTTTTTAAAGATTTAGAAAAATACAATTTAGTTGAATACATGAAAAAAGTTTGTGTTTTGCGTGCGTCTTTTGACATTTCAATCAGGCATGTTTATGTGATTATTTAACCATAAAAAGTTGACACTATTTTGCTAAAATACTGCTGAAATGAGATGTTGAAAATTTGGTGCAAAAACAATATGTTTTTAACTTTTGATAATATTTATATTTCAATTTTTTTAAAGTTGACTTAAATGGAGTCCATGAGTTTGTACCTAGGTTTAAGGAGTTATTCTCAAACTTGAGACAGAAAAAGTGAAGTTTTTTGTAAATATGGAGTTGATGTCTTCAAAGATAATAGTGTTGACACTATTAGGAGTGATTCGTCTGTTCTTCGGACTTCTCCCACTCAAGATCACCAAACACCTTCAGGAGTGGGGGAACGAGGACTCGAGGCGGGCGCAGGTAATACACGTTTGTAGTCTGCAATACTAGTGATCTTTGTCTTGGATCACTTCTTGTAGCCAGTAATTATCAGATTAATACCAAACTTTGCACAGATGTTATGGTCATGTTTTTCAGTCTTCTATAATAATATAGGCTATAAACATTTTAAAAACACGACCACAAAAAATTATAAATAGATAAAATTGATTTTTTGGATTTTGGATTTTGGATTTTGGATTTTTGTGAAATGAACAAAATTTTAAAAAATTAATTCAATTGTAATTATTACATTTAATGTTAAGGAATCATTTGACAAGTGACCACATCCTTACTGAACAACCACTCAAAATTGTATATCAATCTGATGTTAAACTAGATGTAAGACTTAGACTAGGTTGTGAAGGACCAAAGACTGTTTAAGAGGACTCAATTCCGTACATTCACATAAACTTATGGAAAACTTTCAGTCAGAATTGCTTGTAAGGAGATGATTCGAATCATAATCTCCCGAATTTAAGTCTCCTACATTACATATTTTCTCATGAGCGATCTCAGTCGTTTAGTAGTTGTGATGTTAGCTTTCTGTCTCTAATATTGCAATGCTGCTATTCGAGTATAAGTTGTTGGAGATGAAGAAAGAGAACTATTTCCATATTCCGCAATTAATTACATGGAAATCATCCAGATATTTAAAAAAATATCTCACTCTCAGCCGGGTATCGAACCCCTGTCTCCCAATTGCCGGTCGGGTGCTTTACCCCTAAGCTACCGAGACGGTTAACTTCATAATATCTGTATTGTTGGCGCATTATAGATCTGAATACGTAGATTGGAACAGTACTGCAACGATTCTGCTGCCTTTGAACTGAACAACAATTATTATTTATAATGTCATTAGCCCTACCTAACGCAGGTATGAGCGAGGGTTAAAATCTCGATATTCTTGATCGGGAAACACACCCGTAGATGAAATTGATGATAATTTGGAAATCAATCCAGAAATTAAATTCTATGCTAGAATCGAACCACCGTTCCTTTAACTACATAAAATACTAAAGTAAGGTAGGCCTATATATTTACGAGACAACGCGCACAGCCTGACACTTGGCTCATGCTAGGGCGCGAGAATTCTTGGTATAATGGAATACTCGCCTCAACCTCATATTTCACCACAACACCCCAAGAATCGTTATAGCTGTAACTAGCATCAGTATCTCACTGTTATCTACCTACTTTCAACAACATACATACGAACATATTTCATCTTGACATATTTTATCCATGCAATGTATTGCTAAAAACACATAAAAGTTGCTACACAGTCGCTGCATTATGGTTTGTTATTTTATGTATTTATTTAACGTCTTATTTAATCAGATATGAATGGATATTCGCTCTATTTGAATTTTTTAATAGAATATATACACCGCTTTCACCACCTCCGACATTCCTTACAGAAGCTTTTTCTCACTCAGGACTTCAATGCTAGATTTTATTCCTTCTATTGGGAAACAATATTTCAAAACTAAAAACATCTAACAGTTCCTTCCTAAACAGTTAATTATTGGCCTCGTCTGAACCCATTTTCCATCGAAAAATATTTGAGATTTTTTATGTTTTCAAATTGAGACAAAGATGGAATTTTAGTGTTATTTCTTTAAAAAGGAAGTATTGTCTGCAAGTTATAATAAACACGCAACTGCCCTGCATTTATCTGGAATATCCAGTACATTTAAACGCGATTTTAACCACTAAAAGAACGATAAGCAGAAGAAATATTGTTATGCTTCAAAGTTCAAAGTGACGTGTTATGCTTAAATACAAAAAAACAAAAAATGGCAGACCCAATCACAGTGTCTGAAAATCAGATGGTTTGGTCACGCTATCCCAGGAACATTCTGCGGGATTTTGCTGCAAAGCATCTGAAGAATTAATCAAGTTGCCGTAGAGAAAGTGCTGCCCAGTTTCAAACACCTTTAGGAAAATATCTCGCTAAAAGGTGAGAATAGTATCTACAAAAAATGTACAGGGGATTTTTCATTACAATTTTTTTTTTAAACAAGCCGCTTCGCAAACGCTTTTTCCAGTCGCGTTTATGGATGAGCTTTAATGGTTGATTAATCGTTGCCATAAAAGTACGATTTTTATGAGAAATATTTCTAGATTGTCCCAAAAATCATAACAATTTCCGTGATTTCGAACGTTCCCATAAAGTTTCACCAAGATCGGAGTAGCCGGTTTCCTCGGTCGGGGGCCAAATATCACGACAATATCGCATTAAAATTATTAAAAAAATCGTGAAAGTACGAAAACAAATACTTGGGAGATCTAGGCCTATCTTCAGAGATTTCAAGGGTTGCCTGAAAATGTCATCAAGATCGCATATGCCGTTTGCCCGCTAGAGAAGAAACAAACAAAGAACATCCGACGGGTAAGTGAAATTCAAGTCTTCGCTTCGGTGATTGAAATTATTTTTATCGTACTTACCGCTTTAGATCTTGGAAACACAAATTCAGTTTGAATAATTGCAACGGTGACTGTTATCGAATAAGGGACTTTCTGAATAAAATGCCTCACGTTTCACGCTTGTGCTTTACCTCTTAATTCTATAGCCTACTAATAATCCATCTCCATGTCACATAATCGAGTAAATACGTAGGACTTCTCTCGACTAGTAACAGAGTGTGGCTATTGAACTGCGAGCATTTAAAAACCACTTACGACTTGTCACAGTGTAAACTTTAGAGTTCGGTCATCGAATAATACCACTTATCTAACAATACTCAATACGATTGTTTTCAAATATGTCTATTATTCGAAATGATTTGCTTTACATAGTCCGAACAATACGTACTACTAACAAACATTCGCGTTATGAATGCCCTAGAGTTTACCATGCACTAATTGGTACCGTTCCTACACATGGTTTCTCATAATGATACATCACTGAGATTATAATGTGTGCAACGAAAATTAATTTGTGCTGTTTATTGGATGAGCGAAGCGAGTGAAACAAAGCGAAGAATCCACTACACTGAAGAAAAAAATCCGGAATGTTTTTTTTTGTGTATGCTTGTTAACGATTCCGGCTAAACCAATACTCCAATTGTAATGAAATTTTCTGGAGGCCTACGAAATCTCTGAACTTAGAACTGCTACTTTTTTTAGTGCAATCGAAAAAATAATTTCTCATGAAAATCGCAATCTTACGATTTTTTCGACTTTTAAAACATTTCTTCGACTTATAACACCTACTTGCTTTATCCGCTTGTAATAATGTTTTCACAGAACCTTCATTTTATGAATTTATATATTGGTGTGAAATTTGAGCGCAATCAAAAAATGATTTCTCATGAAAATCGCAATTTGACCTTTGTTTTACAATTCTTCGACTTATCATACCTACATGCTTTATCCGATTGCAATGCTATTTTTACAGAACCTTAATTTTATTAATTTATAAATTGGTGTGAAATTTGAGCACAATCGAAAACTAATTTCTCATGAAAATCGCAATTTTACGCATTTTTTTCGTTTAAACAAAAACGTTTGCGAAGCTTCCTAGTAGTAACATTGATGAATGGAACACGATTTTTTTTTTACGTGAACGGTGAAGTTTTTACTACTGTATATCTTATATCTTTCTAATTATTGGAACTCAAGAAGTATAATAAAGAAAACATCCTACTAAATACAATAACACGTGGTTTTCGAGCCAATCAAGATGCGTGTATAGGCTACTGTTGTTACTCTAGCTAACATCGTGCCCCATCTTACTATCCTAATTTGTAACCACATTAAATATGACAAGTTACTGATTTGGTTTGGTTTGTACCCTAGACGCAATAAATAATTTTAATATAAACCAGATTTTGTTTAAATCGTTCATAACACTGTATTAGGTAACGGCATAATAATTTATGGTCAATGCAGCAGATTCGTTGCAGTATCGTTCCAACCATTGAGATCAATAATGCACCAACAATAATTATTCATAAGTTATTAGTTTCCCGCTTTGTGGTCTACTAGCTAAGAAGTCTGCCTGGCATGCTGGAGACCCGAATTCTGTTCCCGTCGAGTTGGATTTATTTATTTGTGGGTTGTTTGAAATAAAACATAATTATAATTATCGTCATTTAGATCATTTCAATCGATGGCAGTGCCAAAGATAATTCTCTCCTGAAGGAGAAACATGGGAGGGTTGGGGGGCAGAGCCCCCCCCCCCCCAACAGTCGCGCCACAGGCGAATTTTTTTGAACATCAGGTTTTTAGAGCGTTTTAGGAAAAAGTAGTGGGCTGAATGCAATACCAAAATAATGTAATTTTTGTACAGTTGATACTCGAAACTATAAAACCACTAAATGGAATTGGAACGCTAACGTTCTGACGAGATTGATCATGTTCCATCCGCCGAACATATTATCGTTTTTAATGTTGAGTAGTAATTTAAAGAAAAACGTATTCCGTAAATAGATACATATTAGTCTCTACTGTATAGAGGATTCCAGGGGGGCAAGTGCCCTCCTTACCCCCCAGCCCCCTGCGGACGCACTTGGCTGTTGTACGTGTCCGTGTCAGTCTCAACATGAAAAATAGATCGCCAAAAGAAAATTTATATGAATTACTTTTTTAATCTACTTTCTTTCTTTTCTCTATTTCTTCTCCTTTTTTCTCTCTTTTTCTTTCTTCATTGCCAATCGTATTCGTATTAAATTCGAATTTAATGCTTCATTGTGCTCTCCGGATATACATAAATGAGATAATACGGTTATAAGTTGGTTAACTACATTAACTCTTGATTAGTTGTAGTTACCTGTCCCATTACGGGACAGGTCAGCCATTGAAGGTATTGGACATGCAAATTTTATGATTAACTCCAACAACCAAATGAGGGGTAAAGATTCAAAACCAGGCATCTCCATGCATTTTGACTTTTTTAACACAATGAATGAGTAAGACATAAATTTGAATAGCTATTTATATTCAATTTTGTATACGTCGTTCTCACCAAAGACTGTTATTTGGATTAAGGGCGTGTCAAACGTTATGTTATAATACGTCACTCCGCCTAAGGGAACAGGAAAGTCCCATGCTGGTCAGAACCAGTCACGGGTAGGAGAAGGAAAAGGGGAGGAGGGTACTTACGTCGTGGTCGTCATTGTCATCGTTCGTGTTGTCATGGTCGTCGTCATAGGGGAGGTCGTCAAGGGGAAGCAGAGGTCACCGACGACGACTGCCAGAGCTCGCGGGGACTCATCGTCCGCTGCCATTTTGATGACGTCATTTGGGGAGGGAGGGTCGCTGTATTGAAGCCGATGACGGTAAACTTTTTTCCAGCATGTCTTACACTTCAGCCTCGTTTTCACGGAGCGACTACTTGAAGCAAGTTACTTGCCACAATGTTGCGTTTACACGACGCTAGTTGCAACAGTTGGAATGGCAAGTAAGTTGCGCCAAATAGCTTCCATGACAGGTTATTTTCTAGACAAGTGCTGTTACGATTCCAGTTGTAGTCAGCTTCACTATGTATTTTCGTAAGATTTTTTTGGAGATTAACAGAGAAACATATTTTCGGAAAGCTTATGCAAAAATCCATGTTTAGGCTACATTTGCTCAAATGTTCGTATGGCCATCATTTTGTATAAATAAAATAGCCGCCCGGAAATATGAATTTAACTATATCTTGGCTTCGAAGTGACATAAGAAGTTCATATAAAATGCTCTTAGATGTTATTTAACACCAAGAATATTAAAATCAACGTTCAAATTTGTAAATATGCAGCCATGGCTGCCATTTTTTATTTAAACAGTGGCTGACCCTGAAATAAGAATTTCGCTGTAACCATCACTGACCACTGTCGCGGAAAAAGCCTGCCGGATCCTTTTACACGAGGCAAGTTGATAGGCAAGTCAAGCCAGGGGTGATGTGGCAGGTTACTTGCTCGAGACTATCCCTCGGGTAAGTCGACTTGCCCCTACTAGAACCAGGCAAGTGCTGTTTACACCAGGCTAGAGCTTGCAGTTGCCTGCCGACTGGCTCCGTGTAAACGAGGCTTCCCAGCAAACACATAAGTTACGGTAGAGTGATGGCTGCGTGCTAGCACTTCTGGCCACTGTGGCCACTGGCTGGCCAGCAGTGAGAAGGTGTCAGCCCGTCACTGGCATACCGTCTGAAGGCTGGCCAGAACAAAATAACCCCAGCCCGGTGTTGGTATGGCCGCTGTCGTGTTTATGTCGTTTTTGCCGCCACAGGCGTGAAGATGGCTGGCCATCACTTTGCCGGCTGCCGGTTGGCCAGCAGTGTAAATGTGTTGGCTCATCACTAGAAAACCGTCTTCCGGCTAAACATATTTTAACAATCACCCATCCAGTGAAAGTCGATTTGCTATTGTATGTATAGGTGATTATTCCCTCAACACAGCAAGCTTCTTCCGTGGCACAACGGTTAGAGGCTAGGCTTACAGATGGAGAGTCGCCCTGCTGGACCGAGTTCGAGACACCTAACTTGAAACTTTATAATTACTTGCAAATAATACATGTTGTGTATCACCCTATAGATATTCGACTGGTGTCAGAAATTAAGACGAAATACCTTTGTGAGACCGATATTATAACAATTATACTTACTATTTTAATTTTTTTGTTTACATATTTAGATACCAGATCGCGCTGGTTCCAATGATTTCCAAGCAAACACGAATTGATGGGCCATAAGTGGCCCGCAAGCGGCTGGCCAGTTCAGTTCTGGCCAGCCGCTTGCGGGCCGGCATCTTTGGCCATTTGCCGGTTAAGGGCCGGAAGTGAGCCACAAGTGACGGCCGGCTGATGGCCGGTGGGACAAAATCAGAGCGAGCCGTAACTGGCCAAAGATCCCGGCCCGCAAGTGGCTGGCCAGTTCAGTTCTGGCCAGCCGCTTGCGGGCCACTTAGGGCCCATCAATTCGTGTTTGCTGGGTTTCTTGTCAGTTCACCATCAACACACTCCCATTACAGGTGGACGTGGTAATCTCGCTCTGCCTGTGTTTCGGCGGTGGCGTCCTCATGGCCACGTGTTTCATCCACATGATACCCGAGGTGCGCCAGTCCCTGTCAGCTGTGCACACCAGTGGCGGACTGGCTACACTCGAGTCCTTCCCATTCGCCGAGCTGCTCATCTGTTGTGGGTTCTTCCTTGTCTACATCATTGAAGAAGCTGCACAACATCTCTTTCTCAGGTGAGATAAACTATATACAAGTTGTTTCGTTTAGGATTAGGATTTGTTTTATATTTTTCTGGTGATCATATCTACTTCCCTGTTTCAAACCTTCGCGGTTTTCCTCCCTTCCTTTCTACCACTTTTACTCGTCATCACTAGTGCATCATACAGTGTATTTAATTTAAATTTTTATCGTGGGAAACCTGTTATAGGGTGCAATTAGCCCCTCTTCAGGTGAACTAGGTATGTGCGGATAGAAAATTGTGAAGGGATGTCCGAGGGCTGTTTAAGAGGACTCAATCCCTTGCATTCGCCTTAACGACTGAGGAAAACCTCGGAAGAAACCTTCAGCCAGGATTGCCGGTCTCGACGGTATTCGAACCCGGGACCTCCCGAATTAGAGTCGAGCGCTTAGCGCTCGAGCCAACACTGTCGGTATACAGTGTATCACTCCGCGCACATCAAGGGAGCTGGAGGACATACGCCCAACACACTACAGTTACGAGTCAGACCTCGGAAACGCACAACCTCCGCAATAATACGAGTAATTAAGCAAAGTTTTCTTCTTTCCCTTACCCTGGTTACTCGCTCCTATCTGCAATCTCCTTTAAGTAGATATTTTGTTGTGTTCTCCATCGTTGCTATTAATTAACTCAAGTGAAGTTTTAAATCACACTCTCCCTCATAGTCAGGCTCGTAGCTTTTCCGTTACACAAGTTTTTGTAACAAATCAGCCATTATGTTTCCCCCACCCACCCACCCTTTTTCCTTTGTGTTTTAGTAATTTTATAATTTCTTTTACTGGTTTTTAATTACAACTACAACCACATATAATGTTTATTTGGTACACGTTTTTTTGCTTAGATGGTATTGTTTGTTTGTTTTAAATTCTGTTGTCATGTTTTTTCAACGATCATTTTTTTAAATGATGAAAGAGGTTGATAAACCATTGAAATATCGTAACCTTGTTTATTTTTAGTAAGTTTATGGTCCTAAAAATCATGATCTTATACCTTACCTACTCTAAAATTATTTCATAATTGCAAATCTATATACAGTTATAGTATATATTATATTAAATTAAATTTTTATTATAATCTATTTCGTTCTTTTTCTTTTTCACTTGTCATAGCGTCCAAAACTATTTAATTTTATTGGAAATTATTATTATTTAAAAACTGAACTTTATTTCTGCTTGAATGAGTAACCAAACAACCATAACATTTTATCAGTTTTGTTTTATCCAGAACTTATTTTTGTAAATTTAACATGAAATTAATGGAAACACGATACGCTATAACGTTTAGTGTTTGTTTGTATTTGTTTTGTCCCTGACAGACAATCGACGAATCAGATCTTTATTAAATTTTAGGAACCTTCGACACATATTAACTTAAACCAGCACATTTGTTACTCGGCGCTTTTTTTATTTTTACTTTTATGTTCGTTTAAACTTTATTGTGACATGAATGTTGTTTTCCGGGTCTTCCTATTGAATATTAGTTCATCCGAAACATTGCGTTTACCAAAGTATGGTGAAATTAATAAAAATTGTGAGTAGTTATAGTATTAGGTTCTGAACATACTGACCAGCTGTTTATATTTGTTGCCCGGCAAGTAGACCTATACTGCATGGTGATCTTTTGATCTTCTTTTCCGTGTTCATTAAAATTTTAACATTTCTGCAATAATACGCTTGTGTGTGCGCGGAGAAAACTCATGCTAAGATATGAAAGAGCACAGATTAAGTTGTACCTAAAAAAATATATACGTATATGTTAGTACTTAAGACAAAAATAAAAAAAAGGAACTACACCGGGGATCGAACCCAGGACCTTAGCTGTCCGGGCTATGCTCTTACTTACTGAGCTATATGCAGTCACCAATTTAAAACTGTATAATTTTTGGTCTGTTTTGTACATTGTTAATAACGCGATTTCTGTCTAAAGTACTAACATACCAGCGTCATAGTCGCCTACTATCAAGCTAAAGTTAAACATATATTGACTGTACCTAATCTATACACAATTCTATTACAAAAACAGTCATAGTGCACCCAAATTTGCTTCAATAAAAAGTGTTGCTTGAGTTATAACCATTTACAAGAATACTGACTCCATTTAATTTTCTGCAGGAACAATTTGTAGCACAACGCACTAATCATCCTAATCCTGGAACTCATGTTGGGCATAATCGCTGTACGATTGAAACAAATTATTACGCTTTATTATCTGTATCAGAAAAAGCGGAAGTGCTAACCACCCTAAGTGTATTCTTCATCAAGATTACAATCAATGCTTAAAACTAATTTTTAAACATTTTATATCTAAACAATGCGGATACCCATTTAGTTGTGGTTTTCCTACTTGATAGTGGGTGAGTTATTTCTGTTCGTAGAGCCATAAGAACCAGATTTGGGAGCCGATTTGTGTTTTATTCTACCAACAAACGTCATAAAACTCATTTTCAGTTAGGGACTTCCATTAAAGTGCCCTGTAAAGGCAAATTGAATAACGAGTAAAATATAATGACCAACCATCGATCAGTTTTTGAAATGAGGACCGCTGGTTGACAATCTATTTTTTAATTATCGTGGGAATTAAACCAGTTATATGGTGCAATATAGTATGTTGCGGATAGGACAATTGTGAAGGGATGTCCGCGGGCTGTAAAAGAGGACTCAATCCCTTGCGTTCGCAATAACGACTGAGGAAAACCTCGGAGAAAACCTTTGTCAAGATTGCCGGTCTCGACGGGATTCGAATCCGGGACCTCCCCCGTTTCACTCGCTGCTTGTACACTTTCATCGATAAATCAGTTATATGACTGAGTGGGTAGACTCCTGGACGTTTTCCTGAAGCCAGTTTTTATCGGATTGTTACCAGCCTTTGCACATATGTTATGGTCGTGTATATGAAGTATTCTATAGAGGCTTAATTTTTTTAAACCATCACAAAAAATCATTATAAATTAAATTGATTTTTAGGATTTAGGATTTTTTAAGTCATTACATGTGGTAAATTTCGGAATCTATTTTGTGCGTAATGCGCAATGATGTTTGGTAATCTAAGACTATAGAAGATTGACCATAATTGCATATCGATCGGATGAAAACAGGAAGCAGAAAAAGTTACCAAAAAAGTTACAAATAGGTATAGTTGACTCAACATATTCTCAGTAATCATAGTCTTACTATAAGTGAATTCAAGACAGTTGTTTTGAGCTCGAGACAACTATTTTAACAACGTTGAATAACCATTAAAAATTCGCTTGATCAGCGAATCCCGATTAGTTCTCAAACATTATGGATCACTTCTCGACCTTAAATTTTCACAAAAAAAAATAACTTATGGAATGTTGTTTAAAAAAGATAAGCGCAAGTCACGATTAGAGCACATCTGAATGTTTCAATTAATTGTCTCTATACAAGCTTGGAAAATTAATTAATACATTAGCTGTTTTGTGGCACAATCACTGTCTGTTACTGAAAAAATAAGCACTATTTGGAACATGTGCTCTGATAGCGACATACACACATTCTTACTTGACATTTTGGTGCAGACCACAACCTGATAGGATGAACAATAGAGTGACCAGACAAAAAAAATATGGGGCCGCGAGCATAAACCGTGTAACTGACAAAAAAACGATCTGAGATACGAGCAGTTGCACGTGGCGGCAACATCGGTCGGTAAAGCTAGAAGCCACGAGTAGACTACTGCAAGCTTTTACATATACGTTCACTGTGGCGCTATCTGTGTGCAGATTGGTGAACTAGGAAGTGTCTTACGACTTCAAATATGACGGCGGGACCACGGCTGGCCGCGCGAGCATAAACCGGGTAACGCGCTCAACACGGTTTATGCTCGCGGCCCTTCTATTTTGCTCGATCTCAATAGTGCGTCTTCTTTGTCCACAGATCACACGAAGACAAGTCAGTCACGCCAGTGTACTGTAGTTCAACAGTCGACCCAGAGAAAGCGCTAGAGGGCGACGGTCGCGTGGAAGTGGCGCCGTGGAGCGGTCGTTCTGGGAAGATAATGCCAGCTACTTCACAAGTGCATCTATTGTCTGCATCTACCACAACGGAACTCGCACAAGTAAGTGACATGCAGCAAATCAGTGTAAAAATAACGTATATCAAACACAACCAGTTATTTAAATGATAAATGATTTAATTAATTATTATATAGACCAATGTCGTATGTCGACACCAACATTGAATGTAAGATACATTAGTGTAGACTGATTGTTTACGTCAGGATATGTAGTCCACAAATTATTTTGTTCGTTCGTATTTTCAGCATTTTTGTTTATATTTATTTGTTTACATTTCAATCCTATCCAGTTATGAAAATGTATTTGCAAAGAAGGACAATGTGCCGCCCAACTCTGGCTCATTATAAAGACTTTATGTTGTAGGTGATTTCCATCAATAAGGCATTACAAAATAAGAGGGGATAGGTTTCGACTCCCTCGTTCAATCCCCAAAAAGTAGTTTTGAAAATAATAAAACTAAGTAAATAGGCCAAAATTTGTTATCACATATTCAAATAGTATGTTAAAGATGTGAAATAAAAAAAAAAATTAATAAACTCATAATTTGGGTAAGAAAAAAGGAAAAGAAAAGTTAGAAAAACAAAAGGAAATGAATAAATAGTTTATTACACAATCCTACTCAAATGAAAATGAGGTTTATGAAACTCAGAAACAGTAAGTTAGGGAATAATCAAAACTTTCACACACAAACACGATTTAAAATAACCTATCAAATATGTTTCTGGACACAGAACGCAAATAAACACAAGTGCATATACCTATTACCCATCATGATGGAAAAAACGGATAATCTCTTTACTCGTGGTAAAACGGGACACATTAGAAATAAACCAAGGTAAACAACAAAAGTATTCAATTATTTTTATTCTTCCATACACAATACACATACAAGAAATGTTCTATATCACAAATAAAATTACAAAAAATAGATGTTGGAAAATATACAATTTTGACACTGTCAATTTTTGGAACTCAATCAAAATGCTACAGTTTTTTTAAAGGAAAAATGAGGAAGATATGTATTTCATATTTAAACTCAATCAAAATGCTGCAGATTTTTTAAATGATAAAAAGGAAGATATGTATTTTATGTTGAAACTCAATCAAAATGCTGCAGTTTTTTGAAAGGATAAATGAGGAAGATATGTATTTCATGTTGAAATGAAAATCAATCAAAATGCTGCATCTCCTACCTCCGCACAGCGCGAGCGTAGCAAATTGAAGACTCACCGGCCATTTCAGATGGCGATTTGGTGTTTTAATTTATGCTTTTTAATGCAATAAGTATTTACTGGATTGTTTGATATGGTTTTAGCTTGTGCAGCATGGTATTAACAAAAGAAACAATACGAAGTGATTGCATAAGGATTTAGTAATCATTTGGGTGTTAAAGGCCAGGATGCTTACCTGTCAACCTGGGCGGCAATGTTGAGAACTATTTGGTCTCACAAATCGCTCCCATTTGATCAACATGTAAACTGTCATTTTAGATGGCTTCTAATTGTACCGGAAGTGGACCACCGACTGCTGGTCTAGCCAATTATATAGGATGTCTATGGTTGAAAGAGTATCACGAAATCCAAACACTTTAAAAAGATTTGCGTATAGCAAAGTGCTCGAAAAAGTTCTATATTTATTCTAGATGGCAGTCCTTCATAAACGCGGGCCAATCGAAAGACAAGTTGTATGAAATGATTTGATTGTTGCAATTATGTAAACAAACAGTTGAGCAAGTTCATATCAGAACAATGTTGTGCTGGCATAGGGTTGGCTAGGCTTGTCAAACATGTAATGTAAGTATGAATTTTACTAGTCCTATAGCCAAATGGAACTTTAGACCTACACTTTTGCATTATAAATAATTTTCCACATCTGGGCCTAGGCCAGGGACGGTTTCTGATTTGTTTTATGAGAGTATAATGACACCTTTTCTCGTTCCACACAAAGAAGAAAAATTTTAAATGTCCGCTATTTGTTTACGTATCGCACTTTTCCGCCTAACTCTGCTTATACCGTCAACAAGTGTCAAGTAACTATGGTTACTTGTTGATTGTATGCCAAGTGTTTAAGGCTTATTATAAAACCTTTATTTGGAAGCCTTCCAACAAACTTTTTCAACTTTTTTTTTCAAAAGAGACTATATTTCTATAACCTTAATGTCCATGTAAAATATGAACATTGTAGTCCCACCCGTCTGGCCAGAATCGCGGGCCGAAGCATTAGATGTTAGCAGTAGCAGTAGTAGACAGTAGCAGTAGCTAACACACATAACAAAAACTTGTTGAAATACAGCCAAACCTTACACACTCAAAAGGAATGAGATCTAAAAAAAGGGCCAAGCTCATCTACCCTTCCACATAAACGTACAGTGTCCCATAACAGCATCCTCGAAAAGCTTGGCAAAATAGAATATGCGATTATTAATTTAACGTAATAGTTTATCCAAGTTCTTTTTTTCTAATTAATTTAAACGTAATAACATGCAAATTCTATTTTGCCAAGCTTTTCGAGGATGCTGTTATGGGACACTGTACGTTTATGTGGAAGGGTAGATGAGCTTGGCCCTTTTTTTAGATCTCATTCCTTTTGAGTGTGTAAGGTTTGGCTGTATTTCTACAAGTTTTTGTTATGTGTGTGATCTCATTACTTTTCAAGTTCCATTACAAAATTATTTGTTAAAATATAATATTTTTATCAAAGTTGATTTAAATTCTATGGTATTAGCAGTATAGCAGTAGGGATTCATGTACATCCTGGGTATAGGTGGTATAACCATGGTATAACGACGGTATAAGGACTGGACCCCAATTCTTGAGTTCGTGGGAGATAAGTTGAAAAACGCAATTTGAAAACGAAGTCGTTTTCGTTTTCGAAGGAATTGGTATTCTTGAACGGTATCGTGGAAAACGACATGGGTTGTGAGTTGAAAGCATTGATATTAAACCCCTATAGTAGGCTAGATTAGCAGTCTCCTATACCTCCGCACAGGCGCGAGCGTAGCAAATTGAAGACTCAACCGGCCCATTTCAAGATGGCGATTTGGTGTTTTAATTTATGCTTTTTTAATGCAATAAAGTATTTTACTGGATTGTTTGATATGGTTTTAGCTTGTGCAGCATGGTATTAAACAAAAGAAACAATACGAAGTGATTGCATAAGGGAATTTAGTAATCATTTGGTGTTAAAGGCTAGTATGCTTACCTGTCAACCTGGCGGCAATCTTGAGAACTATTTGGCCACAAATCGCTCCCATTTGATTAACATGGAAACTGTCATTTTAAGATGGCTTCTAATTGTACCGGAAGTGGACCACCGACTGCTGGTCTAGCCAATTATATAGGATGTCTATGGTTGAAAGAGTATCACGAAATCCAAACACTTTAAAAAGATTTGCGTATAGCAAAGAGCTCGAAAAAGTTCTATATTTATTCTAGATGGCAGTGCCTTCATAAACGCGGGCCAATCGAAAGACGAGTTGTATGAAATGATTTGATTGTTGCAATTATGTAAACAAACAGATGAGCAAGCTAATATCAGAACAATGTTGTGCTGGCATAGGGTTGGCTAGGCTTGTCAAACATGTAATGTAAGTATGAATCTAGGTGCCCGTTAGGGCGCCGCAGCCAAGCCGCGGTGCGCTACACACTCAAGCACCTTATACACCAAGCAGAGTTGGGGTGATTTCGAGGTGTTACCCAGCCGTCATGTAACGTGATGTGAACTTGAAAACTATCACAATCGAGGGGATTTAGGTACCTGACAACACATGCCAAATTTTATTGTGGTACGACCATTCCTTCTTGGTGAAAAAATGTCTTCAAACATGCTCAAAATCACTTTAAGGATGTTAGCTACTGCTAGCTACTGCTACTGCTACTGCTAACATCTAATACGTCGGCCCGCGATTCTGACCAGACGGGTGGGGCTACAATGTTCATATTTTATATGGACATTAAGGTTATAGAAATATAGTCTCTTTTGAAAAAAAAAGTTGAAAAAGTTTGTTGGAAGGCTTCCAAATAAAGGTTTTAAAATAAGCCTTAAACACTTGGCATATAATCAACAAGTAACCATAGTTACTTGACACTTGTTGACGGTATAAGCAGAGTTAGGCGGGAAAGTGCGATACGTAAACAAATGGCGGACATTTAAAATTTTTCTTCTTTGTGTGGAACGAGAAAAGGTGTCATTATACTCTCATAAAACAAATCAGAAACCGTCCCTGGCCTAGGCCCAGATGTAGAAAATTATTTATAATACAACAGTGTAGGTCTAAAGTTCCATTAGGCTATAGGACTAGATAAATAAATACTTACACTACATGTTTGACAAGCCCTAGGCCTTTCTTAGCCAACCCTAGGCCAGCACAACCTTGTTTTGACACTTCCCGCACAAATAACTAGTTTTGATTACTACAAGCCTAATGCAGATAAACAATGGTATGATAGTCCTAGGCTATTCCAAAATTTACGGCAATAATAAGCTTTTTCTTTACTTTTAATAAACTCACGCAATCTCCTGTCACTTTTAATAAAAATGTAAAACAAAAGATGGTGAAAATTTTCAATATTCTTCTGATTATCTGATGATTTACATGGCTGTGGGTCAAGGCCGTCTAGATATATCGCTTCCCTCGTGTGGGTGCAGTGAAATAGGTGTAAAATTACATTATAATCCTGTCAAATAAGATCTGATATTGACGTTAAGAGGAAAAAATTGCGATGTCGCTGAATTTTTGCAGAGACCTTCCTTAAATGATACTAATGAACATACTAAAACTCCCCTACAATCGGACTGGAGCTTCGGCCGCCATATTGGAAAATGGCTGCCAAAAAGTGTTGATTATCGAATATCTCCATATTGGTTGGAGATAGACAAAATGTTTCAATGGCAAAAATATTCCCCATTCAATTCCCTTCAACAAGGTATCTTCTTTAGTTTTGGTAGGGGCAAAGGTTACGTCACAAAATCGTGGTTTATATGTTGCTCATTGGAGTACCAGCTAATTTCCTAATTTTCACGCCCAGCATCAAACAATGCCCGGTAAATCCGTGAGAAATCGATTGAAATACAAAAGGACTTTTGTACGAGGTTCATGAAAGCTTCATTAGTATTTTAAAAAGTCAGGTCTGCGAAATCAGATTTTGCATTTACCAGGAATTTGGGTTTTTCCATTGTTGGCATTTCTTCGAAAATGACATATTTGACTGTCCATTATTAAGCACTAAATAGCATTGGAGGAAAAATTATTTCTATGCACATTGAAATGACTTAAATAATGATCCGATTACAACCAAAGTTTAAATCCAATATGGCTGCTAATTCCTAATATCCACAACATCAAAGTGAATTATGTAACAAAAAGAGTGTAAAAATAGCACGAAAACAGTATTCATATTGTGAATATTAGGAATTAGCAGCCATATTGGATTTAAACTTTAGTTGTAATTGGATCATTATTTAAGTCATTTCAATGTGCGTAGAAAGAATTTTTCCTCCAATGCTATTTAGTGCTTAATAATGGACAGTCAAATATGACATTTTTTAGGAAATGCCAACAATGGAAAAACCCAAATTCCGGGTAAATGCAAAATCCGATTTCAGACATGATTTTTAAAAAGTACTAATGGAAGCTTTCATGAACCCCGTACAAAAGTCCTTTTGTATTTCAATCGATTTCTTACGGATTTACCGGGCATTGTTTGATGCTGGGCGTGAAAATTAGGAAATTAGCTGGTACTCCAATGAGCAACATATAAACCACGATTTTGTGACGTAACCTTTGCCCCTACCAAAACTATAGAAGATACCTTTTTGTAGGGATTTGAATGGGGAATATTTTTGCCATTGAAACATTTTGTCTATCTCCAACCAACATGGAGATATTCAATAATCAACACTTTTTGGCCGCCATTTTCCAATATGGCGGCCGAAGCTCCAGTCCGATTGAAGGGGAGTTTTAGTATGTTCATGAGTATCATTTAAGGAAGGTCTCTGCAAAAATTCAGCGACATCGCAATTTTTTCCTTCAAAAATTCTTATTTGACAGGATTAATTAGTTGTGCGTTTGTTGTTACATGGGAAAGTTTTAATAGGATGTGAGTTGCCTAGACTTAACCAGTCCTTATACCGTCGTTATACCATGGTTATACCACCTATACCCAGGATGTACATGAATCCGGGCCTAGATATTTTACATCCTATTGTTATTGCTAATACCATAAAAATTAAATCAACTTTGATAAAAATATTATATTTTAACAAATAATTTTGTAATGGAACTTGAAAAAGTAATAAGATCACACACATAACAAAAACTTGTAGAAATACAGCCAAACCTTACACACTCAAAAGGAATGAGATCTAAAAAAGGGCCAAGCTCATCTACCCTTCCACATTTGCGCATTCTTAATTCATAAACGTACAGTGTCCCATAACAGCATCCTCGAAAAGCTTGGCAAAATAGAATTTGCATGTTTACGTTTAAATTAATTACAAAAAAAGAACTTGGATAAACTACTACGTTAAATTAATAATCGCAAATTCTATTTTGCCAAGCTTTTCGAGGATGCTGTTATGGGACACTGTACGTTTATGAATTAAGAATGCGCAAATGTGGAAGGGTAGATGAGCTTGGCCCTTTTTTTAGATCTCATTCCTTTTGAGTGTGTAAGGTTTGGCTGTATTTCTACAAGTTTTTGTTATGTGTGTGTTTTACTAGTCCTATAGCCGAATGGAACTTTAGACCTACACTTTTGCAATATAAATAATTTTCCACATCTGGGCCTAGGCCAGGGATGGTTTCTGATTTGTTTTATGAGAGTATAATGACACCTTTTCTCGTTCCACACAAAGAAGAAAAATTTTAAATGTCCGCTATTTGTTTACGTATCGCACTTTCCCGCCTAACTCTGCTTATACCGTCAACAAGTGTCAAGTAACTATGGTTACTTGTTGATTGTATGCCAAGTGTTTAAGGCTTATTTTAAAACCCTTATTTGGAAGCCTTCCAGCAAACTTTTTCAACTTTTTTTTTCAAAAGAGACTATATTTCTATAACCTTAATGTCCATGTAAAATATGAACATTGTAGTCCCACCCGTCTGGTCAGAATCGCGGGCCGACGTATTAGATGTTAGCAGTAGCAGTAGTAGCAGTAGTAGCAGTAGCTAAAGTGATTTTGAGCATGTTTCAAGCCATTTTTTCACCAAGAAGGAATAATCGTACCCCAATAAAATTTTGCATGTGTTGTCAGGTACCTAAATCCCCTCGATTGTGATAGTTTTCAAGTTCACATCACGTTACATGACGGCTGGGTAACACCTCGAAATCACCCCAACTCTGCTTGGTGTATAAGGTGCTTGAGTGTGTAGCGCACCGCGGCTTGGCTGCGGCGCCCTAACGGGCACCTAGATCCTTAAAGTGATTTTGAGCATGTTTCAAGCCATTTTTTCACCAAGAAGGATAATCGTACCCCAATAAAATTTGGCATGTGTTGTCAGGTACCTAAATCCCCTCGATTGTGATAGTTTTCAAGTTCACATCACGTTACATGACGGCTGGGTAACACCTCGAAATCACCCCAACTCTGCTTGGTGTATAAGGTGCTTGAGTGTGTAGCGCACCGCGGCTTGGCTGCGGCACCCTAACGGGCACCTAGATCAAACCAAAATTAGTTTAGTTCTTGGAAGTTCTAAATTAGTTTCCCATACATTCTAGAATGGCCCCTTGTCTAAATTATTTAAAGTATTATTTACCTTATTATTTTGTTGGGGAACTTTAAAAGGAATTCGGAGGAACAAAGTCCTTTAGAGAGACACGCACATACAGAATTATGATGCTTATATAGATGCGTATATTTGCTATAGATACTATAGATGCTTATAGACAATTACATATGCTTATAGTATATGCTAACTTATTTCATTTAGGTTATACGATTTTGATTATAAATCTACTTTGACTTGGCTTTGTTTGTGTAGGTCCTGGATCGGGAAAGAAAGAAGGAAAGTGGATGTGGAGCGGTTAGGATCATCGCGATACTCCTCGGTTTCTGTCTGATGGTGGCGCTCCAGTTGGTCGGTGAGTGATTCCTCAACCTCATGTTGTGTCTGTGTGTTTTGTTTGACATTATTATTCTTTCTATCTTGATACAAATAATATATTTTATATCTATACTACAGAACACTGCTCCAAAACACTTGTTTTGAGATATTTAATAATAATAAGAATATAGAATGAAAACACAGATTATTCCAGATACATTTCTAATCAAGATCAAAACCACGTTATGTAGATATCATTTTTATTGGTTTTGATTTAATTTGTTCGATTATGTTTTTGAACTGTGATTTAAAAGGTTTAATGATACAAATTTTAAGTAAAATTGTGTGACTTTCTTATATTTAATAATTGAACAGCTAATAATGAAGTTGATAAGGTCCAGATAACAATATTTACATATCTAAAAAAATATAGGATTTTAATGTTATTTTTCGGGATATTTTATCCATTAATCAATTTTATATACTATAAACTGACACAGGACCATAATAAAACATACATAAATGTGCATTCAAAACATGGTTGTCTGTCAATATTCTAAACAATGATTCAATTTTAATCTAAAATTCAGTCATATGTTTTCACAAAAGCCTTTTGAGTATGAGCAAGTCTTGTCTGATTCGCCTGACGTTTTTCAAAGGTTCAGCTTTATACATTGTGTAAAGCCACCACCTTTGTGCCAGTATTGCTTTATGGAGTTATAGGCCTTGGTAGCATATGTCTTAAAATAGAATATAACTTGAAACATAAGTCAAGATAATATATTGAATATTAATTATTAATTTGGCAGCTTTGAGCTCAACTTGTAATAAATTTAATGATTGATCATCAAAAAGAACATCGATCATTCTCAAAGAGGAAATTACTTTTGTTCTGGTTTCACCTTTGCATGTCTGTAATAAGAGAACGCATGGTACGAGTTTATAATGATCATCTATAGTAACTAGTTGTATAAATTGGTACGTGAAAAATAAAATTTCACCTCAATATAGAGTCCTCAACCTGGGAATTATTTATTGCATGAGCAAAAGAATTATTACAATACATTCAGGGACAAGGAAGGAACGTTTTCTTGTGTTAACCCGGCGCCGCCACCAAAAAGATCGACTTGAGGAGAATTATTTAATTTTTGTATTCTTCTTCGACGATCTGTAGATCAAATAGCTTTGGCTATTCTACCCTCTTTTCTCAAATTTCTAAAATATGCAATGTAGAGAATTAAATTAAAATATGGCACCATATTAGAACACAAAAACTTTTTTCTGATCGGGCAAACGGCAAATATTGCAACCTCAATACAAGTTCAAACTGCAATTAAACCTAGCGCATCGTTCAACGTAGATAGTAGCGTTCTGATAACCGTTTTTCTTCATTTTAACAAAAAGAAAACATGGGATTTTATATCTTTGGTATGTTCCATGAATTTTTTAAATAACTATTATTTTTTTGTAAATTTGTACCAGAAAACGGAAAAATTCGCATTGGATATGGTTCTGAAAAATATTTTTTCTTTTTTATGAACTGAAGAAAAACACTTCAACATTAATATCACAGAAACAATGTTGAGTGCTGTGCTAGATGTATTTGTAGTTTGAAACTATTTTGAAAATGAAATATATTATGCCGTGTCCCCGTTTAGAAAAATTTGAAAAACATAGTTTTGGTGTTCTAAATAGTGGCAGGTTTTAATTTCATTCGCTATATTTTTACATTCGTTCCCTTGCTAGTTTCTTGTAGACGAAGAACAACATGAGTAAAGCTTTGAAATATTAAATACTGAAGCTAATTCGGTTTGTGTGTTGGTTTCAGGGGGTCACGATCACAGCAAGGGTGAAGGTCACACGATCCTGCCCAGCAACACAAGCTACGATCATCTACACGATCATGATCACAAGACATGATCGGTGACTTAAACATTCACCTATGTCTTCCACACAACAGTATTGAATGCCATGTATATAAATAACGAGATACACATACAGAACTTTAATATAAGTATACTTGTTCAACCCGCGGACGGAAGCAGGGGCATGGAAACTCTTTTTCAAGTGTCGGGGGGGATGGAGGGAAGAGGAATGATCAACTGATGAGCTTATTTTACTTTCGCATGCCGACAAGTCAGCACACCCCAGAATACTGACTGACAGGCGCGCAGGAACGTTTTGAAAGTTGGGGGGGGGGGGGGGCAAATTCATCAGCAGATTTTGTGGGTGGAATCTGTGGTCTGGGGCGATGTCCCAGCCGCCGGAGTCCCTTGCGCCAAAGGCGAAAACAAATTTCACCCATACTAGGAAAAAACTAAAGTCCCCCCGCGTTGATGGATGAGCTTTTAAAAATGTTAAGTTTGCATGGGATATCTTTACTTTTGCAAGTTCTTTGTTTTTTCTGCCTACGCATTGTAGCTGATTGTTGTCAAATTTCTTTTGTTACCTGTCAATTGGTTTTTATTTTCCGTAAAAAACTTATATTAAAAGCTTTATTTCTATAGATTTTGGGTAACTATTTAACTTTTTCTTTTAAAAGGGACTACATCACCATAACCTTTAAAGTCCATGTATAATATGAACGTTGTAGCCCCACCCGTTTGGTCAGAATTGGCCCAAATGTCACGAAAATATCGCACTAAAAATCGAAAAAAATCGTAAAAGTACGATATTCATGAGAAATATTTCTTCGATTGTACCCAAAAACAATACACCTCTAAGTTCAGAGATTTCGAAGGTCCTGTCAAATTTTCATCAAGATCGGATATGCCGTTTGCCTGGTAGAGAGTTAACAAACAGAAAAAAAAAAAAAAAAAAAAACACCCGAGCTAAATTTTTTGGGGTCAGTGAAATTGAAGTCTTCGCTTCGCTCATCCAACAACAGTTGTTCCATCATGTTTTAACTGCACTCGAACACTAAACGATGTTTTACAGCAACTATTTGCGATCAAAAAACTCAAACAATTAACGTGAAATGGCCCATTTTAGTAAATTTCAGACCTAAATTGTTATGTATTGACGAAGCACACAGGCAAACATATTCGTTTTATCAAGGTGACTGATGTCGAATTGTATAATTGTATGCGTGCATATTTACTACGGAAATTCTGGGATTAATATTTAACTCACTTTAGTTCTGCCCCCCCCCCTGCCCCCCGGTTCCTATGCCGCTGCTGACTGCAACTATAGATTATCAGTTGTAGCCGTGTTGGAATACACACATTATGTGCCTAAAAGCCTCTTTTATACTTCACTTAACAATACGTAGAAAATTAACGTAACCTACGGCAAAATAATATGTTGTCTTAAAATAAATCATCCTTTTGCTAGAAGTATTGTTTTGAGTCAATTTCTAGACCCTTCTTAGTTGATGAGTAGGCCACCAATCTCGGTCACGAGTTCTGCTGCATCTTTATAAAGTCTCTTCATTTCTTATCGTAACCATTGGGGTTCGATTACTAGTTCGATCAATTTTCCGTCATTCCTTGCGAAACATTAAGGGTAGGCACTCGAGAATCACAGCCCCTGTGATCGTCTTAATTAAGAATACGAATATGAAACGTATGGAAAAGTTCACGTTTGCTTAATTTCTTCTTCATCTTGTTACGCAAAAGTTATGTGATTTTAAACTCCACCATTGTTACAAGGGTTGATATTGTCTAACGTTAATTTTTTACGTGTCGTTAAGCACGACAAACGGGCAAAACAGTTGAAAATCTGCTGCTTGACTCCTCTCTAGAGAGATCAAGCCAACAAGTGGGAGAGGGGGACACTCCTGAAAATCTCACTGAAAAACAGTTATATAACTGAGTGGGTAGACTCTAAATACAATGTATTTATTTATTTTATGGGTTACTTTATTTAAAGCTGTTACAACAATCAGTAGCTGTTATAGATAACAAGATAAATGATAAATAAAATATTAGTGTGAAGAAGTTGTCAGTGCTATATTTAATATCACATTTCATACCCCAACAATTCTCTCATTCGGTATATGCCTACACCGATTGATTTCATGTTACAAAGTAATAAACAATATATTTTATTCACAAAAAGCACAGTACATTCTGCCTATACGCGCATTAACTTGTATCGTATATCTCCTCTAGTCCAGGGATAGATATAATTTTTTTTTCGCAAACAATGGGGCAATGCTAAGTCGTCACATGCCCCCCCCCCCCCCCACAAAAAAGTATAATTTGCCAAAATCTACATTTTGACCTGTTGACTTGGGATTCGTTTTAAAACCGACACGCGCTTCGGATTTTTATAAGATTTTCAGATATACATTTTGTTTTGGTATCGGTTCAATGATTGGTCCTAAAAATCTAAAATATGAATTAACAATATGTTTTGTTTTTTTTGGGGGGGGGATGTTAAGAGAGTTAATTCAAAAGTAATCTTGGGCCGCACTTAGCATAGCTCCAAAGATTGTTAGGCAAATCTCTTAAATATCCTTGGTCATTGGTCTACAAGAGGAGATTACGATACCAGATTAACATGATACACACGCATGATGACGCAATTTCATTCTCTTGGGATTATCTGGAATATCCGTGACTCTGATAAATATCTGGCTTTTCCAAGAACGATGCTATGTAAATCATAAGGAACTGGGAAGTCTCAACAAGCAATATGGCAGACAGTATAGTTCTCTCCTTTCTGGAAATCTGTTCCCAAACGTCATCATCAAAAACCTCGTTTTTTGAATTATTCGTGCAAAAGACCCATGCATTTGTCATTTATAAATTTACATAAATCCGTACCCCCCCTCCTGTGAACAGAGTTATTTGTCAGTTTATTTGCATTAAGGGCGCGTCAACCGTTAGGTCATAATGCGCCATACTCTAGACACGGGGAGGAAGAAAGTCCCATGCTGGTCATAACCATGAGAAAGTGCAGGGGCTCTCACGTCGTGGTCGTCATCGTCTTTGTCATCGATCGTATTGTCAGGGTCGTCGTCGTCGTCATCGGAGTGGACGTCAACTGGAGGAGGAGAGGTCCCCGACGACGACCGCCAGAGCTCGCCTCTAGTTTCGGTGAGTAATGTACTCCCCTACTTAAACTATACTCCTACTTTAAGTGTTTTAGAAAAATGTTTGCTAGCGACGACGCCGTTTCTCGGCAAAATACTTTTAACCTCATTCTTTGTCTAGTGAAATTATGTCAAGAATAAACAACAAGCAACACAACAAGCTGATTTTTGCGAGAGTCTCTTTCCTCGCCTTCTACGATTAGCAGAGCCATGCTCTGGACCAAATTCTACCACAACAAACATATTTTTTTAATTTTTTCTAGGAAATACCTTTACTCCCTAAATAAGTAATACAACAACGGTAGGCCCAGTCTAACCGAGGTTCTATTCGGTAATTCGTAGTGTAGCTAGCCGACCTACTTTGTGGCCCACTACAAAAACAGTTGTGACTTTTATGTTGACATTCGAGTGGAATCTGAATTCTTCTTTCTTATGCCGGTGTCTGCATGGTTGATGCGTGAGTAGACATTAAATATGATGAATGTACCAATTAATTATTTTTTATGGATATGGAAAAGATTATGGTCACAATTTGTTCCATGACAGTTGGTCACTCCTAAGGTCAAAGCCAAGATATTGTAATAACTACAGAAACAAAACCTATGGCCGATTATGGTGGACGACAGGACAACAAATCACCATTGTACTAAATACTGTTTTTGATTGTACATCGCCAATATCAAGCCATAAACCCCAAACGAAGTGTATTATAGACTATCCTTGATCAAGGCCTATAGAGTATTATAGTCAAATACCTTAGATAGAAAAAAGCAGAAGTCGAAATTTCAATTTCCAGCATGAACCTACAGTCAAGCACCATAACTTCGTTTTACAGAACAGTGGCGTGGGGGAATTGCCGTGTCATCGACGAATAACTGTGACAAATAATTATTTCATGGTTTTAAACTTATATGACCCCTTCAGAGAAGTTAATTAATTTGTTATTTTTACTAGAAAAACGCCAAAATCGTTGTTAAACGAGTGATAGAGTCATGTGTTGAGTACCCGAGAACATTTCTTTACATGTTTTGTATGGTGGTATAAGATCGAATACGAGTCAATAATTTTTTATTTCAGTTTAATGTTTTCGAAAGATCTTTTAAAACCGTTTTCCTCCCTCCCTACACGACGACGACGACGACGACTAATACCACGACGTGAACCCCCCTCCCCCAAACCTTATTCCATTAATTCAATTTCTTATAACACTCACATTATTATAACATTCGAATTCGTCCATAAATAAGATTTTACACTTTTCCACAGAATAAACAAAAATAATTAACCAATAACAAACAATTTTAAAAATATGTAATCCAAAGAAACAAGTTTTTTTTCCATATGCTTACAAAACTTGTACTTTATTTGCATCTAAATAAATTTGCAGAGTTCACTTTTAAATACGTTCAGTAGATAACATTGATTTCTTAGTGTTCTGTTGCTTACATAATTATTATTTCCTCTTTCGTGTATTGTCTTTTGCCATGTATTTATGTTTATGTTTATCTTTGAGCATGTGTGTTGCAGAGGTCGGTAGTGTTTAGTGTTGACTTGGCCTCCCGCTACCTTGGGTGGGAGATAAACAATCACTCTATGGAATGTGACTGGGTGGGTCGACTCGAAATACGATTTTTTTCATTTGAAAGTCATGTTGAACTTCATGTAGGTACAGATGTTTCAATGCAGGTTACTCATTGGTACTTGCCGAGTGAAAGAGATAGACTCAGTCTGGGATTCTAGTTGATTCACAGTCAATACCACATAAATAGTCACAAGAAGCAGATTTTATTTCCTCTGATTTTCAATGGTATATAGTCAACTTAAAATTGCATTACGTTAGAAGTTATTATTTACTACAATTCAGAAACTAAAAAGGCCGCCCCAACCGGGATTCGAACTACGGGTCTCCCACATTCCACATTGCTGACTTTTTTAATTTCTGAATAATTGTCGTAAATAATAACAATTACACCTACGGGAGTGTTTGCCGACTAACCAAATCGAGAAACGTTAAACGTTATTAAGGATATAAATTACGAATTTTGTATTTATTATTATTTATCTTGGGGTCACATTAAACTTAGAGCTTTGTAACATACATAATGCTGTCAATCGAACAAGTATAAGGCTTGATGTCTTCATGACAACTTTTCATTATATTTGCTGTTTGAAAGCGCAGTATAGTCGGGGACGACGCTCCAAACTTTTTCTTTTCTAAGGACGCAATCGACCTCTATTAGATCATACTGCGTTGGCTCATAGCTCATATTTATCTTGTGTGACAAAACACCAGCACTTTATATACCGTGTAACCGTTTAGTGTACTTGTAATGGTGTTTCTTTTTTTATTTAACCATAGGGGTCCTGTACCCATACCCCCTCCCCCCCCCCGCTCATTCAAAGGTAATTGATTTTGCATGCACCATTATGTTGGTAACTATTGTTTTCAGTCCCCAATACGAATTAAATCCCATGTGTAAAAACATTCTGTCAGAGTTGGCACACCGAGGGGGGAGGGTGGCTACCGCCCTATTAATTCTGACAGTGTCCATATGCCTGAAAAAGCCAGGGGGCTACCGCCCTATTAATTCTGACAGTGTCCATATGCCTGGAAAAGCCAGGGAAATCGTTTATATTTCTGGAATTTCCTTATTTCCCCTAAAATAAATCTCTAAAACTTACCAAATCAAATCTACAAAATCAAAGAAATTCCGGGGAAATGTGTCAACTGTCAACACAATCAATCACGACGTTGGGAGGGAAAGGGGGTGGAAGGGGGGCAGTACCAGTGCTTTTATTTTCCCTATAAGACAAATCTACAGTCTGGAAAAATACGTTTTACAATGTGTAAAACCTGAAAAAGTTAGGAAATTTGAGTTAAAAACGAATAAAATGTAGGCCTACATATATTGCACAATTTATTTGTGGTATTTCTCAGATTTTCATTCTCATTGTTGGAATGACGCGACGCGAGATTATGCCTTTTTTTAATACATAGTCGTTGGTTGGTCGTTTCTGTTTATTTGGTTTATTTGGTGTTAGGGCGCGTCAACTGTTAGGTAATAAATAGCCATTCTAGCCTAGAGCATGGCTGGCGTATAATATGTTACTTTGCAATATTAAAAATTTATAGTCGATAACGATAAATAACTATTGCTTTTTATAGTAACGCTATTTACCCCCCTCCCCCCCCCCTTTTAAAAAATTCCTGCGTGCCACAGTGCCTGAGATAAAGAGTTAAGTTCGGGAGAAAATTGAAGATTGTCCATAAATAAGGCATTCATTCAGTCTCGCCGGTGACGGGAATCGAACCCAGAACTTTCACACGACTAAGTTATGTGTTGTTATCACGTGTATCGGGAATCGAACCCAGAACCTCCCAACTATACCACTACTTTTAGTTCTGTGGTATTTCCGGGTTCTTATCTAATCTCGTATTGGGAAGAACCCAGAATCTCCCAACTACTTTTAGTTCTGTGGCATGCCCTGGTCCCGGGTTCTTATCTCGTACGAATGGCGTACGTGGTCTTGTGACATGCGCGAAGCTTCCTAATCAGTCCGGCGAGTGTTGACGTCAGACTAGCTCGCCGAGTCGCTGGCCCCACTCATTCGCTGTTAGTTGCCCGCAAGAGAGACAAGTAGAAGGATGCGCTCTCGGCTAGGTAAGACACAGTCACGGTTTCGTTTTCTACTTTCATGATTTCAATGTGTCATATTATATTTATTTGCTGTTTTCCTTCAATATTATTGCATTTTAAATTTCATATAATAAATATTAGCTTCATAGCATTTTTACTTGTTCATTATCCCATGCAATTTCAGTACAATGATGTGGCTGGCTTGGTTTCTTTGTACTTGCATTGCATTGCATGCTTTGAACAAAATTCTAATTATCATATTCTTTGCTGTTTTCCTTCAATATTATTGCATATTTTTATTTCATATTTTGATACACTTGATCATTATCCCACGCAATTTTAGTGCAATAACGTGGCTTGGCTCCTTCGTAGTGCATTCCATGCTTTGAACATTCTCTTACAATGCGCTTTGAGTTTTCATTCGACATTTTCTGCAATATTGTAGTTTTATCAACTATCGATATTTCGGTTTTCTTTCAAAGCGTGGTAGTTTTTCATTCATATTACACTAGGTTTCATAATTCCCCAAGCAATGATTTTATTTCTTTGCCGTTTTCCTTGCAATATTATTGCATTTTATTTCATATATTAATTGCTAGCGTTTTCACGTGTTCATTATCCCATGCAATTTCAGTGCAATGACTGTAGCTTGGCTCCTTTGTAAATAACGAGTATTCCATACGTTGAACATAATTCTCTTACCATGCGCTTTGTTTTCATTTTACATTTTCTTAAATTTTTGTAGCTTTCTATCCATCCACTATCTATATTTCGGATTTCCTTCAAAGCGTGTGGTTGTTTTTATTCATATTATCGCACGAGGTTTCATAGTTTCCGTCGTTTCCTTTCAATATTATTGCATTTTCACTGTATTTCCTTACAATTTTGGTTAAATGAAATCACTGCCTTAGCTGCACTCTGTAAAGTTGCGTGCTTTCAATTTCCTTTGCAAGTTAGCCCATATTAGTTTGTAGTTTTCCTTCAATATCATTACTTTGTAAATTTACTAGATTTTCATAAAATCGTGCGGTTTAATCCGAAAACCTCATTTTACTCGCCCTGCTTCTTTGCAGTTCCATGCCTTTTCTATTAGATGTACCGGTATTCTCATTTTAAAGTTTCCTTCGTATTTCCATTAAAGGTTGTGATGCATTATCACCAGGTTATCGCCCACTAAACAGCAAACATATTGCAATTTCATCCGCCCGCTTTACTTAGGTGTATAACATAGCGTAATATGGCTGTCTGTCGATAAGGTCAAACATCGTGTACCCCTCGCAAATTAATTATTTTCTTTACTAGAATACCTGACCAGAATTCAGAAATAAATTTAGAGTGAAGTTTTCCACTTCTACAGTTCTACCGAGCAACTCCCCCCGCCCCGTTCAAACCAACCGCTGTCTAGTCACCAGGTGCTGGTCATGCTTGCTCTTCGTTATCATCAGTGTCTTGTTATCTTTAGCCTGGAATGCCGCGGCCTCGTCGGAACCCACTGGGTGGAGGGGATGGCATCATTCACTGCTAGCTGCGACCACCTCATCCACACATCTCTCAGCCTGGGTCATCAGACGATCTCAATGTGACGTTTCGTCACAACTAATCTGACGCTGACGGGCAGCTAGGTGAGCTTACTTTGGCCTCTTACATTACAACTATTTTAAATTTAAGTTTATTAAATTATTTTACTATTTGAGATTAATAATTTCATCCTTTGACTTAATAATTATATACTTGAATAAAAATTATATGCTAGGTAAGTGATAAAAAATTTTACTTGCACAACTAAGTTCTGCTTTCAATGCAAAAGGTTTTGGGTTCGATTCCAGGCTAGGACAACAATTATTAGTTGTTTAGTTTTTAAATATTGGTTTACTTTAGCTAAATGTTTCAATGTGCAAATACACAAGTTGATACATCATACTCATTATAACATTATTGTTTGCACAAGACGTCGTCCACTCCTCCCCCCCCCCCCCCTCCTGTTTGTATGTATGACATTAATATTATTGTGCATTGTTATTGTTGACAGCCGCACCCCTGCCCAGAACAAGCGTCCCTCGCTCGTGTCCATGAAGGAAGGATGTCCGTATCGGGTCGTCTCGAACAACTCTCCAGTCAGCATTGCAGAGATGGGCTCGGCTCAACACTTCTACACCAGCATTGCAGAGTTGCCTGCATCCAAAGTGGTTCGGTAAGTGAATTTATTTTTTACCATCTTGGATTTTCAGTGTAGGGTGCAGAACGTATAGCACATACATTAATTTTATGCAATCAAATAGCAAAGCAAATTATACCATATTGATTTGTGATAAGATTAAAATGTTTAGCATTTGCCTTATTTCCCAAATTCAATGGTGTTTTAAATAGGGTTTATTACAAAACATTTATGTTTTATAAAATAAAATACTAACATAAATGTTAAGCAACCATAATTATATTTAATTTCATTTAATTTTTTACTTTTTTTAAGTAATTTACGTTACACTTCAATATTTTTTGGTCACAATTTTGTTTTATTGTTGCCTATCTTTTATATAGCAATAATGAAGGTTCCTCATATGGGTCAAATAGTCCTACCAAAGTTAGAAAAAAGTTTAGAGTGTTGTTTGTTAGATCTGATAATGTAGCACTAGCACCTCCTGTGGTACCAGTAATAGTGTTAGGGTAACACTGTTATTATTCTATTTTTTAGCAACCAAAACTGTTCAGCGGAGCCGATACACTATACCCAACTGAAACTCACTGCTCGTCTCGAAGATCGAACGTAGTCAAAAACATCTCTGCGATCTGATCTCCAAACTACAGCATACCTCGAGACTTCGTATGTCAGCATTGCCAGCAACCTACTTCTCTGGTGAGAGACTTTGATTTTTTAAATGATCTTTGCATTAAACTTCACACACAATAGACCTAGCCTAGAGATTGTCATACAAATGTAAGGAACTTTTAAAATTGATGTGTTCATCTCTGATTCACACTTAAGCTTGAAACTTGAATTATTTTTTAATTGTCACTTTTATAAAGTTATATTTTTTGTAAGGTATTAATTTCATTAAAACTAGTGAAACTTTCAATTCTACACTTCCTATTTTTTGTGCAAAATTTTGTACTGAATGTTTTTCGTTGATTAATTACAACGAAAGGCAGGACATTTTAATGTGTTGCCCTTTATTAATTTTAATTGGGTTAAAAAAATAAAAATTGTATACTTGGATGTTTATTAAAACTTGATTTTTAAGATTGTTTAATAGCCTACCAAGTTGTTTCTTGTCGGTGAATTGAACTTTTGAATTTTTTTAAATAACTTCCCAAGTTTGGCTACTGAAGGTCATGATCAATACTGCAGTTCCACGCATAGACCCGTTGTGATATGTATTTGAACGTAAATTGGAATTACCTTTTATTAATATTTTTGAAGTTTCAAAAAATGTGAAACATAACTTGCCACATCACCAAACCTCTAAATTTTGTACTATAAATAAAGATCTGTGAATTCATTTCAATTTAAACGTAATTGTTTTAGAAAAGTTGTCATTTAAATATTTCACCCAATATAATATTAGTAATAAATGCTAAATTTATTTTTGATAGTAAGTAGTAACTTACTTTCTCCACACCTGACACCAAACATTAAATCAACTTTTTATTTTCTAGCTATGGCACACCTACTAATGCTGGCGTACGGCTCCACTCCCTCATACTTGGTCCCTACCAAGGAAGGTCGTCTTACCGAGAGATCTTGTGCAACTCTGCAGTCAGCCTCGCAGCTATCCTGCTCTGCTCAAGACTTCCACACTGACATGTAGTCATGGCGGGAGCTGCCAGCATCATTGTGATAAGGTAATATAATTACTAATATTTATTGTCAATATAATATGAAATATGATTTGTATTTTGCAATAATTCCACAACGTTGGTTTTATTCCTGAATGAAATATAGGCCGATAAACTGAAGTGTAAGTGTAAAGTACAGTGGCGTAACTAAGGGAGGGGGGGCTCTAGGGGGCACAAAAATAATTGTCAACAAAATAAAAAATATTGTCAATCAGACAAAATAATAAATATTCAAACATAAATATGAAAATTGCAATGACAATATTTTATGATTTGAAGACTTATTAAAAACCATACAAACATGTTTATTGATTGTAAAAATAGAAAGTAGGTGGATTATTAAATATCATTGTTAAGAATTTTCGGTCTAGCACAAGACATCTTTAAGTCAAATAAGCTTGTTCTTGTCTGTGATGATTCATTGGCAATTTTGTAGAGCTGTAGGGGGAACTTGCTTGCTCCCGCCCCCCCCTGAATTTTCAATATACAAGTCAGTGTTTGAATTGGTTTTTTATTGTTTTTTACTTATAAAAACTACATTATTGCATCATGCGATCAGCCCACTGCTTTTTTAAACGCATCAAACGCACTCTAACTAAAAGTCTAATTTTCTAAAACTTCACCTGCAACACTTTTATTTGGGGGCTCTACCCCCTACTACCATCCCGCCATTTTTCTAATTTCCACTTTGAGCATTGTAGGTGCACAGGTAGAGGGATTTCAAAAAACTACTAGGCCCCTCCTGCAAAAAAATCCTGCCAGTACCCCTGCCAGTTCCTGATATTGCAAAACGAATGCGTTCCCACATGAATTCCCTAAAAAGGAACTCGTTGCTGTAGTTACGCCACTGGTAGGGTATAAAGATGAGATCAGAGATTTAGCTCTGCTTGGTTAAACCAATAGTGACAAAAATAACTCTAGACCAATCAATCTCACTAATTTCAATTGGATCTTCACAGATATTTTCTAAAGATGGCTGGGGTGTTAGCACTGAGATGAGAATTACAGGATTAAAATCAGAGTTTGTTTTAACTAATTGTTCTACTATCACGTAACGTGACAGATTAGTATAAAAACAAGAAATGTTGTTTAATTAATATTTTCTTCTTTCCAGCTACCGTACAACACCGGTCACTGGATGATGCACGGCCCCCTAAGAGTGTCCCCGCCCCCCTGTCTTCTCCACCCTGAAGTCTCCTACTGGACCAACCAACACGAGCAGAGTTCAAGCAGATTACTTGAGGTTAGTTGATTTCAGGTTTATCTTGTTTCATTAGGCCTATAGTAAACCCGTTTTTTATTCCAACTAGAGCAAACCCTATTAAAAAAAATTAAAGAGGAGTCACCGAGCCTGGGCGGAGAGAAGCGCTCGGCTTTCAGCTTTTTTGGGTAAACTGCTAAAAGCATCTGCATCATATTTCACCTAAACATTAATAAAGAATTAATCTATGAGATCCAGTACGCATAATCTTTAATGAATATATCAATTTTGATAGTAAAATTCGTAAACTCTCCATAATCCACTCTATTTTGTCAACTTTATCTATGAAAATTTAGTCCAAGCGTAGGCCTAAAGATTTTTTGCAAATTTTCATACTGTATCCCAACGTTTAAATCAGTTTAAACGCTATGGTTAATTTGGTTAATCGTAAATATAAACGGTTTGATGTTCCTGAATTGTAATCAATGTTTATTGTTTCGTAATGTAATTTTTTCCTCTTTTTGGACTTGTCTCTCGCAATGACCTTATAATTCTTGGCAACCAAGTCACGGATATCAATATAAAGGTACTCTATTTACATTCATGCAAAATTTGGTAGTGACATTTTTAACAACCATTCAGCTGCAATCGTCAACACCTGAGCGCTTACATTTTAGTTGGGCCAAGCTCAGCGCTCCCTCTTAATTGTGAACGTATAAAATCATATTTTTAGTTTGAATAGTCTAATTAGATAGGCCTACTTCAGAGTTTGTATGAAAAGAAAAGGGGTTCACTGAATAAGTTTTAATACCTAAATGAATTTATATTTAAAATTCCCAAGAACTGAAGATAGCCTACTTAAAAGTCTGCAAACAAAAGTAAAAATATTCATCTTGAAATTGGTTTAAATCTTGCCAGACATAGATTTTGAATGTTCATCTTCAAAATGAATCTAAAATTTAAATAACTAAAACATTTTTTTTACCTTTCACATGATATGTCAGTTTAACATATAAAACAAAGTTCTCCATTGTAATTTGAAAGTACCTATGCTAAAAAGTTGTTGAACAAAATATTTCTTCTTTCCAGCTGCCGTACGACACTGGTCACTGGACGAATCACCACCTCTAAGATGTCCTTGCCTCCGTCTTCTCCGGCCTTCTCAGCCCGCACAAGACTGGAGTCCGCTCCAAGACCAGCCCGACACTTACGGTAAGCTGATTTCAGTAGCCTTTAAAGTTGTTCCATTGTAGTACTTTAAACCCCTTTTTATGCCAACTAGAACAGTTGCTAATAGTAATATAATAATCTCAATCAATGATTTGACTTGTATAAAGTTAAGTAATTAATTCATAGTTTGACCAAAAAGGGGTTCACTGTATAAATTAAAATGCCAACAAATTGTTATTTGTGAAGTTATTATGCCTACTTTTAAAACGGTCTGCAAACCAAAGTTAGGTTGACCCACCAAACAGAAATCGGTTTGAATCTCACTAGAATTGGATTTTGCAACTTACTGTTCATCTTCAAAGCTAAATAGGTTGTGTAGGTCTAATGATCGAACACCGAGTAGCAACGTGAGCAGAACACCAGTAACTTGAGCTATACCTACACAGTAAACTCGTAGTGCTTGCTAGTCAGGCCCAGCACGTGCCCCCTCAGACGGGTGCGTTGTCTTCACTTTTTCCTATCCTCCCAAACTTTTTATTAATGATATCTTCTCATAGCTACACCTTTCTGCTACGTTCAGCCATCCGTCATAGCTCATATGATTTGAGGTGCAGGCCGGTAGTGTTTGACACTAGAATAGGGTTGCCATTCGTCCCGCCTTCGGCGGGACAGTCCCGATTCCCAATTTTAAGTCCCGCGTCCCGCCAATGCACCCAGCGGGACATAATTGTCCCGCTTGGTAGCAAATTTGTTAAAAGTCCAATTTAAAATATCAGATATATGAAGTCCAAAACGTGCAAAGCTATCAACAGCAACCTATTTGGGCCACGGGCGGCGTGTGCGTCGCCAAAATACTTGGCTTGACTCAACAGTCAGCACTTTGGTTAGTGATGATGATAGGGGGCGGAGGGGTAGGGGTGTACATCGTGAAACCTCAGTCTGACTCATTTCCTTTTTTTTTTCAATTAAATAACCTATTACTTAAAAAGTGCCATTCGTGTTCCAAATTCCAATGCATTTTTGTTGGTTTTCATTTTTTTGCACTACAAAAACTACAATATTTCATGATTGCATTCAGTCCAGCATTTTGATCTAAAACGCTTAAAATGCATTCTTAAAACCCAGTTTTTTTAAATTTCGCCTGCGGCGCTATATTTGGGGGGAGCCCCCCCAAACCCCCCGTGCTATTTTCCCTAAAGGGATTAATTGTCCCGCCGCCTTGAGTTTATATTATGGCAACCCTTCACTAGAAGGACCAGGGTTTGAATCCCGCATAATGCATCCATGTTTTTTTTAATGACAGAAATTAAAAAATCCATCGAGTTTTTTTTTAAATTTCTGGATTTGATTTCCAGAAAATCAATTACACCTACGGGAGTGTTTCCCAATTACTATTTTCCTATTTCCAATCTAGTAAAATGGCAGTTTTTAACCTTGGCTTTATAGTAGGCGACTATGACGTTATGTTAGTACTTTAGACAGATATTAAAAAAGTGACTACACCGGGGTTTGAACCCGGGACCTTAGCTTACCGGGCTATGCTCTTACCAACAGAGCTATGCAGCCACCAATTTAGAACTTGTAATTTTTGGTCTGTTTTGTACATTGTTGATAACGTGTGTAGAGCAGCTGAATGCACTGCCTTTTAGAGACTACATACAAAATAAACTGGAGAATACAAACAATCTCTGTAACCCTGGAGTTGGGATATATGATGTTTAACATTGGTTTTATAATAGGCGACTATGACGTTATGTTAGTACTTAGACAGAAATTTAAAAGTGACTACACCGGGGTTTGAACCCGGGACCTTAGCTGTCCGGGCTATGCTCTTACCAACTGAGCTATGCGACCACCAATTTAAAACTGTCTAATTCTTGGTCTGTTTTGAATAACGTGTGTAGAGCAGCTGAATGCACTGCCTTTTAGACTACATACGAAATGAACTGGAGAATACAAACCATCTCTGTAACCCTAGAGTTGGGATTTTTTTCCTTTTTTTCTTTTCTTTTCTTTTCATTCCCCACCCTTTTTTATATTTGATTCATTCATTAAATGCATTTAATATCATTTTTATTTGTTACCAAAATTGTTGTGTTTAATGCATTGTTGTTGTAATGCTACTATTTCAAATATTTACTTAAATGTAGTTTATTGTTGTTTCTGCATCTATGTAATTAGATTTATTTAGTTGTCCTCCTTTGTAAATCAGTTTTTGGATGAGCGTAGCGAGCGTAGCGAGCGAAGCGAAGATTCCATTTCACTACACTGGAGAAAAAAATCCGGAATGTTTTTTTTTTTTTTTTTTTTTTTTGTATTTTTGTGTGTTTGTCCACACGATTACGGCTAAACCGATACTCCGATTGCGATGAAATTTTATGGAGGCCTTCGAAATCTCTGAACTTAGAACTGCCACGTTTTTGAGCGCAATCGGGAATTTTTTTCTCATAAAAAACGCAATTTTACGATTTTTTTTCGATTTTTAAAAAAATTCTTCGACTTATAACACCTACATGCTTTATTCGATTGTAATGATTTTTTCACAGAACCTTGATTTTATGAATTAAGATATTCGTGTGAAATTTGAGCGGAGTAGAAAAATTATTTCTCATGAAAATCGTAATTTTACGGGTTTTTTTCTTTTTTAAAACAATTCTTTGACTTCTAACACCTACATGCTTTATCCGATTGTAATGATTTTTTTACAGAACCTTAATTTCATGAACTAATATATTCGAATTAAATTTGAGCGCAATCGAATAATTATTTCTTATAAAAATTGCAATTTTACGATTTTTTTCTTTTTTAAAAATTACGATTAATTAAAAAATTAAGTTAATTTTTTATAAAATTTAATTTAATTAAAAAAATTAAGTTATTTTTTAAAAATTTAATTTAATTAAAATAAATCTTCGACTAAGTAATGTTTTTTTTCACAGAACAACAGAAAATCCGCGTAACACATTGCAGCTCAATGCACCATACGCTCATCCAACAACGCGGCGGGACTTAAGCGTTTTCCTAGTTATAACTGAATAGGATAGAAGTTAAATAAATAACATAATATATAAATAATTAAATAATAAATATATCAAGTTTAACCTTGGCTTAATAGTAGGCGACTATGACGTTGTTATGTTAGTACTTTAGACAGAAATTAAAAAAGTGACTACACTGGGGTTTGAACCCGGGACCTTAGCTGTCCGGTTAATAATGTGTGTAGAGCTGCTGAATGCATTGTCTTTTAGACTACATATGAAATTAACTGGAGAATACAAACCATCTCTGTAACACTAGAGTTGGGATATATGAAGTTTAACCTTGGCTTTATATGCAGCTTTGCCTATATATTTGCCACATCTTGTCACTTGACTTCCGTCTCAGTTTAGAAATCTGCCTTCGGTATGCATAACGCCGCCGATATATCGTCAAATAAATCACTTTCATTTACACCTTTTGTGACAATTTGTTTTTCTGGGAAGTTTTTGGGACACTAGGACACGACCAAGAAACCCGGTACTGTCCCGGTTTAAATACGAAACAAGTGGTTACCCTACGTATGATGTATCTTAATTTTTGGCAATCTTTCCCATATTAACTAGTAAAACTGAAATAAATTTGTTTCGGCAACTTTCCTGAATATAAAAATAGACTAGGGCATACAATATTATTCATGTTCTAGTATTTTCACTCTTTTTTTATCAATTCATAATATTAATTAACTAACAAAGATGTCGTTACTAAAATACATTTAAAACACAAAATTTCTCGTTGACGATTATTTATCATTGATCAATATCATTGACAGCTAAGCATCTGCATATTATGGACCAATATTAGATTTAGTTGTTTGACGTCCTTAGGTTTGACCCACGTTTTAGTTTTGTAAATTATGTTATCATAATTATTGTATTTATGCAAATATAGCCCTTAAGCATATTGGGTATATTTAAAAATATCAAATTTAAAAAAGTGAAGTGCAGCTATTTGGCAAAGCCATTTGTCAATAGTGAAAAACATACTGTTCAAGGTTAGGTGGTCAAAATGGGGGTGTGGCTATTACTCGAAGGCGGCCTATAATCGAGTAAAATATAGTCTTTCCTGGTCCTGGTTCAATGTTCACCAACACTGAGCTCTTAAACACCCCTAGTATCTAATGCCTCTCCTTGCCACTGCTTGCTACTGCACTGACATTGTTGTTGGAAAATATTCAAGAATAAGTACAAAAGATTTGCTTTTTGTCTTAAAGAGGATGAGTTAGTTGCAAAATTAAAACCACGCATTATTACAGTTTTTTTGTGATATCTCGAGAACGATGCAAAATATCTAAAAACTGATTCTAGACCGAATTGTGGTTTTGTTAGAACAATATAATGCAAGAAAAAATATTGTAATGTGATTGTAATTAAGTTTTTTATTAGAATTTTAATTAATTAAATGCATATCTTAAATACAAACCGCACCAATTATTATATTTGAATATTTTTTCTTGCATTATATTGTTCTAACAAAACCACAATTCGGTCAAGAATCAGTTTTAAGATATTTTGCATCGTTCTCGAGATATCACGAAAAAACTGTAATTTTGTGTGGTTTTAATTTCGCGACTATCCCATCCTCATAATTGTATTTTCAATGAAAATAGAATCTAGATCGCGTGCCACAATGTGATAACCAGAGAGAGTTACTTGTAATTACATAGATACAAATTTGAATAAAGTTATTAGTCGAGGGAGCGCAGCGACCTTATCTTACAATTCAATTCAAACGCTGCAAGGTCTGTGTTTTTATCTGAGAGTGAGTGAGCTAGTGAGTTCGCTCCAGAACGGCCGAACGGCTAAACAGTTTGAGCTGAAATTTTAAACAGATATCCAGTACCAATCCTCAGGGTACAGTTAACATTTTCAGCAAAATCCGTTAAGATTTAAACTCGCAACAAATAATACATAATTTGAAAATAGGCGGAGAATGTCACATTTAATTTAACGACAATGCTTTTTGTTTTGAAATCTTTTTAACAAATCATGTTTACATGCAGTGACTAAATGTTGCACGCTCAAGGTTACACAAAATTCCGCTCAGAGATTGAGTAAACCGTGCAATCATTACTTGTATTTTATTTTGTATATGGTTATGTTTGCCATAGTATTGTATGCATTTCAAAACATGTTCTATAATTATCCAGAAATAAAAAATCTATCCCGGCCGTTGTTTGAGCCCGGGTTTCCAACATTCTGGGTATAAAGGCGCCTTAGCCAACCAGACTAGGAAAAGACTAGGAAACGCCAAAGTTCAAGACGAGTGAGCGAATCATGTGTTGTGTACCTGGGAACATCAGCATTAAGTTAATTCATATAACAGGTTTGAATGAACACGTTTTGAGTTTAGTTTGTATAAGTGCGCGTCATCAACTGTAAGGCCATAATGCGCCACACTAGTTTAAGATAGGCTAGGGAGGAAAGAACCATGCTGGATCCAGCCTTCTATAGGGGGATGAAATGGAATGTTATTGGGTAACTCAACACATGTCTTGCTCATTCATCTCTACCAATGACTTTGGCATTTTCCTTGTAGATTGATAGATTTTGTAACTTGACGTCTTTGTGCTATTTGATACGATATGAGTGAACAACAGATAAGGATGATGGACTGTTACACAGCTCTGTATATTATGCAGGATGTAAACCCATGCCCTTCAGTAATAACCTACCACATAAGACACTGCAGACAACATCATAGAGAAACTAGATTTTCAACCAATGCCAAGTGTGATAATTTGATTTTTTTTAAAATTGTAGTCCGGTATTCTTGCATTCCATTCAAAGTCCAAATTAATAATAAATGATAGGTAGGCCTGGGGTAGGCCTGGTTGAACTGCAAGTAGATGCTAATGGTCAAAGAATCGCAACACCATCTTCAACACCGAAATAAAATAGTGCACTATTTAAAAACTGCCACTGAAAATGGATGCTGTAAATTTCAAATGTGGTAGCTCATACGATTTGGACGCAGATCCGAGGCATATTCAGGGCTCCCTCCAAAAAAGTCAAAACAATTTCCCTGACTTTCCCTGGCCAATTGTTTGACATTTCCTGACCAATTTGCTTGGTGTTACAACTCTTTAAATAAATTACACATCATTTTAGTGATTAAAAATTAAAATGTAAAATGTAACATTTTATTACTGATACTATTCTTGTTAAAACTACAATATTTGGATGAGCGAAGCGAAGACTTCAATTTAACTTTTTTGTTTTTTACTTACGTTACCCCAAGAAAAATAGCTCGGGTGTTTTGTTTTTTGTTAGTTTTTTTGTCTGTTTGTTCGCTCTCTACCGGACAAACGGCATAAGCGATCTTGATGAAAATTGGAGGGGACCTTCGAAATCTCTGAAATTAGACTTGCTACATTTTTAGGTACAATCGATCAAATATCACTTATAAATGACGACTCGAAATGAGCGGAGCTTAAAACGATCGATAGGTCACGTGACTAGTATTGGGTATAAATCCTCATTTCGCAAGTTGGCGCCTGCTGAACGGCGCATCACTTATCACGCTCTAACTTTTATTCTATTCATTATTTGGTCAATACTCAAATGAATAATATTTTAATATTTAGCAAACATCATTCCTTGTAATAGCGATTATTTCGATTTTTTTGACAAAAGCCGTTAGCTTGTTATAACAATGTACGCATCACACAAGTGAAAATTATCAATGACTTAAGTTTTCTCATTAATTATTTTGACAAAAAACTACTGATCGGATTTCGACAAGAATTCTTTGTAAAAATGCATCGGAGTGTTTAGACAAGAAATATACTAACTTTCTAGATAGAAAGTGTACTGAACAAAAATTAACAGCATAGAGTAATATGCAGCATGCACTTTTTCACGGCTCATCCGCACGTCAAGAGTGCGTCTTGTCTTAACAGTCTGATGCATATTTTTCAAGAGGTCTTGTCGAAATCCGATCAGTAGTATTTTGTCAAATAAATTATTGAGAAAACATTAGTCATTGATAATTTTCACATGTATGGTGCGTACATTGTTATAACAATCTAACGACTGTGTCAAAAAAATCGAAATAAAAGCTATTACATAGAATGATTTGCTAAATATTATTCATTTGAGTATTGACCAAATAATGAATAGAATAAAAGTTAGAGCGTGATAAGTGATGCGCCGTTCAGCAGGCGCCAACTTGCGAAATGAGGATTTATACCAACTAATTCCGCCATGTTGCCTCGTGACATCAGAAGGCGGGTACATTTCAAGTCGTCAGTTATCGAACTTTTATGATTTTTTCAATTTTTAATGAGGTATTTTCGTGATATTTGCCAAACGGCTGCTCTGATCTTGATGAAACTTTATGGAAACGTTTAAAATAACTGACATTATACATGTTAAGATTTAAGGGACATTTGAAGAACTATTTCTCATAGAAATTGTACTTTTCGATTTTTAAGAAATTTTAATGCGGTATTTTTGTGATATTTGGCCCGATTCTGACTAAATGGGTGGGGCTACAACATTTATATTTTACATGGGCATTAAGGTAATGGTGATGTAGTTTCTTTTAAAAGAAAAAGTTAAAAATTTAGATAGAATCCATTGAAATAAAGGTTTTAATATGAGTTTTTTTAGGTGTTTAATAATTAACAAGTAACTATAGAATCACAAATCACCAACACATACAATTTATCAACCACCATCAATCACCTACAATGCGTTCAAAAAGAAAATCTTCGGCCTCCAGATATTTTACATTTCGTTAATTGGTATAACCATAGCAATTAATACTACTTTATACAAATTATCCAAATTTAACAAAAATGATTTTGCAATGGGACTTGAAAAAGTAAAGAGATCCCACGCATTCTAAAGACTTAAAAAAAGCTCATCCATCAATGCAACTAAAAAAAGCGTTCACGAAGCGGCCTAGTTATTATAATATAGATGCTTTATAAACAGATTATGATTTTCTAGACCCCCCTTAGCTGCACCCGTTCGCACCACTGTTTAATAATTTAAAAATGAAGAAAAGAAATCTAATTTTTTTTCTTACATGGAAGCGTAAAATACATTCAAGGGGTATATCGTCAGCTTTGTTAGCGACAAATCCTTCAAACTTATACTTAATGAACCCCTAGCTGTTGAGTTATAAAGATTAATGCTACAGCTGTGTGAAGAGCTCTTATTGCCAAAGGCAAATTTTTTGCAAATGAGCAACTTTTAAAAGCTCCAAAACACACTTCTAAAATTGAATGGGCCAAGTCAATAACTGACCAAGTTACAAAGACCACATTCTGAGATAAATAGATAAAACTAGATAACGCAGCAAATTTTTAATTTAAAAGCATACAAAATTGCACACTACTTAACCTTAAGATACCTAACAATATAATTTTAGGATTTTTATTTTTTTGACTTTACTTTTCCTGGAAAAAAATCAGTACATATTTTTACTTGGTCAGTTATTGACTTGGTTGTCACTTGGGCATTTCTTGCATTAACGTTTTTCATTTTAAGGAATAAAACCACTTTTTAAACCTTTTCCATAAACCCCTTTGCAGCCACATATCAATAAACTATCACGCCACTTGAAAAATAAATGTAAAATTAAAAATATATATGTACATTTATATTTTTTAAATTTTACCCAAAATATATATATATTTTTTTTAATTTTACCCAAAATATCGTATTTTATCTTAAATTATTGATATAACCATATAAAATAAAACTAGGAGAGAAGGAGGATTCCTTACTGCAGTTAATATCTACATAAGCAGTCCCATGATCGCCAACCTCATGGCAAGAAATGACCAAGTAACACATACTTGGTCAGTTATTGCCTTGAGCCAAGTTTTCATCGCCTGGTCAATGGCTTATAACTGCTCGAACTGGGGTGTTTCTTGCATTAATATGATGCCACTATGCCTGGAAAATAGAATGGCGGTCCTAACTCATTTGCGCATTTCTTGTAACTTCGACTTGGCCCTTTCAATTAGTACATTATACTGCAGAGAAAATGCTTGTTATTTTCTTGCAAAAAGTATTTTGGTTTTGTAATTTTCACACATTTTCACGACTGACCAATGTCAAATTTCCCTGACTTTCCCTGACCACTTTTTATTTCCCTGACTTTCCAGGTTGGTGGGAACCCTGCATATTACACCAAGAGACACGGGTTCGAATCCCGCATAAGGCATGGGTTTTTGTAATTGTCCTTCACTCTCATATATTGCCATGCTATTAGTCTCAAATTAGCAATACTATTGCAATAATAGCGCCATTGACAACAAAAATCAAATTGAATTTCAAATAAATACGTGCTAGTTTTGCACTTTTAAACTGGGACAGCATATACATGACGTAGGGCATGAAATGATGTTCCATCTATTGCTGAGTGAGAATTTCTATCTTTCTGCAGGGAACGTAAAGTGGACGCGGGTTCGAATCCCGCAGTAGGTATGTTTTTTAGATGTAATTGTCTTTCATCCTCATGTGTGACCACTAATCGTCTCGACATTAGGCATAAAAAATCGATCGTCGATGATCATTAGTTCGTGAAATTTGTGTTCACTATTTCTATTGCAGTTCTTTGTCTCTGCTTCATCTAGGCTTGTTTCTAGGATTACCACTAGGGATGCACACGATAATCAATATTATCGATCAATAATCAATAATGGATATCATTTCGATAATAGAAAACCAAAATTCACTATCAATAATTGAAATATTGAATCATTGATCAATAGTGGCACGAACCAAAACTCTAAATAAGTACGGAGATTATCTCACGTTGTGCAATGCACTGGCTGGGCTGATGGTGTCACACTCGAGATTTATGTTTGGAAATGAGCGATCAGCCAAACACATGACATTGAAGATAGCAAGGCAGCAAACGGAACGCGATTGTATTGTTTAGACTTACACTTGCCACACTTGAGGTTCCACTTACAGGTCGGCAACCTATATAAGGTTGGAACAGACTTTGTTGGTGATATCGATATTATCGATAATATCGATTCGTTAATCACATTACCATTTTGATAATCGATAATGAGAAAAGTATCGATGTGCATCCCTAGTTACCACAAATCAATCAGTAATCAATCATTTTCTTCTTTTTCAAAATATATTCGTTTGTTAAAATTTTGTATTTGTCGCAGTATCAGACCAAATAAATCATCGATGAAAGAGTTTGTATAATTTTTTTTTTAAATTTTGATTATGAATTGTTATATTATTATCAATAATTGCCATTGTTCGTTGGTCTTGCGGTTCAAATCTCTGCTTCCAATGCAGGTTTCGGATCCCGCTACACACAGATGATTTTTAACTTCTGATGTGGACTTATGTTCATAATTTCAAGGCGTAGAATACCGCTTTGTAAATTGCGACTTTGGAGCCATTCTAGCAACGAAGCACATAAGTTATTCTAATGTTATTCCGATCTAGCCTTGTTGATTCTGGCGCTGTCAGCAGGTGGAATCGTGTCTAGCTTGTTTAGTCGGTGTTTTCTATTAAAAAAAAACTGTCTCAAGTTGGCCATTGTTTGCTCGTCGATGGCGTTGGCATCAACAGGGTTAGCTTGGTCTGCTTTAAATTGAAAGTCTCCCACTTAGAATCAGTTACGGTGTGTGACTGAGTGGGTAGATTCAATTTTTTTTTTTGTAAAATACTCCAAGAAACATTTTGATTGTTCAATTCTGTTTTTATTTAACTCAACTTGTCAAAAATACAAAAATGTGTTCAGTTTCAAAATGCTTTCAGTTGACAATCATGGTACCCTAGCTACACTCCTAGTTAAATGCTTTAATTTGTGTTAGTGTTTCTGTCACATTCCCGCCCTCACTTGCGTAAGGTGCTAGAATTCCATGTCCAAGTTAATTACCCAGCCATATAGGCCGCTCAAACTACCTAGAGAACGTGCTGCGGTCGCGGGGGGGATAACGCAACATGGCGGCAGTAAGTAAGGAGGATAGAACGTAAACAAAGCATACATAATATTAATGAAACTTTTAGAGCAGGTGAGGTTAATAATGTGATGGATAGTTGGACTATGTATTTGTTTTTTAAAAAAAAATGTTTTTTCTTACTGTTGTAACTGTCAAATGTCATTAAACCAGTTAAAGATGACTGAATAGTCTTCGAAATATCGTTACTACATGGTTTTTCTTTATTTTAAAGACAGTGTATAGTCCAACTAATCCATCACATTATTAAAGCATACCTAGTTGAGTGCTATCCAATGCTTTTGGATAGCGTTGTTCACCTGTAATTGTTGTTGGATCTTCTTGCAAACATGTAACACGTTGCTAGAGCAAAGGTGGATGTTGTATAGTTGGTCCGTTGTGTGTATCCCTAATTCCAATGGAGAAATTCACAAGCAGAATAGAAAGCTATTAGCTATGTTTGGTTTCTAAAATCTGGATGGTCTTGAAACAATCCAGTAATATGATATATAAGATATCATGTAAACGGCAACTTAGGAGTCTTAGCGACGACCTATCAACAAATCTCATTAATCAAAGAAATTGTATCATCAGTGGTCGAATTAGAAAACCTTCAATGAGAGATGGATTAATTTCAATTTAGAACCTACAGACCACGAAATATGGGGAGGGGACAGTGACTATCCATATATCAACGAAAAACTGTGACAACTGATGATTCTCCTTCATACAAAATAACTAGTAATTACATTTTGTAACTAATTGTTCCTTTGTGGTTAGGCCTATAGTTAATTAATTTCTGTGCATTTCTGTTCCTCGTTTTTGCATCAGTATTTTACCTGAATAAGATAGTCGGGAAATAAATTAAAATAATTTGATTTGGTTAATTAGGCTAGGGATTGGAGCGACTGAGGATTGCAATTCAACTCAAACGGCGCTAATTCTATTCTTCTGTACGTGTATGTGTGTGTACGCCGAAAATCAGCCGAATTTCTGAACAGATTGCGCTAAAATTTTTAACAGACATCCAGTATTAGTTAACTGAGAACTGCTAACAAAATTAGCTAGATCCAATGCGATTTAAACCCACAAGAAATAATAAATTGAAAAATAGGCTGCAAATGTGTATGAATTATTTAAACTACAATGGTTTTGTTTTTGATAAATACTTCTTGTTTGCTATTTTGTTAGGCTGTGAAAATTTTATGCAGCGCCCACGGTGTATCGAATCTTGCATGCTCAAGACACCCCAAATAGAGCTGGGAGATTGAATAAACCTTGCAATCTTTACATGTATTTTGTACTAGCTATTTTTTCCATAGTATTGTCACAGATGATCAGACTACACTGCATTATTTGCATTTCAAAACATGTTTTTTGATTTTTAAAATACATTCCAGAAATTACAAAATTTCTCCGGACTGGGGGATTGAACCCAGGTCTCCCACATTCCGGGAAAGGGTCGCCTTGTCTAACTAGACTAGGAAAACGCCAAAGTCGTTGTTAGACGAGTGAGCGAGTCATGTATTGAATACGTGGTAACATCTGCATACAAGTTGATTGATATATAGACCATAGAGATACCATTAGTACCTAGAGTCACCACCATGTCCGGGATTCAAGGCAATTTGAACGAGCCAAGATGTCTTCTGAGTGTGGCATCAAGCAGCGCGGAATTCAAACTGTTGTAGGTTTTACATACTGAACAGTATATTTATCGGCTTGGATACTGATCTTTTTAATGTTGAATCATATAATTTATGAATGAATGAAACATTGCAATGGGTTGTTTATATTCATTTATTGTCAGTCACTGTAGCAAAGATTACACTACGCAACAATAACTTCCCTCCCCCCACCCATAGGGCGTAGGCCTGTCTGCAATTTTTTACGCGATAAATGTATGGACAGTGCGAACACCCGCGGATCAACGCCAGAATCAACAAGGCCGATTCAGAACAACTTTGAATTTACTACTATGTGCCTCGTTACTAGGACGGCTCCAAAATCACCGTTCACAAATTCCGAAGCCAAGAACTGATGAACTTAAGTCCTAATCAGAAGTTTAAAAACTTCTGCCTATAACAGGAATCGAACCCTGGACTGCCTGCATTTGAAGTAGAGACGCTAACCACACGACCAACGAGCCACACTATACCATTGGGGAGATTTGTATTGTGTTCATATATCTCGAAAATCATTTGCAAAATTAATTTGGTTTTTTATGTCTCGATTTTATTAATCGGGAAACACTCCCGTAGGTCAAAGGTGTAATAGATTTTATGTAAATCATCTACAATGCACCAACAATCCAGATGTTAAGAAGTTAACCGTCCCGGTAGCTTTGGGGTAAAGCACACAACCGGTAATCAGGAAACCGGGGTTCGATACCCCGCTGGGATGGATTTTGTAATTTTTGGATTGATTTACATAAAATGGTTTATTAATTTTTAATTAAAATCAATTCAATTTTAATAAAAATGAATGAATTAATTTTTAATGGTTTCTACAGGGTTGGCTTGGTCTCTTTGATTTACTGTCCCCCACTGAAAATCAGTAATATAACTGAGTGGGTAGACTCTAAATAAAAGTTTTTTTTTAAAATTATTTATATCTGACATAGTTATTAATATGTAAAGTTATTATTAAAATTCTTAAGCGAGTTTTTTTTATTCTTATAGTATTTCGAATTTACTATCTATCTTTATGATCTTGGGGGGAGGGAAGTTTTTGTCACATAGTGTAATCTTTGCTACAGTGCCCGTAATGACAATAAACAACACATTACAATATTTTATTAAAAAAATATATGATTCAACATTAATAAGATCAGTATCCAAGGCGATAAATATACTGTTCAGTACTTTAAAACTACAACCGCCAGTTTGAATTCCGCGCTGCCATGCCACACTCAGAAGACATCTTTGCTTGTTCAAATTGCCGATGGCGGCCCATGCTCGGCAGATGGGAGTAGGGACTCTAGGTACTAATAGTATGGTATCTCGATGATATAGACATAAATGATAGGGTTTTGAGTTTTTTTGTAACAAGAGTGCGTCAAGTGTAAGACCATAATGCGCCACTCTAGCCTATTACTACGTTTACATGCAGTTTTGAAAAAGTTTTGACTTGAGTCAAGTCAAAACGATGATGCGTTTACATGATACAGATCTGAAAACGATCTCAAAACTATTATTTAGTTCACTTATTTCCCGGTAGACAGCACAATGTATTAAACAATTTCCACTGTTTTCTAATGAAAAAATATATAATTTTATTGCGTATAACATAAGTACAACTTCATTAAGCATCATTCACAATCAGTTCTAAGTCGTAAGGCGCAAGGTCTAAGGCGTAAGGCGTAAGTCGTAAGAAATGCTCAGCGTTTACAACAACCATACCATTTTTCATTGCTCCTGTGTATTGCGCATGCGCGTACAGTCAGCTGTGGAGTTTCCTTGTTCGTGATTGGCTCGTCGTAAGAAACCGTCGTAAGAATTGGATTTTGGGCAATTTGTTACGACATAAACCATACGCCTTGCGACTTGGGACGTGTTGTGAACGTTCTGATTCAAATACATACTCGGCAATACAAATTATTACGCCTTAGGCCTTGCGCCTTACGCCTTAGAACTGATTGTGAATGATGCTTTAGATGACCAAAAACATTTGCCGTAACGTTTAGAACAAAATTCAGAATACCAAGATCACTTTCTTAACTTGCTTTTAGTAAACATAACCTCAAATTGCAACGCAACGAGCGTTTTGGTTGCAGCCAGGTGTATACATGACAGTTTTCAAAACTAGTTTTCAAGTCACCTCTACTAGCAAACAGAATTGACTTGAACCGATCCAAACCCAGATTTGAAGCGTTTACATGCAGTTTTGAAAACTCAAAACGTTTTGAAATCGTTTTCAAACCTGCATGTAAACGTAGTATATGATAGGCTAGAAAGGAAAGACCAACGCTGTCTATATCCAGTCTTATTTATAGGGGGTGAAAAGGGAATGATACTGGGTACTCAACACATGGCTCACTCACTCGTCTAACAACAACTTTGGCGTTATCCTAGTTAGTATGTATTTTTTAATTATGTTTTGTAAAGACTACGTAGGGTTTTTGGTTTCATAACATGAAAAGTAGGCGAGCCAAATAAACTTTTAATCGGTGTCATCTCCGATTTAATAATTTAAATCTGTCCGTGTTTGGATTTTTGGATTGGATTGGATATTGCTTAACGTCTCATATTTATGCAACTTGGCTAATCGAGATGGGCACTTTTTGTTTTGGAGAGGGATATCCCCCCACCCCGACTCGACCACTGCGTATGACACGCACTGAAAACCAGTCCTTGTTACTTAGTAATTTATTTATTATATTATATCACTTTATTAATTTCTGTCTAAAGTACTAACACAACAGCTTTCATAGTCGCCTACTATAAAGCCAAGGTTAAATATATATATGACATAATGAATTCTTTCGAGTTTCCGAGTTAAATAAGTTTTATTACCAACGTTTCGGGCAGATCTCCCTGCCCATTATCAAGGTAACGACATACAAATTAAAAAATATAAAGTACATAAAGTAAACAAACGAGATATAACAAATAATATACAAGGCAAAACAAGTCACTGCAACTGGTTAGAATTACAATACAGATCTTTGCGATGACCTTAACAGGCGTTTGGCAGGTGGAGTTTCAGGTGGTTTCTTCCTTTGTCTATCCACTCTAGCCGGAGGAAGAATTGCACTTTCTGTGGCAACTGGGTGTAATATCGGTACAACATGTCAATCACGTAGTGCCAGTTTCCAGGTGGCTGCCAGTCTTTTCGCATCATCTCGTATGTTAAAGTTATGCGGTCGTTTCTCCATTTCGACGGCTTCTCTAACAATACGAGATACTTCATGGTCCACTCTGGCAACAGTCTTTGCGTTCTCGAAATCTATCCAGTGCTCATTCTCAAAAGAGTGCTGGAAAAGAGCAGATGTAGTTTGCCTGTTTCTTATTGCAGTTCTATGCTCGTCCAGACGTGCTGAGATCTTACGGTTCGTTCTCCCGATATGTTTTCTCACAACACCCACATGGAATTTCATATATTCCATGAGCTTCATGAGGAATCACATCTTTTACATTTCTTAGCATTGACGAGATCTTAAGTTCAGCTTTAAAAATGGTTCCTGTATTGTTTTTCTTTAGGAGTCTGCTTATTTTATCTGTAGTGCCTTGTACATACGGTAAATATGCCATGCTTCTGTATTTCTCTACTTCTGGAGGATTTTATTCATTCTTCTTAGCAATTCTGTTGAACGCTTTTGAAATAGATTTGTTGGAATAACCATTCGAAAGAAGAGCTTCTCGAAGTCCCTTCATTTCTTCTGTTATATGGTCTTGGTCAGATAGCCTTCAAGCGTTCAAGGAAAGCGTTCAACAGAATTCCTAAGAAGAATGAATTTAATCCTCCAGAAGTAGAGAAATACAGAAGCATGGCATATATACCGTATGTACAAGGCATTACAGATAAAATAAGCAGACTCCTAAAGAAGAACAATATAGGAACCATTTTTAAAGCTGAATTTAAGATCTCGTCAATGCTAAGAAATGTAAAAGATGTGATTCCTCATGAAGCTCATGGAATATATGAAATCCCATGTGGGTGTTGTGAGAAAACATATCGGGAGATCGAACCGTAAGATCTCAGCACGTCTGGACGAGCATAGAACTGCAATAAGAAACAGGTAAACTACATCTGCTCTTTTCCAGCACTCTTTTGAGAATGAGCACTGGATAGATTTCGAGAACGCAAAGACTGTTGCCAGAGTGGACCATGAAGTATCCCGTATTGTTAGAAGCCGTCGAAATGGAGAAACGCCCGCATAACTTTAACATATGGATGCGAAAAGACTGGCAGCCACCTGGAAACTGGCGCTACGTGATAGACATGTGGTACCGATATTGCCCCCAGTTGCCACAGAGAGGGCAATTTCAACTTTTAAGTCTAGCATGAAATCATTTCTAAAATCCAAAAGTTTCTACTCACTCAATGAATATCTTTCTGCATGAAATGTAATGTAACATAAATAGAAATGCCTACATATCTATTCATCAATCAATCATTATATTACAGAGTTTGAGGCCTAGCTCAGTTATATTTCATTTTTTGTACGTTCATCCTAGATATTAATATTATTATTAAACTATGTTATTAATATTAAGAATTATTCACTGCACTCTACTATCTCTCTCATAAGAGGATAATGTTTGTATACTTATACTATGTATTGGTCAAGCGAATAAAATTACTCTAATTCTTCCTCCGGCTAGAGTGGATAGACGAAGGAAGAAGCCACCTGAACTCCACCTGCCAAACGCCTGTTAAGGTCATTGCAAAGCTCTGTATTGTAATGCTAACCAGTTGCAGTGACTTGTTTTGTATTGTATATTATTTGTTTTATCTCGTTTGTTTACTTTATGTACTTTATATTTTGTAATTTGTATGTCGTTACCTTGATAATGGACAGGCAGATCAGGCCGAAATCGTTGGTAATAAAACTTATTTTAACTCGGAAACTCGAAAGAATTCATTATGTCACAATACATCCGAGAAAACCTACGTACAAATATATATAAATATATATAAGACAACTTAATTTAACACAATCAACAATAATTATGAAATCCAAACCAACCACGTTTTTTAGTTTCTGGATTTGATCAAATATAGGCCTAATCAATTATTACACCTACGGGAGTGTTTTCTGATTAATCAAATTGTTGACAAACAAATAAAAATAATGACAAAATAATTAACTGTAGAACTAACTCAAGTCTATGTAAGCCTAGACTCAAGTCTCTTAGGAGCAATAGAGATTGTTGAGGCATAACACGGCTCTGGTTATCACGTGATTATGTTTTATTGTCGCTATTATTTATAAAATTTTGTTAAAAAGGTCTCATCTAGCAAGTGCATCACATTCTGGCACACATAAAAAATAAATTAGGCTTTAGATTTAGCTTTCTTTCTGGTGGAGAATGCTGCGAGCGTAGTCTATTCTATGTGATAAACACTCCGCTGTCAGCAGGTTCTTAGAGCTTTTCAAGAATCTGCCACCAGAGCGCATAGCAAGAACTTGGAGATGCCTACAGCTCTCTGACCATAAACAACTCTTGGATGCTCTTCCCTGGCTTTGCATGTTGTTGCTATTTTGAAACTAATTCTATGCTTTGGTTCTTTCAGATAATTGGAAACCTCTTACTGTGCAATGCACATATCGGCACATCTTACGCCTCTGCTTGATGTATCGATCTTCTCTTCGTGCAAAACATCTCTCTCTGCTTCGTCATACTTCGCTCGCGGCACTTCTACGTTGCATTGTACCACGCCACGATCACTGGCCAAAACTACGAATAGCCTACATCCGGAATAAATTTGGTGAGAAGACTACATACTAATCCTTGTCACTTTGCAATTTCAAGGCCATGGACATAGTCTTTTTCTCCACAGCCACTTCCTGCACTGCACTGCTCGAATACTGTTTGTTGTGTAACTCGTACATTGTTTAATAATAATAATTGTACAGCTCTGTGCAATAAATATTGTTTAACCCATGCCGTTGTTGTGATAATTCATTTGTACTTAGCACCTTCTTATTTCCATGACTAGCACTTTCTACCATGTTCTTTCAGTGCTCAAGTTGCCTTATGAAAGCAATCTTGGTAGCAACCAAGGTTGCCAAATAAGGCAATTTGGGCATTGACCTAATTTATGGAGATAGTCTATTTTTCCAAGGCCATCCTGGCCTACATTTTTAGGCTCAACCAATAGTAGGTCAGCTGCTAACCTTGCAAGGTTAGCAGTTGACCTAGTTTATGGACTTAGCCATTTTTTTCAAGGCCAACTATTGGTTGACCTACTTTATGGACTTAGTATATTTTTTGAAGAATAATAACTAAATAATAATAATAAATAATAATAACAATTGCATTGGAAAAATATACAATTTATTAATAATATTAAATAAAATACAACAATTATAAATAAAACATAGAAATATTATACAAATAATACAAATTTTATGCAAAATAAGCAAAAAATGCACCAAAAAAGCGCTTTTTATACTCCCTAAGTCTTTTTTGCGCTTCAGAGCTACCACCCCCCACGCTGAAACTTTTCACTTAAGCAGAGTGTTCTCCCCAAGGCAAAGACGGAATTGATGGCAAAATTTGGTAAGTGCCCACCAACCATGTCAATTGCTAGTTCTCGAACGCGGACTGGTCCAAACAGGTTTGAACTAGACCGTACGTTCAAGAACTAGCAACTTCAATGAGTAGTGTTCACACAAATTCCACCGCCAGTCCCGTCTGTGCAAGAGGAATAAATAAACAACACTCTGTTTAAGTGTAGCAAAAGCAGCAAATGAGTGAAAATAGCCAACACCACTATGCAGGCCGATGCAGCCATGAGAACAAATATACCAGGTCACCTCCAGGAGGTAGTGGCCATCATTGCTCCTAGTTTTATTAAGTATTGAAAACCCTCAACTTCTGTGCTTGCATAATAAACGGTACCCTTCCTCAATTCACATTTATTTAATTTATGTTTATCCCATTCAGATATAAAAACTGGTATACAAATTAAACTAGGATTGCATTTAAATAAAATAAATAAATTTGTATTTAGAGTCTACCCACTCCCCACTGTCACAAAACTGATTTTCAGTGGGGGGGACATTGAACGTCAATTTGCTTTACCCAAGATGCATTTCATAATAGGAGCTAACAAGTTGACAAAGTTAACAAGTACCGGTAACTGAGAATGGGTTTAAAAAATACAAAACTTGCTCTAGATTTAAATTTAAATACATCCACAATGGTTTCCACAAAGGTTTTGAAGTTTAATTTGTTAAGTTTAAGAAAAAACTGCACAATTATAAAGGCCTTCAACTAGAAAAGACCCCAAGCCAAGGAGATTTATTCTAGCTATTGCAGAATGGCGTTTTTCTCATCCGCGTATATCAAGCCCAATATTTAAATTCACAAACCAGACAATTCACAAACCAAAAAGGGAGTACTAACTGCTAATTGAGTAACTAGGGATGCACAATGATAAAATAAAAAAAACAATCATAAAAAAATGTGACTGCATTATTAATCCATACTATTGAATGATGATGCCGGTAAAAACGACTCCACTTCTACCAGCAGGCAGGGGTGATCAACCAAATGTCTCAAAAAGGTAAACAGACAATTATATTATTTATAAAATAAATAAATTCATATTTAGAGTCTACCCACTCAGCCCCATAACTGATTTTCAGTGAAATACTTTTTAGTCTCTGTGATTGAAATTAACATAGTTTACCAAATTGAATATAGCAATGATATGGGGTAAGCACAGAGAATACGAATGTGATTTATTTTTGACAAGATTTTTTTAGAAAACATTCAATTCTATTTTTTTTAATATGACTTACCACAATTAATTATTGTGTGCATCCCTAGAACAAACACACGAGGTCAAAAGAAAAGTTATGTTTGGTGTTGTTAAAACAAAGTTGATGAGAAATCTAGCTCGGGTCTAATTCAAGTTGAAAATTATTATAGACTAGTATCGGCCTATGACCCCCTCTCCCAAGGTCAAGCAAGCACAGAAGAGTTTGAGAGTTTCCAATGAGCTCAAAATATTGCTCTTGTTTTTAAAGCGGCAGACCCCTGCCAACATTATATCATGTGGTTTTGCAAGAACTATTGCCTGCACAAAAAAATATTGCAATGTTATGGTAAGTAAGTTTTTGATTTGATTTTTAATTCATTAAACACATATTCAAAATACAAACTGTAGGCCTACTAATAATTATTATATTTAAATATTTTTTCTTGCATATTAAAGTTAACAAAACCACATAACTGTCTGCAATCAGTTTTGATATTTTGAATATCATTAAAAAACTGTAACTGCGGGGGTCTACCACCTTAAGAAGCCTGGTTCTTCTGGGTCGCAATGTATAAGTTCTCACAACTGTCGGCGACAACAATAGGTCTGTTCATTTTAGTACATAAGTTTATAAAGCAAACAAGGTAATTTGGTTGATGGCTACAACAATATGGTTTATAGTTATAGATTATTGAATTGTTGCATAGGAATATAGTAGCATTCTCTAAAGCAGTGTTGTCTGTTTTGGTTTATTTGGATTAAGGACGCGTCAACTGTTAGGTCATAATGCACCACTCTAACTTATGGGGGGGGGGGGAGGAGGGGCCCATGGTGGTCAGAACCAGCCACGGGTAAGGGGAGGAAAGGGGGTTCTCACGTCGCGGTCGTCATTATCTTAGTTATCGTTCGTGGTGTCATTGTCGTCATCGTCATCGAGGTGTCGTCAAGGGAAGGAGGCAAGGTCCCCGACGACGATTGCCGTAATCAATGTATAATATTTGGCTTTAAGACTCGCTGAGGCTGGCGCGGAGACGAGTTTAGGCGCTCAGCTTTCTGTTTTTTTCTGGGTACACGGTTTAACAGATAACACTGTTATCAAATTTCACACTAACGCTAATAAAGAATAAATCTATACTATACAGTACGCGTATTCCTAATTTAATTCATTGATTTTAAAAATTAGTGAAATTACCGAAATTTACTCCAATTTGGTTAACTTTGGGAATTTATTTTAAGTGTAGGCATACAGATTTTTTAAACTCAAATTTGCATACTGGATATCAACGTTTAAACCAATGTGAACGCGGAGGTTGATCTGGTTTTATCGTAAGATAAACGGTTTGGTAGGAATTTCGAGAATTGGAATCCATGTATTGGATTTCCCATTTTTTCACGTTTTGGACTTGGAATAGATCTTTAAGGCTGTTTGACCGCATTTTTCTATTTTACCAAATATGATACCGAGTCAAAATATAGTGAATAGGTTTGAAACCTGGCTCTATAAGAAAATGAAAACTATTTTTTCAAATTTTTCTGATCGGGCAATGGCAAATATCACCTCTCCGAACTAATTAAAAACTTTAATTTGCCCAAGCACCCCATTCAACGTAGATAGTAATGTTTTTGTCACATTCATTTTCAACTGGTTTTCTAGAGGCTGACTGAGAGAAAAAATAGAATTTTTATTTTTGTCTTTCCTGCAAATTTTTTCGTTTGGCGGTATTTTGTAACGATTTGTACCAACAAACAAAAAATTCGCAGGAAAAACAATTGTCTCAGTTCTCAGTCAGCCTCCAGAAAACCAGTTGAAAATTAATGTCACAAAAACACAACTACCTACGTACGTTGAATGGTGTGCTTGGGCAAATTGAAGTTCAAAATTATTTTCAAGAGGCGATATTTGCCGTGTACCTGATCAGAAAAATTTGAAAAATAGTTTTGATTTTCTTAAAGAGGTTTCAAAGCCATTCATTATATTATTTTGACTTGGTAGCATATTTTGGAAAATAGAAAAATGCGGTCGAATAGCCTTAAGGCTTATTTTTTAAACCAATTGCGGATATCAATATAAAAGTACTTTATTAACATCCATGCAAAATTTAGTAGTGATATTACCAACTGTTCAGCAGAAATCATCAACACCTGAGTGCGCGCATTTGAGTTGGGCCAAGCTCAGCGTCCCCTCTTAATTCAGTTAAAAAACTGACAAACACTGCTTTGAAAGAATGCATACTCTTTTCAAATAAAAATCTTAATTTTGAAATTGGTTTGTTTTTGGCAAAATAGGGAAATAACCTTCAACACTGTCATGCTGGTGTGTAAACTATTATCACAACAATGCTTTAGTCAAGGTCAGTAAATAAATAAAAACAAATGTTTAGGCCTGCCGACCTACTCAGATGCAAGCTCCTGATTTTCAGTGTGGATTTAATTACTGTGTATGATTTCTTAAACTTTATTGTTAGCTCCAAATTCACCATTTATGTATATTTACTAGGGTTGCCGTTCGATGTGAAAATCGTGATCGATAATCGGAGGCATCGAATCGATTATCATATCGAAATATATCGATATCATAGACCCAAATCGATTATCATATCAAATTCCAAATTGAGCCTAGGAAGCAGAAACACGGAAGAAACATCACGAATTCAATATAATTGGGCAGACTGACGCTAGAGAAGTTCACGCCACAACACGTCGAGCCGTACTGAATACATCGCAATCGGGCCGGGCGATGTTTTCGTATCGCCTTGTATCGCGCTGCGAGCGCATGCGCACTGGCGGCGGTGGGCGTGGCATTATACTTGAGCAGCGATTGGCTACTCCGACAACCAATCGGCGCGTTGATACGACAGCGCGGCATTTTTAAGCATGGTAAACCGCGAAAACATCGATGTCACTATTTAAATCGATAATCATATCATATCATATCAAAATACTTGAATCGATTATCATATCATATTACTGATATCGATAATCGATCGATATTTCGATTATCGACGGCAACCCTAATATTTACCTATGTATCCAAATATTATTGTACATGTCTTAAAAGTTAAAAAAAATGCTGGATCCAGGAATTGAACCCGGGACCTTCTGCACTGAAAAGTGGGAGAAGCCCAAAGGACTAACAGCATTCAGGCATAAAAGCAAGCATGAACCTAAGTATGTATTGTACGTACTACGTATTTTTTAAATTAACCTTTTTTACTAATTCAAAGTGACAATCATGATTACAACATCATGTCAGCAATGTAAAGATTAAAAAATACACATTTCTTTGCTAGATATCTCTCAATTTGATTTGATGTTTATCTTTTGAAACTATTATTCAATGATTAAGAAGTACTCATTGCACACAACATTATGCATTAGTATTTGTGTGTTTTACATTATTGTGACTGTGAGATTGTCAGTGTCTGGCAATGCAGGCAGACGTCTCTAAAAATTCACACAAGTGTTAAAAATAAAGATCTCCGTTAGTTGTTTAATAAACTGGTCCAATAATATGTATGTAGTACTACTATATGTCAAACCTATCAAACTTGACTTGACAAAACTTGACAGACAATATGTCGGTATCATGAATGACATGTCGATTGGTGAATTACTACTCGACTCCACTCTATGTGTCGGTTCTGCCAACTATATAATCGGATTTGCCAAAAACGAAACCTGTTTCAAGCAGTTTACCTGATGAACACAAGATTTTAACATAATACAGGGCCTTCTATACCAAAGGCCCTACCGGTACCTGGATTGAGTTAATTGTTGTAGCCAAATTGAACAGACCCATTGTTGATTGCAAGTATGCCAGTCGTCCATGATACATAATCAAGAGAGCTGCCTTAGAGAACAACACATACAACCAGGGCCACTTGCAAATCATGGCGTCGGTAATAATAATTTTAATAATTTGTGAGAAGCCTGCCCAGGGTACAGTTCAGGCATCTAACTAGGTACTATATTGGAGTAAAGACAATTTGTGAAGGTGTGAATCTAGGATAATTACAACCAAAAATGTTTGACAGCAAGACTATGATTTGCAATTGACCATGATTAGGGATTTGCCACCACCTTGGAATTACTATGCAAGATATTTAAAACCAGTATTGACATAAACAGCAATCTTGTATGGTAACTGAAGGTTTTACTTGTGATAAGGTCACAAGACATCTTAATATTCCATCGTAGTATAAATAAAAAAATAAAAAAATATACCATATATTTCATCAATGAAAATCTTGTTTAAATAACCAAAATAAGCAGACCTTACTATTCAAATAAAGTATTTAAAAATTAGTTATTATTTCAGTGCAACACGTTATGACTAAGTAAATTCCTCAATCAATAGGCCTAGATCTATGATCATTGATTTTAATATTTGATTTAGTTAGCTGAATAATTGTAAAATATATTACATACGGGACTAACTTCTTAACGTTAGTACGATATTGATAGACCTAGACCCCAACTAAAATATTTTAAGTTACTGTACAGTGTACGCCCTACACAGTAGGCCTACACACACATGATGCTGTTTATGTAAACAAGTTTCAGGCACCAAGGATTGTGCACATCACTCACAAGTTCATGGATAGATTACAAAACAAAGGAACTAACCTTTGATATCTTGACTAGTGTTTAGTTGCTTTTTAACAAGAGAGAGCCAGCGATGAATTAATGAAAGTATTGTATGACATTGAGTCAGCCATTCTACCCACTTGGGCAGATCTTTCAACACTTTCAAAACTAGAGTTAACGCTTGTAAAATGTTAAAATTATATTGCTTTATCCAAGATAACAATTAGAATTAAGAATGTCAAGCAATCAAGCAATTCACTTCAAATTGGAACAACTTCAAGAGTTGTGTACAGTAAATTTCCTATAAATAACTGAAATCACAAATGAAGACTTAATCATATTGTAATCCATCCAATAATGGGGATATAAAAGGCTGTGGGTGGCACCGAGAAAACAACATGGAACAAAGACGAACAATCGTGTCAATCGAGTAACAACCAGCCCTCTTCTTTGGTAGTTATTTCTACAGTACGGTAACTCCATCTACAAGCTGTGTGTGTTGTGTACTGCGTTAATAAGTGTGGTAAGTATAAGGATGGAGAGAGTTAGAAATAATTTCCAATGAATAACTAAAAAAAAAAAATGTTCTGCATTTGGATTCTTGGATTCTTGGCTTGAACTTTCATAGATACTAGATTTGCACATGAGACAAACGTAATTGTGATGTGGTTTTCTCTCTTTTTTTGTGCTAGCTACAAAACAAGGTAATTCTGCATTTTTTGATTAATTGTATCATCCTTAATTTATGACTAATTAATTAACAATATTTGAAGTGAAAAATGTAAGTAGGCCTAGGCAGGCCCCTACATCTAAAAATTGAAATTTGAAATTGAAATTCCCCCCTATCCCCCAAAAAATAGTGAATCTATTTCATATCTAGGTCAGTTTCTTGCACTAATGAGTTGAAGTTGAAAAAGAACAATAAGAAAAATCTGGCAGTTTCAACAAGAAGATGAAAATCAACATTTTATACCCAACAATTTTTAAACTCCTGTATTCCCAAAGTAGCAAGGTCCCTTTTTACCTACACATCACAATAGCAACTGCAGATGCTCCGCTATACCTAGTATGAGATTAGGTAATTTTAAATAAGCCCTACCTAACAGTATTTTTAACTTAGGCCTAGCTGCAGACCTCATTAGCAGGAGAAAAGTTTTGAGTTACCGGTACACTTAAAACGATACATATTTTTTGTCAAAAAGCTCGGCTCGACTCGAAAATCAAGCTTTTTTAATAGGTACTTGGCTCGGCTTAAAAATTCTAGGCTCGCACCGCCCTAAAGTCAAATAATCGATATCATATCGCGATGTCGAAAATTTTTCCACATTGAAATAATCAATTTAAAAATAAACCAAAAAAATTAATGTCAAACTTTCATATCGATAATCGCGCAAAAATGAGAATAAAATTGCGATAATATTGTGTCAAAAAAATATCCTGCCGATACTGTCACTTTGTATTTTGTAATCATATTTCGATATATTATTGAGTATCGACTTAAAACTCGCTTTTCTTGCATTTGCGTCAATTTGAATTATGCGCTGTCTCGGCGTTAGTCGGCGTATTGACCGCCACCTGTGACGGGCCCCTCGATGCCCCTCCCACAAGGGAGTGAGAGAGAGAGGGAGCAGTGAAGCAAGAGAGAGAGAGCGTGAGTCGAGTGCCTTGCCTCGATCGGCGCGGCAAGTTGGCGGTTGGGGGGAGTGGTCTTCTGTTGCTAGGCAACAGATACAAGGCTTCTCTAGCGCTCAGCGGCGGGCCATTCAAACTTACGCGAGCAAAGTGTTATTCAACTGTTGAAGAGAAGGCCTACCTCAAATTGCAATGTAACAATGTAGTTTGAAATTATCATGTTGAAAGAAATTTTCCAATGTTTTAAGCAGGAATTGCAAAATTTGCAAATTCCAAAAATTTATTTTCATTTACATAATTAATTAACAAAAAACATCGATTTACACACAAAAAATCAATGTCAAAATATACTCCCGACATCGATAAAACAATCGATAAAATATGTCCAGCCTTAGTTTTTAAGGTATCCTCTTTGCCCCCATTGCACACCAGCAACTCTCTTCATCAACCTCAGTCGTCTCTTCCCTGCTGCACACATATTTTTGATTTGCTCAGTTCCTTTCATTTTTTGGCCCATGACCATGGTCATACCACAAAAAGCAGGGTTATTTTCCTTGTTCAGTACTGTCCCTGCAAACTTCAGTTGGTAATCGGGGATGAACAGCCTACTTGTGTGGTACTGGTAGTTGTAATAGTTTTATTTTTGTTCACTATCATTCCCTTCACTTCAGTGCTTACCATTCTTCTGGAGCGTTCAGTGCCTTATTCATTCAAAATATAAAAGTGAGAAACAAGTAGAGATAGGATAGGAGACCAACAGCTTACCTGAAGTGGAGTAGGCGCGCCGTGATAGAAGACATTAACACAAATAAGCAAATAACACTACATTTCAAACGTTTCGGTCTACGTGACCTTCCTCAGTGAGTAGAGAAGAGTTACTGAGGTGAAAAACTAAAGCTAGGTAGCCGTTGGCTAGGGTGGGGGTGGGGTGAAGTGAAAAATGAGTGGGGGGTGTGGAATGGGTGACAGGGAGGGCATGGGCATGGCCTTCCCTTCGTGACTTGTTTCACAGTTTGTGTCATCAGGTCACTCCCTCCCACTGTACACGATGGAGAACTGATAGGATGGGAACTGGCCTACCAATGGATTTGCAAATCGTGCCACAAACCTAACTTTAACCTTAGGTAGTCCTCCCTCTCCTCCTCTCTACCCCCTCCCTGTCACCCATTCCACACCCCCCACTCATCTTTCACTTCACCCCACCCCCACCCCAGCCAACGGCTACCTAGCTTTAGTTTTTCACCTCAGTATCTCTTCTCTACTCACTGAGGAAGGTCACGTAGACCGAAACGTTTGAAATGTAGTGTTGTATTTGTTTATTTGTGTTTATGTCTTCTATCACGGCGCGCCTACTCTACTTCAGGTAAGCTGTTGGTCTCCTATCCTATCTCTACATGTTTCTCACATGATCCAGCCTTTTGGCATTCCTTTCATCACACCAAAATGTAAAAGTGGTGTTAAAACCCTAAATGAACAATGTAACAATGTTGTGTTTGCTGTACGTAGGCCTGCATATTAGTATTAAGTTTTAGTGAGAGTGTGTTGCATAAAGTAGTCTATTCAAGACAACAAAGTTTCCAGAAAAGCACTTACCACTATCTGTCGGCCAAACAATCACTAGGTCAAGGTTTAAATCTCGAGTTGTTTGTCTCATTCTCGAGCCTTTATATTTCCATGTTGTTTTACTCGGGACAAAGGAAATCAAAAAGAGCAGTACCGATCAAGTATCATGGACGACACAGACATACACCACACCCACTACCCAGGACACTAGGGTTCACTCCACAGTTTACTACAGAGAAGCCTCATGCTAGCAAGCATCGGAAAACATTGAACTTGCCGCCATTAGTAGGGTTAAGGATTTTTTAAACTATTATCGATTTTGGTTTTCAAATCGGGCCCAATGCTAGCATTTACGTTATTTTATTTTTACTAGGCCTATTTTACTCGGATAAACCAGCGGATACAATGTGTTATGTTTAGGCCTACTAATGTGCTCTTAAATGAAGGCAAGAAGTTTCCTTGCAATGTAACCTTGAAAAGCAGAACAATGCCAAAAGATAAGATAGGCCTACCACGCGAGATAAATACTTCATGTTCAGAAAAGTCTGTATACATGAAGTGTTGTTGATTGGCCGCACAGAGCCTTGAAAACGTGGTAAAAACAGTGAAAAACCGTATGGGACCATGAAACTATGGCAACATAAGCGGATCAACGTAGGCTACAACCGGTTCTTATAGAATGTGAACCGGACCACTCAAAATTCAACGTGAAAACAGTTTGACTATAAGGTGAACTGTGGTGTGAGCTAGTCAACATGCTGGGAATATGCTGGTGCTTCTTCATGACCACTAGCTTAACGATGTCATCACTTTAATCACTGACAATAGCCGTGTCAGATAACTAAAGGACTGCAAGAAACAAAAAAGGTTGACTGAATGTATATAAATTAGCCTACTATAAGAAATGAAATAGTTGAGCAAGTAGTCAAGCACCATACCAAATATGCAGGATAAACCTCTTACAAGGGAGGATAGAGGAACCAGGAATAAATCAACTGTTCTAAGAACTGACTTACAAACATCAATTATTGTGCGATACGAGTGTGGGCGGCTGAATATGACGACGTCCGAGATGCTGAGTTGAAGAATCACAAGCGAGCTGCGACATACGATGTGGAAGGTTCTTGAAGAGCCTCCTTGACGATCGTACAGGTTTCTTCCATTCCTGAAATATGCAACACAGTAACTAGTAGGGTTGTAGGGTTGCATAATGATAAAATAAAAATAATTTATAATTGGCATTTCCTTGAAATTATCATTAGGCCTACCCTGGGCCTATACCAAAAGATTTCAGTGGTCCCACCCAATTTTTTTAAAATTTATTTTTATTGGATGAGCGAAGCAAAGACTTCAATTTCACTGACCCCCCAAAAATTTAGCTCGGTTGTTTTTTTGTGTTTGTTTGTTTTGTTTTTTTTTGTCTGTTTGTTCGCACGATTCCGGGCAAACGGCATATGCGTACTTGATGAAAATTGAAGGGGACCTTCGAAATCTCTGAACTTAGACGTGCCACGTTTTTGGGTACAATCGAAGAAATATTTCTCATGAATATCGCACTTTTACGATTTTTTTTTATTTTTAGTGCGATATTTTCGTGACATTTGGGCCGATTCTGACCAAACGGGTGGGGCTACAAAGTTCATATTTTACATTAAGGTTACGGTGATGTAGTTCCTTGTGAAAAAAAAAGTTGAAAAAGTTAACCAGAATCCATAGAATAAACGTACTTTTACGATTTTTTTCGATTTTTAGTGCGATATTTTCGTGACATTTGGGCCGATTCTGACCAAATGGGTGGGGCTACAACGTTCATATTTCACATGGACATTAAGGTTATGGTGATGTAGTACCTTTTGAAAGAAAAAAGTGAAAAAGTGAGCCAGAATCCATAGAAATAAAAGCTTTTAATATAAGTTTTTTATGGTAAATAATACCAATTGACAAGAAACAATAGAAACATGACAACAATCACCTACAATGCGTAGGCAACAAAACAAAGCACTTGCAAAAGTAAAGATATCCCACGCAAACTAAAAACTTTAAAAAGCTCATCTATCAACGCGGCGGGACTTAAGCGTTTTCCTAGTTTATTTATTTAACGTCTATCCTATCCAGTTAAAAAACTGATTTACAAAGGAGGACAACTAAATAAATCAAATTACATAGATGCAGATACAACTATGAACTACAGTTAAATAAATATTTGAAATAGTAATATTACAACAACAATGTATTAAAAATTTAAAACCCCAATTTTGGTAACAAATTCAAAAAGGATATTAAATGCAATTAATTAATGAATCAAAATATAAAAAAGTGGTGGAAAAAAAGAGGAAAGAAAGAAAAAACAAAACAAAACAAAAAACATCAAAAAAGAAAAACGAAAAGAAAAAACTGATTTATCAGACGATCCCACTCAAAATGTCTATGTTCGTACGGTAATGTTAAACAAGAGTACCCTAACTACAATGAAAAGTTGTTTTAACAACTAGAAATTGGCACGCATGCTCTTCTCTTTCCGCATCCCTTGGCATTCTAAGCTGACACTGCCAGTATGTACCGGTACTAGAGTCGAGACTTGACATCGATGTTGAAGCAAAAATTGACTTTTGATTCAACATCGATTTGCCATTTTTTAAAGGGAAATTGCTTTTGAAAACATTTAGGCCTATAAACCATATATTTTAATTTTTTGCATATAATTACATTACAGCAGACCAGAGGGCTGCTATCTAAATCTTTTTGGCAGTCCTGTTAAAAATTGAGTAGCCCGATATTTTTTATTATTATTTACGTTTTATTAGTTAATATTTAAACTTTCAAAAATGACTTTTAGTCCCTCCTGATATTTTAGCCCATTGAGTATTTTCTTACCACTACAGTCAAACCCATCAAAAACGTTCCCTTTCATTCCTTTTCCCACTGGTGACGTAATGTCTTGCTTGCCCATGAGATACGTTTCCACTTTCCACCAATTTCTGCCACGCGATAATTTTCGTCTGTATGAACACCAACCGACGAACGAAGCACTATTTCCTGCCAGACAACACGTCATTGACAGTGATCGCGATCTTTTCTCAGCTGTATTCCCCGACCCCCCGACCTGTGATCGCAAAGACTCGACTAGCCTCTCTCTCGCCAGCTGGCTCACTCCACCACTAGGGCTGTGCAAATTGGTAAAAATGCCTCCCCGGGTACCCGTCGATCTTACGGGCGGGTACCCGGGTACCCGAAATAACGAAATTTTAAGATTTTTTTTACAATTACCAAAAAAAAAAAAAAAGTGAATTCAGTCATTTATCTACTTTATATGGACAGGTCATCACTTTGACACGCACGTTCTCATAAACGTGAACATGTCGACGGTCTCGGGCGCCAGAGATGCTCGTTTCTAATGTCCAGCTGTTGAAAATGCATATTCATTAGGAACTGATGTTGCCGGAATGCATAAATATCTCCGCCATTCACTTATCGGCGATTACGATGAATAGGGGTGCGCGCGCAGCGTGTTGGTGACGTCACTCACTGGAGCTCGACGGACGAAATACGAGCGCGTATTAATGACGAATCACTTACTGCCCCCGCTGCGCGCCGATGAGTGCAAGCCTGACCGGCGGCGGCGTTAATTGAGCGGAATTTGAGACGAAAAACGGTCAAACGAGTACCCGACGACTCATTTCATTACCCGGGCTATTATCAACGGGCGGGTACCCGTTCACAGCCCTATCCACCACGGACTTCACTGCACATTCTCAATGTTTTGCACTCTCTCAGTATTGAGTTATTCTTACACGATAATTATTGCAATATCATGATGCTGTCTATACAACACTTGTTTAATTGAGGCACGAGTGTTATATGAGTTGAGTTGTCCTCTCTTGTTCTTTGATATATAACGCCGCCCCTACCCGCTAGCCGTGTTGCAACATTTGAAGCTGAGCCGATCATGACTTTGGAGACCTCGACCATTCCCTAGGGGACTTCAAGGATGCAGTACAGTCGCCTTTGCAAGTGCTCTTGTTGATGTGAGTGCGTGCTCGAGACCCCGCCTACGCATATCTGGTGCCTGTTGTGTTCAAGCAGGACGCCCATTGCACTGTAAGGTTCACGCGGAAGGGCCCTTCGCCTTTTTTAATTAGTATTATTTTTGTTACGTTTTCCCACCAAATACGTTCAAAATACGAGCCTACTTCAAAAACGTATTAGGCGGGTTTGACTGTATTAGGCCTACTCTTTGACTTTACTTACAACATGTACAATAATAGTTTTATTTAGGTATTGATGTTAGTCTGTATGTAGGCAACAAAAGTGAAGACAGAGTAACATCTAATTGATCTTAAAATATAATAATCTATCTCTATATAATTTTAATGATCAAGCATAAATTGTTATTAGCGCTAGGCAATGAAATATAATTCAGTAATTGATATTAGTACTTGAAAATGTCACTATAAATATTATAAGTAGGGCTAGGATTCTTATGTATTTAAATATTTTTATAAAGTTCTCTAAACCTATGCCCATGATCAATTCTTCGATAATTGTTCGATTGTGATCTCAAATATATGGTTTTTTAATCAAATATTTTTGCATATTTTGTTATATTTGGTTAATAAAAACATATTTCTCTTCTTATCCTTGCCATTATCACATATTTTAAGCAAAAAAAAACACTATTCTTTCATCATCATTATCTGTTGCCACGTCCAACTCTGCGTTTGGTCGGCATTGAAGACAGGCCTCTCCATCTTCTTCTGTCTTTAATAAAATCAAGAACTGTTAAAATTTACTTTCCAAACCATTTTCAAAAATGCATAAACTAAATTCGGTGCTGTCTAAAAATATTGGGTGCAAAAAACTTATAAGTGCTATTCTAAAAAGTGATGGACACCTAGCCCCAACGAGGAAGAGTTTTCGTTTTCTGATATTGCGAATTCTAAGTTTGCACCCGTTACATCCTGTGACGTAGAGATTTTTTTTTCGCAATACAAAAATGTGCTCGCCGAAAACTGACATTCAATTAAATTTGAACATTTGAAAATGTGGATTGTGGTACACTGCAACGGGGGTATATAAAGACAAAAGTTAGTCCAAGGTGGTAGGGCCTATTAAAAAGTGACAATGTTACAAACTGCTACAATATGTTCAGCAACAATAAAATTGTTTTAGTGCCAACATATTTTTTTCTTTCTGGTATTATATTGCACCTGACATGATATGATTAATTTATGCTCATATTGTGCTGGGAAGACTGATGGTACGTAAAAAATATTTTTTGAGCACTTTATTTTGTATTTTTAAGCAATTTTTTTTGTATTTTTAAGCAAAAATACATATTTTGACGTTTTTAAGCACATAAAAAACCGAGCCCTAATTATAAGTTAGTCCTATTGTGACATTTTATGTGCTAAAAGAAGTTGAAAACTATTATAAAGAATAACAATTTGTATCAAAATACTGGACCAACTAGCTAATCAGGGTTGGCAAGGCAATGTTAAAAATGGTACGTTTTTTAAGATTTTACACTTGCTAACCATTTGTGCGAATCGTGTTGAATTTTCTATAGGCTACCCGGCACCTCCAACAAAATCATTTTTTTTCCAATACTCGACTAGACTCAAAATTTTGGGTACTTGCACACCCGTACTAAATATATATTTGCCAACAGTTGTGAGATTAATGCCTTCAAACAAAATTTGTTTTTGGAAAATCAACTACTTAATGCTATTTTCTAATTGTATGGGAAATTACAGGCAGCCCGAGAGTGTTTTGGTCAGCCTCGGGCTGCCGTTAAGTTCGAGCCCTGGCGACCCATATTGCGATATTATCGATAAAGGCCTACGATTATTGTTGACATCCCTATAATAAATACAGTTCAAGTATAATTTTTACAACTAATATTTTGATCATTCAAAATGTCATGTTCGATGTTAACATGTAGATTGCTCTTTTGCAACGGAAGGAAACAACAATGGTGGTATGCTATAGCCAAATAACTTACCAATCCACACAATTCTTCTAAACCGGTGACGCTATCGGCGACGTGCAATGACAATGAATGTTCTTGATTCTCAATGACAACTCGAGAGTTCATCGGACTCCTGAAAGTAAAAAATAAAGAGTAACTAACAATTCAAACAAAGCTAGGTTCTATAGTTGCTCTAACCAAACAAACATTCCTGATGTTTGCAACATGGCCTGGTTTTGAAGCTATTTAAGTGTTTAGAGTTTGTTTAAAGTTTTTAAGAAGCATTGTAGTTAAGACCAGGATGGACCGAACATGTAATGAGGATATTCATCTAGTCGGCGTAAGAAATTACCGTATAGTACCGAATATAGGCCGACCCTGAAAAAAGGCCGACCCCCTAACTTTGATCATCGAAATTTAAAAAAAGGAATTTTTAATGAAATATTTTTATTTTATGCGCCGTTATTCCAGCTGTCTGTTTCCGCGGAGCCAGTGCCAAGGTTGTTTTTCCCGCGCGGCCTATTGACGCGGAGCCCGTGATGACGTAGCGCTATGACGCAATCTCGGTTCATATCGCCCAGTTATCTGTTCCTCGTCATACTTCACTCAATCACTCATCAGTAGGCCTGCAGTAGGCTTGGAGATAGCGCCGCATCCTCCGTGCCTGCCGTATTGTTGGCGCAGCGCCAGACAGAAGCAGTGAACTACCGTATATATATTTCCTTGTCACACGGCGCTGTAACTTGGTGTTTGAAATTAGCGCGTCAAAATGCCGATGCTCGCATATAGGCCGAGGAGAGATTTTGAGACCTTAAATAATAAAAAAAGAGTCGGCCTACATTCGGTACTATACGGTAAATGGAGCGACTTGGAGAGAGAAGATTTAAGTGGTTCGGATATGTCAAAAGAATGGCAAGAGCGAGATTAGCCTACTTAGCCTACCAAGAAGAATAATGGAATTGGAAATTTCAGGTATGAGACCAAGGGGCAAACCATGACAACGATGGCAGGATAGCAAGGGAAAATATGAGGAACAGCGAGGAAACTAGAATGTGGTGTGAAGGGAAGAGTGGTGGCAGAAGAGAAAGAAGATGAGAGGGAGGCCTATCTTCAATGCCGCTAGTTGTTAGTTATCAAACACAGACTGGTCACAACAGATTTGAACAAGACCGCACTTTCAAGAACTAGCAACTTCAATGAGTAGTGTTCACGCAACTTCCACCACCAGTCCTGTCTGTGCAAGAGGAATAAATAAAGAACTGGGACTGAATTATTTAAGCAATGTTAAGAATGGAGATTGAACAAAATTGCGGAGTTAGCCGTCGAGCACTGTAGGCCTACCAAACATGTGGGAGAAACATCTTTACATACATACATACATACATACATCTTTACAAGGAATGACAGAGGATCAGAAGGGGTGTGTGAGGTATGAAAATTCAGAAGAAAATCGAAAATCATTTCTCATTTGCAATTTAGTTCCATTTTCAGAAAAAAAAAAAAAAAATAAACGTTGATAAAAAATAAAAATGTATTTTACCCCATGGTTGAAGTAGGCCTAGGGCCTACGACAGAACACGAAAAATATTAGTTTCCAAAGTAGTGTTCAGTGTCTGAAAGTTAAAAGTTGAGCAGCAATCTGATTGAATTGATTGTGGACCTTTTCACTCGCCAGTCTAGAGCAACAAATATCGTTGTTGTAGATTGCATTTAAGGTAAAGCCTTCCCTCTATCTCGAAGCACGCCCCCCCCCCCCCCAACTCCCATGCAGTTAATGCTCCTCTCCCACTTGTTATTTTATCTCTAAAATACCACTATCATGTTCAGCCAGTCTAATATAAAGTATGGTATAAAGTTGCTTGATTTCTAGAATTAAAAATATTAGGCACTTCGCACTATAGTCAATACAAAATTTTAGTGATGTGGATTTATTGTGAAATTAAAACTTGGGTAATTTATCAGTAGGCCTATATTTAAAGTCGAGATGATAAATTTGTTATTTGTATGCTGCTGTTGCTGATGGGTTGTCTGTTGCTGTGGCCAACTTCATCATTTGAAGAATCTAGGCTTTGAAGAACTTTTTCCATACAGTCATAGTGCAGAGAAGAGAAATAAAGCTACAGGCTAGTCTTATATATCTTCATTAATGTCAAATGGGGGTGTGGAGAGGGAACCTAACAGCTTACCTGATCGGTGACTGCAGGGATCTCAAATACATAAATACATTTCACACGAAAAAACGTTGAAACTGTTTCGGAAAAACGGGGCCTTACTCGACGAGCTCTCCGCTCTCGTCGAGTGAGCACAACAACAACGAGTTTCAATGTTTTTTTCATGTGTCATGTATATTTATTTGTCTCTATCTTATCTACGAGATCCCTGCAGTCACCGACCAGGTAAGCTGTTGCGTTCCCTCTCCACACCCCCCCTTTGACATATCTAGTTGTTTGGCCTCACCTATTTATTATCTAACTTAACTGACAATTTTCATCCATGCTTCCCAATTCCCTTGCTTTTTAAGGTTAGGGCTACATATAAATGCCACTACTTTGTTGATGTGTAGGCCTACATCCTTATAGAATATAATGGTGGAAAATTGAATTTACGGCTCAGTAAATTCAAGGGAAATTTATCTGACCGGTGATAAAATGACTGACTCATATAACTAGAAAATTTCCTAATCAAGCCGTCCGTGTAACCCCAAAATTAAAAAGTTCTCGTTCCCGTCCCAAGTCTGAACAATCTCTCATCGCTCACGCCCAGGAATTTGGATCAGTGGTTTCCAATCTACTATTCCTCGAACTGAGTCACACACCTCACAACACGACTCGAGCGTTGGCGGCTGAATACCATGATGTTCAATACGTCCGGAGCTGCATTGTCAAACCTTGTGGAGCCAGCTGACATTCGTGGGTTCTTCCCGCTCCTAAAACATGGATCACAATGAGTTACAATTAATCCAAAAAATTAAGTTCAAAAAGTTGAGTGCGACCATTATGTGAAGTCATTTGTCAATTGTGTTAAATAACATATTATTATAGTACCTAGTAGTATTTAACATTTTATCGGTCAAAATAGAGGTGCGGCCAGAGTGCAAATTGACGGGAGGATGGGGGATTTCCCCCCACTGGTAATTTCATCCCTGGCTCTGTTTTACTGAAAGATATCCCCGCGGAAGGCTAAATCTCCACCTCTGGATACCCATGACATCTCATATCATATCAAGTGACTTTCTTTTGTAACGTTCATAAATAATGCATCAATTTACAAATATATTCTTAGACAGGAAATTTGTTTGTAGGCCTAGGCCTACATTAATAAACCAAACCAATGGACTCTTTGTCCCTGACCTCAGATAACTCAGATCGCTAAGACTAAGGTCATCTCGAGGGTATTAATACCCCCCCCAAAAAAGAAATATCCCCAGACCCCATACAGCCCCCACAAATACTAGACTTGGCCATCCCCCCCTCTACCAAGCCATCAATTTGCACCCTGGGTGCAGCCATTACTTGATGGCCATTTATAATCAAGCACCTACCTAAATACAAGAACTTCCCATAAGATTTTTTTTTATTGGAGGTCACAATGAGCCTTGAAAATAAGTGGACTTTATTGAAATTGAAAATTGTAGCTTAAGTTTAGTGTAGCCTTGTCTTGTTCATATGATTTATAACACACATAATGTATTTATTAATGCATTTTTGGTCTATAATACTCTGGCTGTGTTTGAGTCAAATAAATCAATAGATTTTTAAACAAACAATTAACATTGTAATAAATGTAGGCCCGAGCTCATCCAGCCGTCTAACGGTGTCTGCCCGGGACGCACTGTGTGTGGTCAGGTTTACACTCACCATGTCCAGGTCGCTGTTGTCGCATCCGTCAGATGATCCAGTCCATCTCGCGTTGAGGCTTCACCAACGTTCACACACCATCCACAGTCTGGAATTACAAAGAAATAAAAATAAATATAGGAAATATAAGAAAATTTTCTTCAGTTTGTAGGTGTATAGCAAGGAGAGTGGTAGGTCCTGAGTCCTGACTTAATATGTTGTGCTTTTAAAAGTATCTTAACATTGATATCATATGCAACCGGCTATTTGATGTAGACATAGTGGTAGTGCCTACCAGGGGCGTAGAAATAGGCGGATAGGAGGATAAAACATCGGATAATTCTGCGATCATTTATATTATATATACATAGGACCTATCAGTACCTAATAATTTAGTTAAATCTCTTAGGCGGGCAACGATATTTCATGTAATAGGCCTATACGTAACTTCTTTTTCTTTACTCTATGGATAGGCCTAGCCCCTAATAGAGATGAATAAGTCAATAGCCTACGACACCAAGCTCAGCTCACTCACCACGTTCAATCTAAGTCGCCAAGCTCTGGCGACAACCAAAGGTGAAGATCATGGCTGAGCTGATGACTATGGTAGGCCCTGAATATTGAAATAAATAGCCCATATTCTATATTCCCAAAATGGGGAAAATTCTCATAATCAGGTCTATGTTCAAGGTCATATCACCAATGGGGAGGCAGATAAAAAATTGACAAGGGATGTTATTGACTAATCCTTAAACTAACATTTGCAAAAAGTTTGAATATTGAGCGAGCGAAGCGAGCGTCTCCACTTGACTCTTATGGTCAGTTCACATAAAGTCGTAGTCGTAGTCGTAGTCCTAGTCCTAGTCGTAAGAAGCAGATGAAACATATGAAACACATGTTATTGTTCACACACGGTCACAAGGTTTAATTTTATGGTTTAGTCGTAGTCGTTGTCATAACAAAGCTGAAAATAAGATCATGATGTTTTTTGGACTATACACTACTCAAAATAAAACAAAGATTACGATATTTCAAAGGTTAATCAACCTCCTTCATCAGGTTTTTTAATGACAGTTGAAACAAGACAACAGAATGGGCTTTAAAACAAATAAACAATGCCAACTAAACAAATCAAATTACACCAATCCACCAAAGAATCATAATAATAAATGTGGTTGTAGTTGTTGTTGTAACATAAAAGAACTTATGAAATTTACAAAACAAACAAGAAGAAGAAACATTATGTCTTATTAGTTACAAAAACTTTCCAAATTCCAGGAAAATCAATGCTAGGTGCACTTATCACATTATTACTAACAGACATCAATGCAGCCTCTTTAAGTTTACGTTTATGTGGATTGGCTTCATGAAGGATAATGGATGAGTTGTTCCAATCCACATAATGGTGTGGATTGGAACAACTCATCCATTATCCTTCATGAAGCCAATCCACATAAACGTAAACTTAAAGAGGCTGCATTGATGTCTGTTAGTAATAATGTGATAAGTGCACCTAGCATTGATTTTCCTGGAATTTGGAAAGTTTTTGTAACTAATAAGACATAATGTTTCTTCTTCTTGTTTGTTTTGTAAATTTTATAAGTTCTTTTATGTTACAACAACAACTACAACCACATTTATTATTATGATTCTTTGGTGGATTGGTGTAATTTGATTTGTTTAGTTGGCATTGTTTATTTGTTTTAAAGCCCATTCTGTTGTCTTGTTTCAACTGTCATTAAAAAACCTGATGAAGGAGGTTGATTAACCTTTGAAATATCGTAATCTTTGTTTTATTTTGAGTAGTGTATAGTCCAAAAAACATCATGATCTTAAACCAGACCTACTCTAAAATTGTTTCACCTTTGTAATAAACCTGAAAATGTTCATCTTTCTTATGACTAAACAACAAATTCTTACGACTAGCGAATCGGAGATCAAAACATCACTTGCAACAAAGCAAACAACAAAACAACAAACCATGACGACTACTAAACCTTACGACTAGGACTAAACCATACGACTACGACTAAACCTTACGACTTTATATGAACTGGGCATTATGGCTCGAATGTCTGTTTTTTTTGTTTTTTTTCCTGTTACTTGCTTCGATACAGGTCGCACCGTGTTTCTGATCGACCTGAAATTTTTGCACACATGTACATACCAACTATGCGGGTTGCTGTAGGCCTATAGTTTTGTGGCAAAATTGTTTCAAAAGTTAAAAAGTTAGGCTACATTAAAGTTAATAGAAAGTTTTTTTTTCAAACTAAACGGCGACAAAATCTGAGGTGGCCAAATCATTTAGAATGTCCGTCCGATCACGAATATGTTATTTTTATTTTGATCCGATAAGTAGTGTAGATGGAAATTACATTATAACAAAGTACCGTTACCATGGCAACGGAAAGTCGCGCAGCTTTTTTGGCTCATGATAGCGGTCAAACGGAGGCTCGGATCGAGTTGAAATTTTGACCATCCGCAAGCTTCGTTCCAGATTGAATGCCATTAGTTTTGTGGCAAAATCGTTCAAAAAGTTATAAAGTTACATTAAAGTTAATCTAAAGTTTTTTTTAAAAACTGAACGGCGACAAAATCTGAGGTAGCCAAATCATTTAGAATGTCCGTCCGGTCACGAATATGTTAATTTTATTTTGATCCGATAAGTAGTGTAGATCATCATGGAAATTACATTTTAACAAAAGTAACGTTACCATGGCAACGAAAAGTCGCACGAGAATTCTGGTCACTATGCACTGCCACCTAGAAGTAATCAAGAGTTAAAATAGTTTTCCCAAAGAAATGATGTCAAGGTCCTCTAGATGGCGGTGGATTTTATCCATTCTCTCCTTTTTTACAAATTTAACAGCTAAATCGGTCAAGACCTTCAAGACTTATTGGTATGTAACATGTGAATGTCGTACTCGGGTCGTGTTGCACGTACCGGTGCTCGCTCAACAACGCGACGGGACTTTAGCGTTTTCCTAGTGTTATTCATAGGCTAGTGGTTTAGAAAATGCAGCACTTTCAATATTGATCGATTTCACATCCTCAAAATTAACATACCCTACCTTAGTAGGTACTAGGTAGTATTTAATCCTAATTTGGCTATCAGCATTATAATTAAAAAGTATTTTTAATCAATTTAGTATACGTATGCAATTTTGCAAATGGATGTGAAATATGCACAATGAGATGGGTAACAACTGATAGATGTGAATTTTGTAAACTAATTAGTCAGTAAGCTGGTAGGGCCTACTTAAAAAAAAACATACCTTCCAATCAAGCTACTTTTTCAAAGAATAAGAATACATCTATACATACTGTACATCTATTTCAAAGACATGTAGGTCATTCCATATCTGATCAACCCAGAAATGTGCAAATATACCTCACCATCTCCGATTTGATGAAAATTTGTAGAGGTCTAGTGTAATATCCAATAACTAACATTACAAAATTTTGGCTCTCTAGGTCAACCCCTTTAGGAGTTACAGGGGGTTAAGTTAGGGGCGAAAACCCAAAATTGGGTACGCACACACATTTTGGATTTGCTATATCTCTGGAATTAATTGACTTAGAGAGCTGGGGGTTTGGTGTTTTGTTTTTGTTTTGAAATGAGCTTTAAAGTATGAGGGAAGCAGTCAATGCTTAATTTAATTTTGCCTTTGGTTTTGTGAAATTCATTCTTAAGCCCCCCATAACTTAAAAAATGGTATTTTAATTTTTTCAAAAAAAATTGTTGACAATCCTACATGTATTTTCTTTATATGTTCCAAGTTTTAAGTTGGGATCATGATGGATCAGAAGTTATGAATTTTTTGAAGAAATAGTTACGAGCAAAATTGTCTTGTTTTATATTCAAATTTTGCTGCGTATAGATTTTGCTTTACCCAGGCCTACTATTTTAATTTTGTTTTCCAAACTGTGAACAAGTGTATTTAGTTGCCGTGACATTGGATTATTTTAATAGTTGTTAGCAGTGTTAAGTGTACACACAGTGTTGGGTGTAAAATGAACATTTTGTAAATGCAACGCGTTGTTATTTTAATAATCATGAGTGAGAACTTTGTTTGGAGAAATTGTTGCAACCCTTTCAACAAAGCGAATCATTCTTCTAAACAGAAAAGTCTCCGACCAGTATTAGAATAGATGACTAACAAGCTTCCCCCTTTGCCAATTGACGGGAAGATTTGCGACATTTGTCGTAGAGAATTGGGAAAACTTCAAGAATTCATAGAAGAAGAAAAACAGAAGTACTTCAGTCAGGACCAAGAAATGAACCAGACTCAACCATAGAAGAACTGGATAAAGAATTGGCTTTATCATCTTTGAATGAGAGCTTACAGAACCTTTGGTGAATCTCCTGTGGAGAAGAAACGATTAAGCCAAAAAAAATATCCGAAAGAAAAAGATGAAACGAGTAGAAAAGCTTTTAAAAGAAAGCTTTTATATATTCCATCTGAAGAGAGTAGCAATGAAGGAGCAGCAGAAGAAGAAGTTATTGTACAGCTTAAAGAAAATTCAAATCATCAAACAACAGAAGTGAAAAATTCAACTTTTAACAATACTACCAAAAAGTTGGACTAATAAGAAAATAGAACAAGAGTTTGGGGCTACCAACTTTATGGTGCGCACAGCAAAAAAGCTAGTTGCCGAAAAGGGAATTCTATCAACGCCTAATCCCAGGCCAGGTAATACTCTAGATGAAGAAACTGCTAATCTGGTCAAGTCATTCTATGAAAGCGACGAGGTAAGCCGCCAAATGCCTGGAATGAAAGTTTTTGTTTCAGTTAAGATTGGTGATCGAAGAGAGCACATCCAGAAACGTCTCCTTCTAAGCAACTTAAAGGAATATATTGCTTATTCAAAGATAAATTCCCTGGCTACAAAATTGGATTTTCCAAATTTGCGGATCTTCGTCCTAAAACTGTGTATTAGTGATGCAAGTGGATCACATAATGTATGTGGATGCACGATCCATCAAAATGCAAAAACTAATGCTTCAGGGAGTAAAAATAGAAGAGCTTACAAAAAATGATGAGACACCACTGAAAACATATAAGGATTGTATTGCCGTTATTATTTGTAACACGCCCACTCCATCCTGTTACTTAAACAAGTGCACTTTGTGCCCTGGCATACAGAAACTCAGAGATTGTCTAACAAACTTGATAGATGACCAAATGATAGACACCATTGTTTATAACCAATGGATTTCAGTTGATAGGACAAATTTAAAAACACTGTCAAAATCCGCTGATGATTTTTTAGATATGTTTGTGTGATAAACTTGAAAAACTTAAATGCCATTCCTTCATAGCAAGCCAACAATCTACATTTCAGTCTGAACTAAAGGAAAAACTAAAGCCAGGGGATTCCTGGTCATTTGTGATTTTTCTGAAAATGATTCTTTGTACTCCAAGATGCCGCACAGGGATTCCATTGGAATAATGCTCAAGCTACGATTCACCCCTTTGTAGCATATTATAAAGAAGAGGACACTGTCTGTAATGTTAGTTTTGCGTGATATCCGAATGCCTTGTGCACAACACTATTGCTGTACACTTATTTCAACGCAAACTGATAGATTTTCTCACTCTAAAATTCGCTATCGTGCCCAAAAAATTTATTACTTTTCTGACGGAGCAGCGTCGCAATACAAAAATAGAAAAAACTTTGTGAACTTGTGTAGTGTTTCCATGAAACTGACTTTGGTTTTATAGCAGAATGGCTTATTCTGCCACATCGCATGATAAGGGAGCAAGTGATGGAATTGGTGGGACTATCAAACGGCTTGCAGCACGCGCCAGCCTTCAAAGGACACATGATAACCAGATCACAACACCTCGACAACTGTATGATTAGGCAAAAGAAAATATTTTGGGTATATCTTTTCAGTATTGTACCAATGAAGACCACAGTGCTGAAGAGAAGTTCTTACAAAATCGTTTTCTACAAGCACGAACAATTCCTGGAACCCAAAACTTCCATGCAGCTATACCCATTTCAAAAAATAAATATGATAAAAAACTTTCGAGGTCAGAAGAAAGCCAGAAGAGCTTGTGACTAAAGGAAACGAAAGCCAACTACTTGAACTATCCGACATTGTGGGATTTGTCACATGTGTGTATGATGAAAAGTGGTGGCCAGCCTGTGTATTATCCCTAGACAAATCAAAAGAAGAAGTTACAGTCAGTTTTCTACAACCTCATGGTCCTGCAACTCATTCACCTTCCCCAAAGGCCAGATATACTGCAAGTCCCACGAGAAAACATAACAAAATAGATCCACGGACAGAAACTGACGAACTTACTTGATGACAGAAGAAGAAAAAGCTGCTGCTACACAGCAGCTTGAATGGTGGGAAAACAGAAGTTAAACTGGTGGTAGCTGAGATAGGTAAGTTTCAGTTATAATTTGAAATTGTGGTATGTATATTTTTAACTTGTAATATAATCTAAGCCTACGTTAAGAAATTTGAACTAGGCTCTACACAATTAGTAGCAATTTTGCACACAACCTTTTTTTAAAAAAATCATAACTCTGATCCCATCATGATCCCAACTTAAAACTTGGAACATATAAAGAAAATACATGCAGTATTGTCATCAAAATTTCTTGAAAAAATTAAAAAACCATTTTTAAGTTATGGGGGCTAAAGAATGAATTTCACAAAACTAAAGGCAAAATTAAATTTAGTATTGACTGCTTCCCTCATACTTTAAAGCTCATTTCAAAACAAAAACAAAACACCAAACCCAGCTCTCTAAGTCAATTACTTCCAGAGATATAGCAAATCCAAAATGTGTGTGCGTACCCAATTTTGGGTTTTTGCCCCTAACTTAACCCCCTGTAACTCCTAAAGGGGTTGACCTAGAGAGCTAAAATTTTGTATTGTTAGTTATCCTATATAACACTACACCTCTGCAAATTTTCATCAGATCGGAGTTGGTCACGAAAAAAGCTAGGTTGATCGGATATGGAATGACCCATGTAATAAACGGAATAAAACTTCTTGCTCCAAAGTCCTAATGTTACTACTAAGGTTTGCTACTTTTTGGACAGAGCAGCAAGTCAGCACAAAAACCGTTACATTTTTGCAAACCTTTGTAAATACAAAGCCAATTTTGATTTGAATGCTAATTGGCACTTTTTGCTACTTCTCTTGGCAAGGGCCCCGCAATGGAATAAGCGGTAGGCCCACTGCAAAAAGGCTTGTGACAAAAGTTAGTTTGCAGAGGGATATTTCTAATCACATTCTACGCCAATGGATATGTTCAATTTCTCTAAGTCAGAATTAACGGTAGGCCTACTATAACATTGTGTTTACTAGGAAGCTTCGCAAACGCTTTTTCAGGCGGGTTGTTGGATGAGCGTAATTTTTTTAAAAACAAAAAAGCGTAAATTGCGATTTTCATGAGAAACAATTTTCGAATACGCTCAAATTTCAAACGAATATATTAATTCATAAAATTAACGTTCTGTGAAAAAATCATTACAATCGGATAAAGCATGTAAAAGTCGAAGAAATTTTAAAAATATAAAAAAATCGTAAAATTGCGATTTTCATGAGAAATAATTTTTGCCAGGGGCATAGGAACGGGGGGGGGGGGGGTCCAAGCCAGGTATGGGTATGGATGCACACGATAATCGATAAGACGATAACCAAAATTCATTATCGAAATATCAAATATTTGGTCAATAGTGCACGAACCAAACTATTATCTCACGTTGTGCCATGCACAGGCAGGGCTGGTGTCACACTGGAGATTTATGTTTGGAAATGAGCTATCAGTCGATGACGAAACCATAAATACATGACAGCGAGGCAGCGAAAGGAACGCAATTGTATTGTATTGTTTTGTCTTCCTACACTTGCCACACTTGAGGTTGCACTTAGGTCAGAACAGGCTTTGTTGGTGATATCGATATTATCGATAATATCGATTCGATAGTGACTTTACCATTTTGATAAACGATAATGAAAAAAGTATCGATGTGCATCCCTAGGTATGGGTGTCATTTGCTAACTTAGGCCTATAGCTTGTTGGGTGATTTTTAGGATTTTTACTACGTCAGGCTTGCAAACAAAAGGAAGGTTTTTGCTAACATTTTTTGAAAGATCCGTAAGAGTAAGAGACGTGATTTGCGAGACTAGACTAGCCATCTGATTTAGACTAATATTCATTACCCTATATATCTTGTGTGCAGTGTTTTCACTCCCAAGCAGACTGTCGATCGATTTCAGTCAGGTACGTAATCAATCTTCAATGCAACATAAGCTTCGAAATGTAACCCTTATTCATAATTAAAATTCGCCTGAAAACGTGTTTTAGGCCACCTAGCCCTATATCAAGGGCACCTTTAAAAAAATTGGTAAAAGTGAAGGGTTACTCAGCAATGTTTTTTATCCGTTTTTTGTTTAATAATCACTAGAACAACCACAACAGAGTAATTTTAAATGATTTTTAAACAGGCGCACACAAGTATGACAATATACACTAACAACACTTAACAAACAGCCCCCATCACCTCCACGACCTCCACACGTCGCCATCTTCGAACTCAAATCCAGCCTAAAGTCCCAAACCAGTGTTATCAACTACTAATACAAAATGTAATTTGATGCTAGGGTGTCCAGATTTTCAAACCAAAAAAGCGGGACAAACTTCTGGCGGCTGTAGCTGGGTCTGGGGCGAAGCCCCAGCCGCCGGAGGCCTTTTCGCCGAAGGTGAAAAATTTTTCAACCATTTTACAATTATTTTGTCATGTTTTAACTGAAAAATGGCAACTGGGGATTACCTTAATGGATAATAAACTATAGAAAATGTTGCTTTGCAGATCGTACAAAACACTTTGTCATTATCAGTCTCGTGTCTAACAAGATAAGGAAAGTCCTTCTTAACATCGTCATTGAAAACACACGTTAGGCGGCGGCATTTTTACACACTCACAGCGTACGAGACGAAAAAACTATCTCGTAAAAGTGAGGCTATGAAGTAAAAATATGTTTTCAAATCAAAATTAGCTTCCCCACCATTTAATTGCTGCTAATAATAATTAAATATCGAATTGAGAACTATATATTCTATCTGTTTGAATACAATCATTTTCTACAAATAAGCAGGCGAAGTAGGCTGCAAGCACTCTAAATTTTTTTGATATTTTTTCCTCGCGACAGCATTTACAACGATCTGAGCAAGCAAGGACCCAATTAAAAAGGGTTTGGTTTTGGGTAAAATTATCAAATTAAATATTATTGTGATACTCACAGTTAGTTTTATCATGTTGCTGGGCTGCAAAACGACAAAAACTTCTTTGGGGCTCGGGAAAAATTCGTGTAACTGATCCCGTAAACCCAAACTCCACCCCCCTCTACACTCCGCCTGCTGATGACGCATTCATTCGTGCAAAGTAAAGGGCCAGCAGAAAAGTTTTTACAGAATCGCGTAGTCCGTAAATTACAGCAGACGAGCCACGAGCTACACATGAAATCGGTATATTTTACAAAAACGGGACAAAAAAAGCGCCCGTGAACAGTTGTCGGGAACCCGGGACAGGTCCCTAAAAAACGGGTCTGTCCCCGTTTTTTAACGGGACGAATGGACACCCTATGCATTGTGGCAGAGTGGTAGCGCGTCCGAATTTCTATGCAAAGGTCGGCGGTTCAAATTTTCGTTTGGTCGTTTTTTTTACCATTCTTTTTGGGGCCCATGTTTTTCTGCAAATGATTTCACTACATTCGGCCCGTCGCAAACACAATTCTAGATGATAAAAGCGTTTAAAAAGTGCTAGGCCTAGGTAGGCAGCCAAAAACGGACTTTTGCTAAAATAGAAACGTTAAAGGTCTTGGAAGGTTTTTGTTACCTAGTACAGTCTACGGTTAAATTGTATCCTAACGTAATTTTTCCGTAGCTACGGTTAAATAGCCACAGCCTATAAATTATTGGATTATTATTTCACGGCAAAACAAAGTAGGCAAGTACATATTTGTAATTGGAACGAAATACTTTTTCTAAAAAATCTATTTGTACAGTATTTGACGGAAGTGGAATATTCCCCCTATTCCCAAAAAAATCTCCCTAGGCCTACGCGAAAATCCTCCGGCGATGGGCTTCCCCCCGGGACCCCGTTTTTTCCCCACCCAAAACCTCGAGTCATTTAGGTACCCCCCCACAAAAAAAAAAGGGTGGGCCCCTACTCTTGGGTTGGTAGGGCCCAAAGTACCTAAAAAACCTTTTAACTCGCTACCGGTTTTTAAATCTAAAGTAGCTACTTACAAAACCTTTAACGCGCTAGTTTTTTAAATATAAGTACCTAAAAAACCTTTGAAAAAAAAAAAAGTGATCAAAAACGGCCATACCAACCGAAAAGAGTCCCAAAAAATGGGTAGGCCTAGTTCCTAATTTTTGGGTTCCTACGCCAGGGGTGGTTGCCCAAAAAAAGTACAAATTGTACTTTTTCCCCCCCCCGTAAAAAATTCCTGCAGACGCCATTTACTTTGCATGCAGACCCTAGGCTATCCCCCTTTTTTGGATAGAGGATTTTCTTTGGCAGTTCAAACTTCTTCTTTTCAGGGGCCCCCCAAAAAAAAATTTGGAATAGGGTGGTATGGGCCCTGGCCTAGGCTTACCCTAGGTACACACAAACAAAAAAATTGAGTGGGACGTAGTCCTAACTAAATTGTATGTAAAATTATTAAAAATAGAAGCTTTTAGTTTTAATTTTTACTAAACTTTCCCGTAAATCGAAAAAACTCCCCCGGGGCCAAAAAAGTTTATCTAGATGAGGTTATGTAAGCCTGCAAGTTCCTCGCTCTAGAAGGCTGTGGAAACAGTGTTGTGTGTTGTTGTGGCACCTTTGGCAACACTGCTTCGAATCATATGTTGTTTGTGGGCGTGTTGTACTTGTAAACAAACGACAGGGCTGAAGTTTCTGGATTTCTGTCTTGTCAACGATTTTTTTTATAAATGTATGCATACCTAGGTTAGAACTTAGCATGATTATTGCAACATTTGTAAAAAGGTATGCCTAGCCTATTCGACTCCTCGGCCTGGCATAAGTCCACTGCGTTACAGGTAAGTGAGAGTGTAGGCCCTAGGCCTAGGCCTAGCCCCTAGGGCCACAAAGCTTTGGCCCAAGCTTACAATCCTGGCGATGATAGTGGCTTTAGCCTCCCGACCAAATAGTAAAGGGCCGGGGCTAGGGGCCTACTGGGGTATCGGGGCTAGGTTCCCTAGTTTTTTTATCGTTTGTGGGGCTAAAATTAAACTGAGTCTGGGCCTAGGCTAGCCCTGGGCCCGACTTTGCAAAGCACATAGGCCTAGGCCTAGGGCCTACCGTAGGTAAAGATGGCAAATGGAATTTGTAAATGAAGGATTTGAGCAAATAGTTTAAGGGCATAGTACTAGGGACAACAATCAATAACTGCTGGGAAGTTAAGCATTATTCACAACTAGTTCTAAGGCATAAGGCGCAAAGGGAAAATAAACCTCTCTCTCTCTATTTGGGTATGTTTCGGTAGAATGGCCCAAATTTTCCCACCTTTCCCCCGAGCCGTACACTCAGTAAAAACCTTACAAAACCCTTTTAAAGCGCTATTTTTTAAAAAAAAAAACCTTTAAAACCCCTAACGCGTATTTTAAACAAAAAAACCTCAAAACCTTTTTAACACACCCAAAAAACCCGTTTTCAAGTGTTTAAAAATTTGGCCTTCTTAACCGAAAAAAGTGCCCAAAATTTTTAGCGGTACCCCAGGATGTGTAGAACGTTTACAACCCTCCCAAGTGCAAGGCTTAAAATAAGCCCATAAATCGTAAGAAAATGCCCCCCAAAAACTGTTTTATGCTAGGCCTTTTCAACAGCCCAAACGAAAAAGTGAGAGTGTGTGTGGAGTGAGAAAAGAGAAGAAGGAACGTCAATACGTAGGCGTTTAGAAGACCACACTTTTAGACTTAGGCCTAGGCTGTGCCATGCGACTTAGACCGCATGTGCAGAACTTCGGTGAAAATACAGGTAGAATAAAACCTCCAAGGTGCAAATAGAGGCCGCCTTGACCCATTGCCATAAATTTGTGGCTCGTCGGTCTTGTGGTTAGAGGCTCTGCTTCAAATGCAGGAGGACCCGCTTTAGACAAAACTTCTGATGCAGAAATATCATTTTTAGGCTGAGGATATTCGTAGGCCTATGGTCAGCCATACCCGTAATAAACTAATCAAATCAAATTCTTTATTGTTCCAAAACACCTACAGCATGGGCCCATGGCCACACAGGCATAGAATTAGTCAAGTAGTAATATAATAATAATAATAATATATATATATCTGACTCCTGTTTCCAACTTAAGTTAGGTCAGGGGGTGGCTATAGCCACCAATTTTCTAGGGCATTTTATGAGTTGTTAACACCGGCTTGCCAGGCCTGTCATGTCCTCTTTAGGTTCACTCGCACTTCTTCCCACCAGTTCACGCCATCCACTTCTTTCTTCCCACAGTTTCCTTGCTTCGACTTCTTCCCACTTCTCACCTCTTTCCTGTATATCATTTCTTATTTGATCTTTCCACTTCTCTCTTGGTCTACCTCTAATAATAATAATAATAATAATAATAGTGCAAAACTATTTTAACACACATTTACGTTTAGGCTACATTAACATTTAAATTACGGTGTAATTTTCAATATTGTAGGCCTAAGCCTATGCAGTAGGGGCCTAGGCCTACTGTTCAATCAACAAAAGGTGTTATAAAATAAAATATCTAAGCTTATCAGGAAAAATTATGAATTTAGTCTGTAGTAGGCCTACCTACCTACTACCGGTACCGGTACATTCAAACTTGTTTGATATGTGGCTAGAATAATTCAAGAGTCGTGAATAGGCCTAAATAATTACATGCATTTGGATACGGTAGGCCTAGGCCTATAACCGTTGAAATAGAGCTTTAAAAACCAACAACATCAAAATCTCCAATTTGAAAAACAAAATTCATTAAATTACAAAATAAAACCACTTTCACAGACTTCTATCAATGATCATTGGTACAATCATAAGAAATATCACAATGGAACAAGGGTAGTATGACGGAATGGCTAATTTTGCACCAATTTTCTTTGTTGTTGTTCAAAACCATGCAAAATCACTAGTAAATTAAAAATAATCACGCGGAAACCCACTTTTACCGAAAATTTACCAAAAAAAACATGAAAAAACATAGCGAGGAGTGACACGGGTCACACGGCCTAGGCTTAGGCCTACCTGCTGAGATGTTCTGCTCACTGCAAATAACCTTACAAGAACATAACAAAAATCCAAAATAGAATCATCACGTTTTTGCTGTTATAGTAACAAAAAAAACTTCAAAACCTTTAACGTCACTATTTTAAACGAAAGTCCCTTTGTGGTGAAAGTAATTCATAATTAAAATAGCGACGTTAAAATCTTTGTGTGAAGTATTTTAGTGAAAAAGGTTGGTAGGCCTAGTACGTAAAATCAAGACGTAAACAGCAAACATGGCGACCAGATGACAGTGAAATGAGCGAGTGTTTGTGTTCAATCTGTGTATTCAAGTTCATTATTCTATATACTACCGTAATTGGTAGGATTTTCAGAGTAATTAGTAAAATTAAATCGTTAGGTAATAATGAGTTCTTCATTTCTCATTTGGACTTGTGTTTTTATTGTTTTCTTTGAAAAAAACAGTGTTGAAAAGTTGGACCGCACCAACTGAACTAGTACCAAAACGACTGATTCAAGCAAACTAAAAGTGATAAATTAAGTCCAGAAACTACTTTCCGCGGCCGAAAACCAAGAAAATACATAATAATATTCAGGAAGAAAAAGGAAAATCATAAATTTAATACAAAATAACATTTCCGTCAAACTACCCTTATACCTATCACAATAGGCCTAAGCATGCTCCCTTAAACACAGAATTGTGTGTGATGATATCCCTAAATAGTAAATAGGCCTATAATCTAATTGATAGCCTACCCTTGAGTTTCATCAAAATAATAATAGCTAGGCCTAACTCAAAATTTTCTTTTGATTTTAGCTTCAAGAACCATTCCAATCATCAAACCAATCATTCCCTCCTGCACTGCTGCGATGAGTAGTCTTTTAATAGCCTAGGCCTGCACAGTCGGTCTCAGTAGGCCTAACTTTCAACTGGCATCCTGAGATTGTCAACAGGCCTCAAAATGCTGCCAAGTATGCCAATGATTTGTACCCCACTGAAAGAAGAGCCATCCCAAGAAAGTACAGTTGTTACAAAAACAAAGTATGCACCGTGCGCAAGTCCAACCGACACAATCAATACTGATTTGCTTGAAAATACACCAGAACATGTTTCCCCTACAAGTCCAAAGATTGAACACTGCGATGACAGCCTACGTAGTGTACAAGCGGGTACGGAAGAAAGAACCCCGCCGAGGATGCATGAAATCGGCTCGATAAGTCCGATTTCGTTTTCCATGAAGGCGGGAGAAAGAACCTCGCCGAGGATGCATGAAATCGGCTCGATAAGTCCGCTGTCGTTTTCCATGAAGAAATCGTCCCCGCTGAAATTAGTCAACCCAATCCTGAAGAAGTATAACACTCATAGGCAGGGAAAAATTATGAAGAGATCTGTATCCCCCATGCACAGCCAAAGTCATCTAGGCCTCACCTATGCCCAAACGTATTTCTCGCATTCCGACGACTTCGAACTTAAAAGTCATAACGATGAAGAATATGGAAATGGAGATAACGAGGCTGATTTGCAAGCTCTTATGGCAGCAAGCTCTACCGTACCTCGTACACCGAAGGGAAAACAAGCTCCGTTGAATAAAAAGAAGAGATTGAAGGAACTTCGAGATGCCAAAGTCATGCTGACTCTGCTGAGTCCAGATTCCGAGCAATACCTATCGGAAAATGCTAGGAACTTTGCGCAGGCGTACTTCCGTAAACTTCAAGAACGACTTGAAAAGAACGGTGACGAAGAACTCTTTGATCACATCTTACAACTGTTGGCTGAGTTTGAAGCGAAGACAGTGCCCGTTAAAGAATTGTACGAAAGAGTGGTTTCCTCGCTCCATGGGTATCCCGATCTAGCGGAGCTCTTCAACATGTTTCTCCTTCCCGAACAGGCAATGGAATGTGGAAAGTTTATGGAATATGTGAAGCTGACAAATATGAAAACATTTGTGAGGAAGCTGGAGACATTCTTTGCAAAACAACCGCAGCAATTAAGACATATTTTAGCAACACTTACAACTCTCAGCGAACAACCGGATGTGACATTAAACGAAGTCAAGAAGGCTATCTTACCGCTTCTCAGAGGCAACACGTTTCTCACGGATAGTTTTTTATTTTTGTTTCCTACTGAACGGCCGCCGGATAGCTTAATGACAGACTTTGAAGACATGGAAGTGGACAGTGACGATCATTCGGGCGACGAGGAAGAATCTGTTCTGATTCCCGACCGAGAGGATAATTACGGAACCGACAACTGCTCGTGCTTGTGTCACAATACGGACATGCCGAAGTTCAAGACTCGACGCCTGCACTGCTTCTCTTGCGGTACAAAGTTCATCCACGGGAAAGTTTACGTCCATATCGGTCGAGTATTACGCTCCGCGAAGGTGAGTTTTCCTGGATTCTCCGACGATATTATCCAGCAGAGGCTCGGCGTCAAGGCCAGTCGAAAGTCGCGACGTAAGAACTCGTGTTCCCCATCGAAAACACCACACGATGGTCACTGCGATGAAAAGGGGGACACCGACGATGAGCCCAAATCTTCTTCGCCGAAATGTTGTAAAATTACTAAAAAAGTAATAAGTCCTACGTCAAAACTGCGTACAAATGGATTGAAACAATGTTGTAATGGCTGTAAGTGTGACGCTTCAGATGCAAGTGACTATTGTAATGAGGAGCAACCAACTGAAGATCCGGTGCACGATTGTATTGTGAACGATACAACTGACATTCCCACTTCTGTACATCAATGTTGCACAACCACTGCATCTAGTTTCCTCACAAATCCCCCTCCTCCTCCTCCTGCTCTTCCCACCTCTGCCCCATGCAACCTCACGAACATCGCCCTCCCTACATTCGGTTCCAATTGCTCTGACAAAACGTGTGTTATCCAGCCCTTGACTCAACAAAATATTCTCTCATCAGAGATATTTCCAAACGATATTTCCTGCGGAGATAATATTTCCATCGGATCAGGGATAGACTTTTACACTTGCAATACCATGGACAGTAATATACCTCTGATAATAGGCAATGTTTCTGGCAATGAAGTTTTCGCTGAAAGTTTGAATGATTTTCAAATGGTGTTGATGGATACCTCCAAATCTGGAAAAGTCACTCATACTCCTTTAGAATCATTGCAATCGGAATCCACAAAGGACTTGCCACTACGTTCAGGCACGTCAGACCTACAGCATATTCTTATCACAGTACCGGTACCTGGGACAACTGATAGCAAGGGGCACCAGAGTTCTGTATTAACAACAAACGGTGCTTACATTTTGGGGCCTTCTATCAATATTGAAGAATGTTCTGCAAAGAAGACTGAATCGACCAAAGGTATGAAATTACTTTTAAAGCCTGAATTAAACGGTACAATGTGTTGTTCAAGATTACTTGAATTCAAAGATGTAGGCTAACGCAATCAAAATGTGCAAAGACCAGACCGGTAATAAAATTCAACAATACCAAAAAATACCAAAATAATTGTAAGCATGCAGTAGTTTAAAGTTTGTTTTTTCTTCCAACATTTCCCCTAAGCTTAGGTATTTATTTTGTAGGTTGTTCCAAAAATTATAGCAAGAAAATAACAGCAAGAAAATAAAATGAAGCCTACCTAGGCTATTGATTGTGAAAATTTGAAGTAGAGTCGATTGTTGGAAAACAATGTTTAGAGTTTTCGGTCTAGCACAACACACTAAAGTGGAATAAGCACAATATGATGAAAAATCAGTCGAGGGGGGGGGGGGGCCTAAAAAATTATTTCTGGGTGGACCCTGTAGCTAGGCCTATAGCTACTTCACTGCAATTATTGTTTCTTTGAAAATCCCTGTTTTTTGTCGAGTAGGGGCCTAAATCTCAGTTTCCGTTTCAGATGTACTATTAAGCGAATCGCTACTCGTGGACGCAAATCTAGTTCCTCCTGTGGCGGCAGGTGCCACGGAACCCTGTGCGTTGACCTCGACCATGATGACGAACTTCGATCTCGAGAACCCGGCTAAGTGACACCACCTCAATTAATACTCCCGCAAAGTCCACGTCTGTAATGTCTTCAATTCGTAGAAACGATTCTGCAACATTGACCGAATTCAACGACGACGCCTCAGTTTCCACCAAGACAATCTTTTCATCAACGGGTTTTAACTATGATAGTTTGAACTTCTCTGCACAAATGAGTAACTCCTCTACATCCAATGACTGCTTTTCTCTATCCGAACTAACACTGATCCCTCATTATTATTTGGTTCGGCTTCTGACTGCTTAACATTTCTCGAACAAATGAGCGACTCGAAAGCATCATCAAGACAGAATAACGAGTGCTTATCTTTACCATCCAATGAATCCTCGTCGTCGTCCCTAAACAACGACTGCTTAACATCAAGTGTTGAAACCGACCCACGAATATCGGATGCTCGTCCGAGCGACGGAGCAAGACCGTGGACTCGGGAAGAAGATCGACTTATCTTAGTTAAGGTGCAGCTGGGTTTTGCATTGGAGGAGACTTTTCTGAATATCAGGAAGTTGCTGCCGCACCGTGAGATTCAAGAGGTAAGATTGCTTTTTTGTGTAGGCCTAAATTAGATGGATGCAGGGTGTGTCATTTTTTTGTTGTAGGCCTATTAAAAAAATAAAAAATCATGATTTATTTGCTTAGGCCTAAATCAATATTTCGATTTAAATCAGATTTTTATTGATTTAAATCAACATTATCAGTGTTTCAAAACTAGCCAAGTTGGTGAGTGGATCAAATAGGTCTACCTACTTTCACAAGCATTTTAGAAAATATAATTCAAAAATTATTTTTTTAAACTTTGCCTTTGAAATCAGTTGGAACTCTTGTGTTTGTTGCCAGTGGCGGCTTTTACGGTGTGCAAGGTGTGACAATTGCACACCTGATCAATCAGGAATTTTAAAAAAAAACTTACAAATCCAAAATTAGGCAGTAAGCGTAAGGAACATGCTGTACCTTGGACATAGTTGTACCTTGGACCATTCAAGATATCTCTGCTATCTTGTGGTAAAAAAAATAGCTAAAATTTCTAGTTGTCAATTATGCCACTAGGTGTCAGACTATACCAAACTGGGATGGTGGTAGAAAACCTAGCATCATTAAAAAATAATTTGTGTTTTCAACCATTCAAAGTAAATATTTTGCATGTTACTATTTTGCTTTTTAAAGTCTTGAATGATATTCTACTGCTAAAACACTTTATTAAGTCTGAGAACCATGTTTTGATGTATAATTATACCAATTACATAAAACAGGCAACTTAACCTCAAACTAAATTGGAGGGAAATCAAAAAGTTACGTGCTTGGTTGTACCTTGGGTCACCTTATAGTAATGTAGGCCTACCTTGGACCATGTCCAAGGTACATTTAACATGGCATTTCCTTTACCATGGTAGGCCAATTCGTTTTGTTTCTTTACATAATGCTACGAAGTAAAGAGGGCAAGGGAAGGGTGATAGTTAGTGGAGTGGGGGGGGGGGGGCGCAAAGCGCCGTAGGGAAGCATAAAATGCGTTGCCGTTGTCAGCTAGGTCCCCCCCTCAGCACTTCGCGCCACCCCCCCCAACCTACTATCCACTTTTTAGGGGAGGGGGGGGGCTAGCTGACTACGGCAACACACTTCATGCTTCCCCCCCCCCAACCCCCTAACCTACTTTCCTTTTCGGGGGGGTCTAAGTACCGATTTTTCTTTTTTATATTCTATAATTCAAAATGGCTGGCCTTAATAATATTTTTAGTCAATAGAAATATAACTATACACTCCCACTCTTTAAATATGAAGTACTAACAAGAAAGAAAACATTAAGTAGGCCTATAGACCTATCCTTCAATTTTCTATGTAATTTATGTACATAATTCAAGGCATAAATTACATGGTCCAAGGTACGAATTACATGGTCCAAGGTACATCGCTATGCTGTACCTTGGACCACTTTGCACTAATTATTAAAATGGTTAATTTATAGCAATAATTGTAAAGTGCCATATACAATAAAATCAACAAAGTTTGTACAAGGCATGTTCTAGCAAATACAAAAAAAATAAACCAAAATCATCATCTCATTTCTCCAGAAACCAATAAATGTAAAAAGTGGTCCAAGGTACAGCATGTTCGTAAGTAAGTAAGTAATAGTATGTATCTAGTTATTAAATACGCTAGGCCTATATAAAATCGTACAAAACTACAAAAAAAAATTATTTTGCTCTAGAAATGACCCGAATCCAAAGTGAGAACTTACCTTGTGCATTAATAAAATTAGGCTGTTTTAGCTGCAGCAGCATATTTCACCGTTATTTAGGATACAACTTCAACTTAGAACTCGTTTTAGGCCATTAAAATTAACAGACCCCCCAAAAAATTTCGCCTCCGGCGAATTTACCTCCGGTGCCTGGGGCTTCGCCCCAGACCCCAGCTATCCTACGCAACCTACCTTTTGGGAATGCACACCTGATATTGGAGTCAAAAGCCACCACTGTTTGTTGCTCAAAATGAAGAAAAAGTACATTTGATTTAATTAATTGATTTTCATTACCTAAATCATTTGATTAAAATCTGATTTTCAATCAAAAACACCCTCGATGGATGAGTGAAGCTTTTTTTTAAAAAAAAAAGTACAATAAAAAAATCACAATAAGATTACCGGTACCTAAAATATTTTTTAAACATGTGACCTTGTGTGTTAGCCTAATAGCTAACCTTATTTTAGTTTCAACTGCTGTCAGCTGAGGTGTATTATATTTCTGCTCACAATTCATAATCAAGTTGTTCCATTTGTTTTAGATCCGTGAGAGATTTCACGTTCTGATGAAAATATTAGAAGAAATGACGAATCCAAAAGAGGGCAAAATCAAAGATGCTGTTGTCCCCCAGTAGCAGTGCAACCATGTGGCAGTTCCTTTCACAACATGCAGGTAGACCTTTAATGTAGTAGGTGGCCTACATTGATAATGATTAATGAATGATAGGTTTAGGCCTGCACTTACAGTCGGTAGTCCCTCGTTAACACGTATCTACTCGATTAAATCAAAATGTCACTTAACATGAACATAATATTTTAAACACCGCTCAAGGTATAGGAATTTACAAGCTAATTACCGGTATTTCCGATTTCGATAAAAGTAAAACTAATTAATTGCAGAATTGGCGTGGGCTGCCACAGAGAGGGGATGAGATAAGAGGGCTTGGAAAATGGAGATTTAAATTTGGTTTGCGGCAAGATTTGTAGATCCACTGGTCTGATAGACAAGCCAAGTGATAAGGTGATAAAAGATCAGTTGGTAGGCCTATTACGATTAGGCTAGGGATGCACACACGATAATCGATATTATCAATCGATAATCAATAACATGGTCTATTTAAATTAACAATGGATAGGTAACCAAAATTCATTATCGAATATCGAAATATCAAGTAATTGGTTAATAGTGGCACGAACCAAACTCTAAAGACGGAGATTATCTGTATTAAAATTAGTGTACCATGCTCATTAACATTCACATATAGCATATGCAATCTTATTTTAGGGGGTGGGGGGGGTTCTCTAGTGCACACTGCATTTTCATTCTACAAAAACGGGTCATTAGTATACTTGCAGGAGTATCAATTACGCAATCATGCCGCAAACCGTTTCCCAAACTAAACATTTTAACAGTCACATGCTCACTCATACTAACCGCTGCACTCTTTGTGCATAACAATCAGAAACTTTTTTAACAAACTCTCTGGTACATATAGCTATCCTACTCGCTCACAAAATAGTCTCCATGTACCCAATCATAAGACAACACTGTATGCAAAAGGGCCACACTATCTGTGTCTCACTATATACAATAAACTTCCTACACAGATTAAGAACATCAAACAAGCCCCAACATTCAAACAAGAACAAGAACTAAAATCACATTTGTGTGTAAAAGTTACTATTCTCTTCAAGAATTTTTTCAGTCTTAAGACCAAAGGAGTTGTGTTGTTGACCTAGTAACTCATCGTGATACTGATTGGGGATTGGATTATTTTATCAAGAACTGGGATATTGTTAGATGTATGATAATTGATAAGATAATTGATAGCCTAAGTGCTAATGGAAGTTGAACCTAGCCTTACACCTGGTTTTAGAAGCGTTTAATTGTTTTAAATATTTGGTTTTGTATACATTGCTTAAATATGTAATTGTTGTGTAATTTTGCTTTAATGTGAAATATTGTTACTACATAGTCTTTATTGGATGAGCGTAGCGAGCGAAGCGAAAATTCCATTTCACTACACTGGAGAAAAAAATCCGGAATGTTTTTTTTTGTTTTTTGTTTTTTTGTATTTTTGTGTGTCTGTGAACATGATTCCGGCTAAACCAATATTCCAATTGCGATGAAATTTTATGGAGGTCTATGAAATCTCTGAACGAAGAACTGCACGGGGGGAAAAATCGATCGAAAAATTATTTCTCGTGAAAATCGCAATTTTACGATTTTTTTCGATTTTTAAAAAAATTCTTCGACTTATAACATCTACATGCTTTATCCGATTGTAATGATTTTTTCACAGAACCTTAATTTTATGAATTAATATATTCGTGTGAAATTTGAGCGTAATCGAAAAATTATCTATTAAAAAAATTGCAATTTTACGCTTTTTTCGTTTAAAAAAATTACGCTCATCCATCAACGCGGCGGGACTTAAGCGTTTTCCTAGTTATTTATTGACAATGCCCATACAGTGTGCCATGTACCTGTCTAGTTGGTTAATAAAAATTGGAATCTGAATCTGAATCTCATTTTGTGCCATGCGCTGGCTGGGCTGATGGTGTCACACTCGAGATATCACTAAAGTAAACACTTCCATTACGATCATTACAACCTCTGTTATAACTTCCTTTTTCCTTGGTTCCATAAAGGTTATTACACCCGTCTGGGCCCGGGGTAGAATTTTGGCTCAGAGCATGGCTCTGCTAATCGTAAAAGGCGATTCAAGAGAAAAAGTCCCTCACAAACATCAGATAGTAGTATGTGAGGGTGTATGTTACTCCCCGAAACTAGAGGCGAGCTCTGCCAATCTTCGTAGGGGTCACCTTCCCCTCCGCTTGACAACCTCCCCGACTACGACGACCATGACAACACGAACGATGACGATGACAAAGACGCAGACGACCGCGACGTGAGAACCCCCTTCCTCCCCTACCCGTGGCTGGTTCTGACAATCATGGGCCCCTCCTCCCCATATCCCCTAGGCTAGAGTGGCACATTATGACCTAACGGTTGACGTGTCCTTAATCCAAATAAACCAATAAAAATATAGGTTTTTAGAATTTGTTGCTTCCCCAGCCATAACAAGTTTATCAATGCAACACAATTCTGACTTTTGGCAGACTCCGGATTGTTTACAAATTACAATTGTCGGCTGGAGCAAGGATATTTCCATTATTGAGTGAAATGGAGCCTTCGTTAGCGTATGTACAAACTAAAAAGTAACCAGAAATATGCATTTGTATAAGGCAGTTGACTTTTTGTACACCAGTGTTTTATCTTACTTGCTAGTGACTGCAATGAAATTATAAGGCTATTGTTTATTAAAAATTAAAATATTTCAAACCATTTAATATGTATTCAAAACAAAAGATTACACAACAATTTATAAACTAGTACCAAATAGGTGGACCTTGACTAACAAACCAAGAAAATACAAAGGTGTCAAAGCAAAATATATCATTCCAGCAATATGAATGTGGTAGATTCTGTTTTGTATAATCTTATGTCACTTATTTTTTCAGAAGTGCTTGTGACAATAAAACAAGACGGAATCCAAAGCATCTCCAAGTCTACTGATTGAAGAAAATAAGTGTGGAAATGTTGTTTGCTTCGTCTCACCCCCTGGTATGAAATGTAGCCTTCTACTGTTTACACAAAACCAGACTTTTCCCATAAGTATAGGGTGTCCATTCGTCCCGTTAAAAACGGGACAGTCCCGTTTTTTAGGGACCTGTCCCGGTGTCCCGACAACTGTTCACGGGACGCTGTTTTGTCCCGTTTTTGTAAATATACCGATTTCACGTGTAGCTCGTGGCTCGTCTGCTGTAAATTTACGGACTAGGCGTATTCTGTATACACTTTTCTGCTGGCCTTGACTTTGCACGAATGAATGCGTCATCAGCAGGCGGAGTGTAGAGGGGGGGTGGGGTTGGTTGACGGCATCAGTAACACGAATTGTCCCGAGCCCCAACGAAGTTTTTGTCGTTTTGCAGCCGAGCAACATGATAAAACATAACTGTGAGTAGGCCTATCACAATAAATAATTAATTTGATTAATTCACCCAAAACAAACCTTCCTTGGGTCCTTGCTTGCTCAGATCGTTGTAAATGCTGTCGGAGGAAAAAATATCAAAAAAATTTAGAGTGCTTGCAAGCCTACTTCGCCTGCTTATTTTTAGAACTGATTGTATTCAAACAGATAGAATATAGTTCGCAATTCGATATTTAATTATTATTAGCAGCAATTAAATGGTGGGGAAGCTAATTTTGATTTGAAAACATATTTTTACTTCATAGCCTCACTTAAAAAGGACTTTCCTTATCTTGTTAGACACGAGACTGATAATGACAACGTGTTTTGTACGATCTGCAAAGCAACATTTTCTATAGTTATTATCCATTAAGGTAATCACTCGAGTTGCCATTTTCAGTTAAAACATGACAAAATAATTGTAGTATGGTGAAATTTTTTTTCGCCTTCGGCGAAAAGGCCTCCGGCGGCTGGGGCTTCGCCCCAGACCCCAGCTACAGCCGCCAGAAGTTTGTCCCGCTTTTTTGGTTTGAAAATCTGGACACCCTACATAAGTACTACTTGAACCAAAACTTCTTTCTGTAATGTAAATGTAGGCCTATACTCTGTACTGGCTGCTTTGCGCAGTACGTGTAGGCCCTATATACTTACATACTCTTTGAAAGGTTAACATGCCCCCTTCACTCACCTCAACCAATGATTGTGGTACATACTAGTATCCAGGCCCTACTATAATTATAGCATGTGCATTTGTGATATTAATTTCTAATTACTGTAGTATAGACCAGGGTAGAACATTTGTTTTTCTCGTGAAAGTATTACAGGAGGAGTAGGCCTAGTACGTAGTAAAGGGAAGGGACACAGGTAGTAACAAATGAAGTAATGCGTTACTCACGGTTACTGTAGCACATTTTGTTTTGAGTGATTTGGCAGTAATCTCGATATTGAATCTCAATGTAGCGTAGAATGGTTGGAAATATGTTATATTATACGTAGTATTACAATCAGGGATCGAAATTAACCCTATGCTAGTGACAACAATAGTCCTCTAGACCAAAGCATTTTTACTAGCCTGCAATCAAATAGGTTTTATTGAGGTAAAACGATTGTACGAGAATGTTTTAAGTCACAATATTCACCGGGTTGGACGTGTGGGTGTGGGGGATTTTTCACCATTATAAGAAGAAAAAAAGATAAGCCTGAATTAAAAGATTTTAATTTTGTGTACATAGAATAATTTTCCATACTATTACTAGGTAGGCACAACTACTTTAAACTAGTAAGGTTATCGATCGGCGCAAAATATTAAGATTTTTCGAATGGCAATTGTGAATCTGGAAAAAGTACTCACCCGTCGGACTAGTGAAATGAGATTATTACTAGCCCGAGCAAAGTTTCACTAGCCTCGGGCAAGCGTTAATTTTGACCCCTGATTAGCCTAGGTGTACTATTTACTTTGTTACCGAGTGATGGTGCAATTCCCTTCATATTTTACTGAAACTGATGTGACAATCTTTGAAACCAGGTCAAACACACTTCAAGTTCTTAATTCAACTTTGATACTAACTGCTTTTAATGCGACATAAACAATACGTTTTTCAAGTTTAATCAAATTTTAAAAAACTATTTTTGAATGTAATTTCACAACTCTTCATAAAAATATACTTTATTACTTATTTATTTTATGTTTGCGCATGTAATTGCATATTTATTTTTTATATTCATTTGGTATTATTCAGTATATAGTGGATACTGATTACTGAATAGGAATAGAGTTTACCTACTTGCCAATCTTATTTATTGAAACAATACAATGTTGCCTATTGAACATATTGTGATTTGTTATTTATTTAACCTAAATTAATTAATAATATGGTGTTAGATATACGTATTCTGTACAGTTTCTCATACTATATCTTAATTTTGGCTTATTAGGTGTGCACTGGGATAAAATAATTATGGTCAATAATTGAAAGGTGACATCATTATCAAATATCAATCAAAAATATTGAATGATGAATTGATGATTGATGATATTTGTAAAAATTATGCCATGTTTTTCAACAGTAAGGCTTGGGCAAGATTGGATGTCTTATTAAACAACCCACATTTTATTTTCGTCGAAAACAGTGTGAAATATTGTCAAACCTCTGTGAGTGTGATTGCAAAATGTATAATTTAAAATTAATTATACAATACCGGTGGTATGGTGGTCCACGTAAGCACATAATTTATGATATTCAATGTTCAATTTGATTTGTAGGGGCTATACATATATATAGGCCTACTTTTGATTGATGATTGTAGTTATTAATTATTATTGATTATCAAAATTGTATTGAATATTGACTATCATGTGCATCTCTAATGCCAAATGCATATAAGATGTATTATATTCGTAATGTTTATGACTATAAGTATTATCTACAAACGTAATGTTTCAACAGAGTTTGCAGTTAACTCCTAGATATTTAAAATTTAGGATTGGGTGCTGTAGTAACTACTGTACCATGTATAAATTGTATACATTGTACATATGTAATTTTTTATGTTACAAAAATTAATCATTTAAAGCTAAAATATTTTTCAATCTTGTTATTCCTGTAGAGTGTAGAATATTTATTTTGTACTTACTAGGTATATATTTGGGGCGTAGTCCAAAACGTGTTGGAAACACTTTCAGCGTGCTTGGCTTTGGTCCGAAAGCTGTTCTAAGTGACTTGCCTAGCGGTCCAAAAGTCAAATCCACCGCCATCTGGATGTAAATTTATTAAGTTCTTTGACGTGACAACACAAATAAGTTATGTGATAGTTGTTTATTTATTATTTTATTATTATTTCTTATCTCGATATGCTCGTGCCTATAATTTTGACCTATATTTATTTTAGTGACAGCTGTAAGAGAAATAAAACAGATGACGGCTACCTAAATTTGGCGGGTGTCGGCCATGTTTTTGCTTAACGTGGTCCGAAACTTTGCCTTGCTTATAATGCCGTGGACTGCTGTTAAATGGTAAAACCAAAGCCTTTTGAACAACTTTTGGACCATAGCCTATGTAGGCCTATGTATTGTAAAATACGTACTGTACTTTTGTTGTGGTTTGCGGGTACCCAAAATTTTGGATCGGGTATTTTTGGGATGACTTAGGCCTAATAGACATAAAATGATACCCAACATTTGGTCAAAGCAAATATTTTTTTAGGAATGGTGGAGGTGCCGGTCCGGACAATTTTTAATTTATAGTCGTTTACCCTTTAAGGGCAGTTTTACACATATTCACCACCACTTTTCAAATTCTACACAATTAAATCTGCCAGCTTTTTATACTTTTAATCCGGGTAAAAAGCGCTTTGTTTTGTTTGGAATTGGTAGAATTTTTACTCGCTGAATTCTTATAATTAGAAGGAATTTTGTAATGGTTCAAAAATCAAATTGTGTATAGAAATACACAAATTACAACAAAATATCCGGGATGTCACGAATATTTTGTTTGCTTGAAGTAGATTCAATTTGAACAAGTAAAAACAAAAATTGTACAAAAATCTTATTTTTGTAAATAAACTCAAATTTGCATATTTTTCAGCTTTGATATCAATTTGGAATCCAAAATCACTTTAATCAGCATCTTTTTCTTTACAATCAGGGAAAAGATCTAAAAAAGTAGTTTTTTTAATCTCAAATTTTAAATTGATAAGGTACTGGTAAGCAAAATTTTGGGTCCCAGACTCTTCCCCTATAAAAGGGTTACAAAAACTCAAAATGTCATTCAATGGCTACTGGAAATGAATCTGGAGAAAATTATGATGTAAGATTATTGACAAGTAAATTCAATATCCATTTTGAGATCTAGTATTTTATTATAACATCCTTCTTTTCCCTACCCGTCCTGAAAACAGAGTGAGAGAGAGAGAGAGAGAGTTGAATTGAAAGTGTTAAGTGTAGTGAGAATGTGAGTGCAAGTGTGACTCACATTATTGATTTTGATTTATTGAAAACATATATACAAGTTGTATACAATATTATGTATAGTAGAAGGTCGGTAATATAGGAAGAAAAACATTCCAAAAATACTTAGTACAGATTTATATTATATATTATCATTTTGCCAAACAACTTGAAAAATGAAAAACTCTTCTTCCTCCACAATGCTCTCGGGTAAATATTCTACTCAGATATTGTTCTGTACTTATGAATGAAAATCTCTAGTCAGTCTTAATAAATCACCAATTATGATATCCCCTAACCCTTATTAACCCCTGATTTTTACAAACCACTTATTTCTCCCCACCCTAGAAACCCCCTAGATGACATAATTTAGTTTTAGTGACACATAATACTAAATGAGATATAAACAACACACACACACACACACACACTTGCCCTAAGATGTCTAACCAATACATGTTGTACTATAAAGAAATCAGTGTTTTATAATAAGTTTGTTTATTATATTAGGTTGTTATAATTGGAGCTAGGACAAAGAAGATATTATATTTATGCGTCAAAAATAAGTATTGTTACGCATGTGTCCGTGAAAAGACATCGAGCGAATCCTCACAACGCCTCCCATAGCCGCTCCCAAGAAGCACAATCGCTTTCTCAACTACACCTGGCCATCAACCGGCATGGAACAGCAAGGCATTGTTGATGGCTTCAATGGCAGTCAAGAGCAGCACGGCCTAGTATGTATACAAGAAGATGGTAGTGTACGGTGACAGCAGCGTGTATTGTAAATATGAAACTAGTAGAACAGGTAGAGTGATTATTAAAATGAAATTATTGGACATACACTGTTCTTGTAAGAAATACTTTTTATTAATGGTGATATTTCGACACTAGTCGAGTGTCTTATTCAACTTCAGTTTGAAAAAGACACTCGACTAGTGTTGAAATATCACCATTAAAAAAAGTATTTCTTACAAGAACAGTCTATGTCCAATAATTTCATTTTAATAAGCAGCGTGTATACTAGAGTACGTGAAAAGGTATCGTATGGCCGTGTCGTTGAGAAGCAAGAGTGCGCTAACCACGTCATCAGGTACTACAAAGACAATTTGAACAAAATCTGCACCAACACAAAACTGTACCCTCTGAAAGAGAGAAAAATTTAAAACCACTAATCGACCGTATTTGTAAAGGTGCAGATCCGGCACAATGAAGGCAACGTGGTTACGCTCAAAAGGGACATCCTCAACCGGCCCTCATCATGTTTTCGGTGACCACCGTAATTGCCGAGGTTAATATAGTGCCTCAAATGGAATCTTCGACGGTATGGCAGGAAGTAAGTTTGCTTACATATTTTGAAGGTCTATGCCACTAATTATTTTTGACAATAGGCCAAAATCTAATAATTATTTTTTTGTTTTAGGTGCAACGTCTAGCAGAAGGCTGAAAAAACAAGGCCGGTAAACTTGTCCACAACATCACCACAAACCAGGCATAACGGTACATGGGTTTATATTGGTTGGTAATACCACAGATAATAGACTACACTACATAGTGTAGTCTATTATCTGTGGTAATACTATTAAGAAATAAGAATATGTTAAGTTTAGGCCTACACTATTTTTTGTTAAATGACCTTGAAAGAAAAATATTTTGGAATAAAAAAAATTCAGCGACATTGCAATTTTTCCTCAAAAAATTATTATTTGACAGGATAAGTATTGTAAAGGTGCAGATCCGGCACAAAGAAGGCAAAGTGGTTATGATCAAAAGGGACATCATCAACCGGCCATCATGTTTTCGGTGACCACCGTAATTGCCGCGATTACTTTTGTGACAAAGAGGGAGATGTCAATCTAGTGCCTCAAATGGAATCTTCAATCGTATGGCAGGGAGTAAGTTAGCTTACCTATTTTGAAGGTACATGTCACTAATTATTTTATCCAATAGGCCTACATCCCATAATTACATTTTGTTTTAGGTGCAACGTTTGGCAGAAGGCTTGAAAAACAAGGCAGTAAACTTGTCCACAACATCACCACAAACCAGGCAGAACGGTACATGGGTTTATATTGGTTGGTAATACGATTAAGAAATAAGAATATGTTAAGTTTAGGCCTACACTATTTTTGTTAAATGACCTTGACAGAGAAATCTTTTGGAATAAAAAAAAAATCACCCACATTGCCATTTTTTCCTCAAAAAATTCTTATTTGACAGGATTAGTATTTGTAAAGGTGCAGATCCGGCACAATTAAGGCAACGTGGTTATGCTCAAAAGGGACATCCTCAACCGGCCCAGATAATGTTTTCGGTGACCACCGTAATTGCCGGGATTACTTTTGTAATAAAGAAGGAAATGTAAATCTAGTGCCTCAAATGGAATCTTCAATCGTATGGCAGGGAGTAAGTTAGCTTACCTATTTTGAAGGTACATGTCACTAATTATTTTTGACAATAGACCAAAATCAAAATCTAAAAATTAATTTTGTTTTAGGTGCAACGTTTGGCAGAAGGCTTGAAAAACAAGGCAGACAAACTGGTGCACAATATAACCACAAATCAGGCCGAACGCTACATGGGATTAGATTGGTTGGTAATACGATTAAGAAATAAGAATATGTTTGGTTTAGGCGTACACTATTTTTTGTTAAATGACGTTGGAAAAGAAATCTTTTGGATTATAAACAAAATTTTAGTAGATAAAAAATAGGTCATTGTCATGCTTTAAAAAGTACAGATTTTCACCAAAATGACCTTGAAGGAGAAATTAATTGGTTAACCCCTCCTTAATGAATTCCTGGATATGCCACTGGTTTACACCATTGTAACTTTTTGTGTAAGAGATTTTGGAGATATACGAAAACAAAACACGTTTTCAACACAAACGAGCTACGGTTTAAAGATGGTCTCTGGAAAAATTCAGCTTTGAATTTTTTTCTCTGATATTCCTTAATTGACATGATTAATAAGTAAATAATCGCATATAAAATATGTTTTTGTTCCTTTTTTCAACTTTTTCTAGATTATTGGATGAGCGCAGCGAGCGAAGCGAAGATTCCATTTCACTACACTGGAGGAAAAAAGTTCAGGAATGTTTTTCTTTTTTTGCGTTCTTTTTTTCTGTTCGGATTTTTGTGTGTTTTGTTAACACGATTCCGGCTAAACCGATACTCCAATTGCGATGAAATTTTCTGGAGGCCTTCGAAATCTCTGAACTTAAAACTCGTCACCTCAGAACTTATTTGTGCCTATCCGCTTTTACCAAAGTGCAGAAAATGAGGTTTCAATGTTTGATTCACTGCCAAACTGTGATTTATGGTTGAATTTAAGAAATGTTTATTGCAATAGTCTTACAATAATAAATATTATTGATTTAAAATGTTTAAACATTTTTTTTTGCCTGCAGGGTATACGTAATGTAAGGACTTCCTGTAGTATATGGCACAAAGATTTTCAACTTAATGGGTAACTTGATTAAAATTTGTGTGCCATATCCACTGATTTTCATTTTGTAGAGATAAGTTTGTAGAATAGAGATTAACACCAACCATTGATGTTCTCAACTATTATGATTGAATTATTGTGGGGTTTAAATAAATAATTATTTCAATGAAGACTCAAACAGACAAAATTAAATACATATTTTATTTTTTATGCTTGAATTTAAGCAATTTTTGCTGCAATTGTCTTCAAATGGTTAGATGAAAGGTATTTTGATAGTTTTTACTTGTAGGGCATGCGTAAATTTGCACTTCCTATTGATATAGAACAAAAATTTCATCAAACTAGAAATAATTCTTACTTCTTTTCAATGCGAAACTAGGGAGGAAGAATGAAAACATTGGCTCAAATTCACAGCCAAAGACTTTTGAAGGAGAGCTTGGCTGCTGTTTTTTTTTTTTTTTACAAATTTTTGTATTTGGGTTTATTTCTTCGTAAAACATTCAAGTTTTTTGGATGAGCGTAGCGAGCGAAGTGAAGATTCCATTTCACTACACTAGAGAAAAAAATCCGGAATGTTTTCTTTTTTTTTTTTCCTTTTTTTTCTGTTTGTATTTTTGTGTGTCTGTTAACACGATTCCGGCTAAACCGATACTCCAATTGCGATGAAATTTTCTGGGGACCTTCGAAATCTCTGAACTAAGAACTGCCACGTTTTTGAGCGCAATCGAAAAATTATTTCTCATGAAAATCGCAATTTTACGATTTTTTTCGATTTTAAAAAAATTCCTTCGACTTATAACACCAACATGCTTTATCCGATTGTAATGATTTTTTCACAGTACCTTTATTTTATGAATTAATATATTCGTGTGAAATTTGAGCGCAATCGAAAAATAATTTTTCATGAAAATCGCAATTTTATGTTTTTCCCCTTTTTTAAAATTATTACAATTAATTTAAAAAATTAAAGTAATTTTTTTATTTTATTTAATTAATTTAAAAAAAACTTAAACTTTGTAATGATTTTTTCACATAACAACAGAAAATCCGCATAACACATGGCAGCTCAATGCTCCAATTACGCTCATCCAACAACGCGGCGGGCCGCAAGCGTTTTCCTAGTAATTTTTTGGCTTGTAAACATTTTTTTGTTCACAAAAAACATCATTATCTATAACAGGCAGTGTCATTTAATCAAGCTCTAGAAAAAGCTGTGTTCAAAATGATGTTTATAAACAAACAAAAATGTCAGTTACTGCCAAGTTCTAAATAGAATAATAAAAATTATTTCACATACTATCTTAAACAATTATTGTATTTGTCTACAAGCTAAGCAGGTATGTGATGTGCGCTTTTATTTGTTTATTAATAATACGTCAGTCTTGACAGCTATTCTCTTACTGAAAAAGTGGCATCAGTTGTCGGGCAATTTTCAGCCTGCAATAGGTAAAGTCCCAAATGCACTGTGGTACATAATATCTTTATAATGAATGGTGAACACCAAGTGATAGGATGGTAGCAGGAGAACTGGCCCTAAGGGGCATCTAGATATAGGTAATAATCAGTCTGTTAGTTTCAACCAATTCAAATTACGAGCTCAATTTTTGTAATAAAGACCATTTAGTAAATTTTCGGCATTATTTACGCTAGGAGGCAATTTCTCCGGAATGGGTGCCAGATCTTCGTGGCAGTGGAGGGGAGAGGGGGGGGGCACTTCTTTACCCTTGGCTATAATGAGGGGCGGACAGTTATCCCGAGGCCAGCTCTAATACTTCTTGTTCCAGCTAGAAAGGTCATGCAAAGCTGAGTCTTGTGGTATAGGCAAAATACAATTGTTGGGAGCAAAGTATTGCTCTACGCAATTTCACGTTAAAATAAAAGATACCCTGTTCGTGTGTGTGACGGTTGCTACGTATTTTTCTAGGATCTATCTGCGAAGATGCCAGGTAAACATGTATCAGACGGAGCTGATGTCGGGAGCAAAAGCAAGAAGGCAAAACTTGATCTACAAACACCAACTCCAAGATCAAAACATCCTGGCTCGGTGCTTGGACTTGGAATTAACGACGTGGGGCAGTTGGGCCTCGGTGTAGATGTTATGTGTAAGAACAAACCAGCCTTAGTTCCCCAACTGAAAGAAAATGTCGAGATCATCTGTGCCGGTGGTATGCACACAATTTGTGTCACATCCGATGGGAAGGTTGTAACGTTTGGATGCAACGACGAGGGGGCACTAGGCCGTGATACCAGCGTAGGAGGCTCCGAAACCGTGCCTGGAGTCGTTGACCTTGAGCGTACAGTGGTGCAGGTTTCAGCCGGGGACTCTCACTCGGCCGCCCTCCTAGCGGACGGACGCGTTTTCGCGTGGGGTTCCTTCCGCGACTCCCACGGTACTATGGGCTTGCTCGCGAAAGAAGATGGCAACAAGTTTCCGGTGGAGGTTATTCCAAAGGTGTTTAAGAAGATAGCCTCGGGAGAGAATCACCTTCTCATGTTGACTCAAACGGGCGACGTTTACTCCTTCGGATGCTGCGAACAAGGCCAGCTAGGGAGAGTCCCGGAGCGATCTGCCGGTCGGGAAATGTCAAGGCAAGGCTTGGCTCATTTGTTGAAACCTAGCCTTGTTCACTTTACACCAAGCACGAGAAAGATTGATGATATATGGGCGGGTACCTACACATCGTTTGCTAAATCCCAAGACCAAATTTTCGTTTTTGGACTTAACAACAATTGGCAATTGTGTCTTGCGGATAAGATTAACCGCTATCGCCCTGTGTTTTCCAGAACACTTAGTGGGCATACTTGGGAGCAGATCTGTGGTGGTCAACACCATACACTGGCTCGAGATAATGCTGGTGTTGTTCACGTTCTTGGACGGTACGACTACGGTCGTCTCGGACTGGGTGAAGGGTCAGGCGATGCTGAAACTCTTAGAGTTATACCAGCTCTGTCAGAGAAAAAATGTGTTGACATTACTTGTGGATCGGCAGTCTCGCTTGCTGTTACAAACGAAGGAGAAGTATATGGTTGGGGCATGGGCTCAAATGGCCAACTCGGCAATGGAATTGACAGCTCTGATATATTTGAACCTACCATTCTGCAAGGAAAACAGTTGGAAAACAGAAAGGCAGCACACGTTTCTGCTGGTGGTCTGCATACAATAATACTCGCAACTTTAATGCAGTCTAACTTAAACAAAGGCTGATAGTTATTCACAATCCAATGTTCGTGAAACCATAATAACTAACATAAGCCTGTATTGTGGTGGATTATTGATCCCCTTAAATGTAAAAATGGGTGATATAAGTTGACATGCTGGCTTGTGTTTACAATTTTGTAGTATAATTAATTTAATCACAAGAAAGCTCATTCCCATGTTAAGTTGTTAACACTAACATATCTGTGAGCATATTATTATGTTAAGGTTTATTTTATTTTATTCGATTTAAGTTCATTTATTTCGTGTTACAATACAAATTGTAGTTTGATGTCTACATTTTTTTTTTTTTTTTTTTAAGAATGACCAGCAGCTCAATAATGAGGATTATGCTTTTTTAGTGCTTAATTATATAACAAGAACTTTATCTTGTTCCACTGTGATGTATGTATTAGATCAGACAACTGAAAATATGAATAAATAATTTTAAATAACACTAGTCCTTCGCACTACTTTCTCCGAGTAGAATAAAATGTATGGAACACAGTGTCCATGTTGCTTGCGGCTATAGCTAACAAGTGGAGTGGAGTGTTTCGGTTGATGTAAGAGGCAAATACAAACAAGGTTGAACCAAGTACAGTGGGTCTCACTTAGTTTGTATTAGTAATAAGCAGCATGTAAACTAAGAAACCCTGTTGCATTACATTTGGGCCCTAATGTTAGTATTAGTCGATATTCAATTTCTAAATATTAATAACAAAACTTCAATTATTGTGAATTATAGAAATATGTAGTCATCATCATTATCATCCATCGCCGCTTCCTGCTTCTGGCAAGGTCAGCTTGGGTTTAGCAGCTAAATTTGTCTACTTCTTTCAGTCCTACCACAATCGCATCTCCTCCATATCTTCCTCTTGCCTCTTAAGGGCTATCGGTTGTGGCAATACTAGCTATGTTAAATTAATCAACTTTAATGTACCTTTTCTCAAGAATGGCTATAGCTAGTGAATTTTTTTTGGAGGTAACTGATACAACGTTCCTATGCAAATTTAGCGTAAAACATTTTGAGTTTTTAAAAAAGATGGACCCCAAAAATGTATTATTATTTTGGTTTTCGTAAAGAAATTTAAAAAGTTAGAGCTGCGTCGCAATTATTGTTAATGCATCATCTTTTTTTCAACTTGGCTCATTGTCCATTGAGATTGAAATGATAACTAAACAGCTTAATATTATTAAGTAATGAAATGTTATTTCTCGATTTCATTAGTAGGGATATCACTCCCTTAGGTAGGCCCTACATAGTTTATTGTAAATGTTTGTTACACGAAAGAATGTCATTAAGAGCATGGATGGTAGAGTAAAATGGTAAGTAGAGAGGTATACGTACTTAGGCCTATTGTAGGGGAAGGGAGGGAGTTGTCTTGCCGTGTGCTATACAAATGTCCAGCCAGTCACGTAGGCTACTTAGTCAGTGACGAAGGAAAAAGTTCTAATCACAGCCACACACACACACACACAGAGTTCAGAAAAAGGTATATTTGACGATAAATGCGATTTTCATCAGTACTAATGTTTAGTTTTTAACTTTCCAACCGTACGAATTCATATGGGTAGTAGGACTCAAGCGCAGCGTTGGGGCAGGGGGGGGCACATTTCCTAATGTGAAATATCGGCTACATCTGGAAAAACTATTAGCAGTCAGTATTATACCTAGGGCTTTATGTTCCTAGGATGTGCTGACTTAGCAACCCCGTCTGGGCCCGAGGTAGAATTGGCCCAGAGCATGGCTCTGCTAATCGTACAAGGCGATTCAAGAGAAAAAGTCCACCTTGCAAACATCAGCTAGCAAGAGGGGAGTATATTACTCCCCGAAACTAGAGGCGAGCTCTGGCAATCGTCGTCGGGGACCTTGCCCCCTTCCCTTGACGACCCCCCGGCGACGATGACAATGACACAACGAACGATGACAAAGACGATAACGACCGCGACGTGAGAAACCCCCCTTCCTCCCCTTACCCGTGGCTGGTTCTGACCAGCATGGGCCCCTCCTCCCCCCCCCTTAGGCTAGAGTGGTGCATTATGACCTAACGGTTGACGCGTCCTTAATAAATAAAAAAAATAAAAAATAGTTGGAAGGATGTAGAAGCAACATGCAGCTAAAAAATATCAAAAATTGCAACAAAAAAATCATTAGTTCATCACTCTCTCATTCCCGCTCTCCTCAATCGAAAAAGAGTTCTTGTGCTCGTATAGTAGGACTCTAAACCCTGCATTTGTCTCGACAGCCATTTGGGGGGAGAGGCCTTTATTAAGGATTGGGGCCTGGGGGGGGGGGGGGCTTTATTAAGGATTTTTTTCAATTGCACAAATCACCTATTTTTTATATTTTTTTAAAAATAATTGTTTTCGTTGCTTTGATTCGTTTCTGTCTGCACTCTTGCAAAAAGTGTTGGTGCATGCTGATGTTTAATACACCTCCATTTCAATAGCATAAATAATGAATGGGAGGAAATGAGTGACAGCTAAATAGGCTGTATTAGTAGAAATAGTTTGAAGTCCTCGTATTAGGAAGATTTGTCAACTACACATTTATATAAATAACGCTGAGTTCTGACAGCAGTGGCGGAACTTCGTTGCATAGGCCCGCCCGCAAAATTTATATGGGGGGGCCCCCTAACAGATACACACACACACATTGTTTTAGTGTTGTATTCAGATTTTTCCAGCAATAGCGCCGCAGGCGAAAATTTTGAACATCAGATTTTTAGAGTGCCTTTGGTGCGTTTTAGAAAAAAGTTGTGGGCTGAATGCAATACCAAAATAATGTATTTTTTGTGTGTTATTGTGTTATGAACGATAAAAATTCCTAAATATCCGCTAGATTTCAACTTCAAACCGCTAGATTCACAAAACGGTCATTTTAGCAACGAAAACAAATAAAATTTTTTCGAAACAGGGCGAAATACTGTTTTTTTTTTTAACGGGGCCCCTAAACGGGCCTGGGCCCGCCCGCAGTTGCGGGCGCCTAGTTCCGCCACTCTCTGACAGTGGATGGTATCGCACCTTCGATAACACGCCGAACCATGTTTGCCTCCGATGGAATGCTTACAACACAACGAGAGAAAGCCAAGGGTTGCTTGACAGTCGCCTCACGTACTTACAAACATTCTCGTCACACTCGCGCCACAAGGTGACAGTCTACTCTTCCGTCCATGATGAGCTACTGCGTGGTGATCCTCGCCTTCTTGTGCGTGGCGGCGGCTATGGCGGCGCCCCAGACAGAACTGAACTCGGAGAATGTGGATCAACTACTGGGTAATAGGAGACTTGTCGTGAGACAGATCAACTGCGTCCTCGATAAGGCCAAGTGTGATAAGACGGGGAAACAACTGAAGGGTGAGTTTTGAGTCAGACGAGAATATATCTCTCCTGCTTGATGAATCTCTTGACTATTTTTTTTTATCGTGGGAATTAAACCTGGTATAGGGTGCAATATGCCTCTCTTCAGGTGAACTAGGTATGTTGCGGATAGGAAAATTCTGAAGGGATGTCCGAGGGCTGTTTAAGAGGACTCAATCCCTTGAATTTGCATTAACGACTGAGGAAAACCTCGGAAAAAAGTTCATTCAGAATTGCCGGTCTCGACGGGATTTGAATCCGGGACCTCTCGAATCAGAGTCGCGCGCCTAGAGCCCGAGCCAACACTGAGAAACATAATATGTATATTTCAATAACTCCTGTTTCCAACATATTTAAATTTAAAATTTCTCGTGGAAAACTTAGCCACGATGCGTACACCTTTTCAAGTTTCTAACTATTGTAGTTAGAAGAATTGTGAAGGAATGTCCGGGGGCTGTTTAAGAGGACTTAATCCATTGCGTTCGCATTCACGACTGAAGAAAACCTTTTAAAAAACCTTCAGTCTGGATTGCCGGTCTAGACGAGATTTGAATCCGGGACCTCCCTCGAATCTGGCTCGATCCAAATATGTTTTTGTTTATAATTAATAATTACAACATTACAATTGCAATTTATTTACAGCTGTGCAATTTATAACACGGTGGTAATTTCATAGATATATAGACAACCGACAGTGTTGGGTCGAGCGTTAAGCTTGAGACTCTGATTCGATAGGTCCCTTGCATTCGAATCATGTCGTGAAGTAAATCCAGACCGAAGTTTTCCTCAGTCGATAATGCGAATGGAAGGGGATGAGTAGGCTACTCTCTAACAGTCCGCGGACATCCATTCACATTGTCCTATCCGCAACACTACGCCTACCTGAAAAGGGCATACATCCAAGAACTAGAGACGACCAAGCGCTTCCGGCACTCTCACTTCTTCAGACAGCTTGTTCCATTCTCGTACAGTAACTTACTGTTAAAAAAAAACTCCACCTATCCGTCCTACCAAACTTACTTTAAAGTTTGTAAGAATGGTATTTCCTTATAGCACCCATGTATCGCCCACCTTCAATACACATACTTAACTTCCCTCCAGCCTGGCAATCCTTTCACAACCCTTTATACATAATAAGTCCCTCTTCTTCCATATCTTAAGTTGGTACGGTTGACAGTATATTGGGAGTTGAGTAGGCCAACGAATCATTTGACAATTCACAACAGTTATATAATACGAAATGCCCCAAAACACCGATCTATCATAGTAACAAAATAACCACAAATATAAAAACATTTTATAATGCTACAATAATTACTTGATATTAGTGATAATTATTATTAGTGTTGCAAATAAAATGATTTATCGAATATCGAAGTATGTGGTTTAAAAGAACCTATAGGTAGGCACAAAATTTAAAAGATTTAATACGTGAAAAGTAATCTCATCAAAACAGTGAATAGAATTTAAATATTGAATCAAAAATATTGAATTGTAAACAGAATTAACTATGTATTATAGCTTATATATAATAATGATAATAATTCAACACTAATTAATTAAATTTAAAACATTTTTAATACTTATTTTGATTGTCTGTATAATATTGACCGAATATTTGCCATTTGGGCTCGTGTTTGAAATTTAGTTTCAAATTTTCTGAAATTAACGATCGGCAAAATGTTATTTAATAGCGCAGGTTAAAAATTTAACTAATTTGACAAAAGTGCCTTGTGACATTGTATCTGAACAAGCTAAAAAAACATTATTAAATTGATCTTGATACAAGTAGATCCTTCACAACACGATGATTGGATAGTCATATAAATAAATTATTTAAAAAAGTAATAACTATTGTGGATATATTGATTATTATTTTCAAAATATGAAAATCAAAATCAACAGACTTTATTTACTTGATACTGTTGATATCGTAATTGATGTATAATACAAACACGTGGTTTCACTAATGCGATGTTTACGGAATTTAAAAGAGGTCGGCATACTGTTGTGTGGCCTATATTAATACATTTCGATTTCATCACCTTGAGCTCGATCGCTTTCATTTTCACTTTGATCCAGACTGAATGACACTGACAGTGGGGACGCGTGTGAAACGTGTGGGACTATTATTCCGGAGGTAACGGTTGAATCCAGCCACCGGCTATCCTGACTGAAAATTTTATCCGAGGTTTTCTTTAGTCGTTAATGCAAGGGAGGGAATAAGACAAATTTGGCTGTTAGAAAATAGCTATATTCGCTCGGCAAGAAGCATCCTGTGCAAAGTTGTTAATAAAGCACACATAGACAGCCCTGCGATCATAGATTATACAAATGTTGGCTTAATCTGCGTTAAAAAAAATCACGAATATAGTCAATTTTGGACATTTTACAAAATCGAAATTTATGAAAACTAATATATTTTTAAATTTTTTTTTAATTTTTTTTTAAATTTTTTTTAAAATTTTTTTTTTAATGTTATTTTTTTTAAACAAATTTTTAGAATTTGTTACTATAGAGCCCTTTATTTTCAATTTCGTTACAACTGTTCGAAATCTCAAACACCTGTGGTGTCATTCAGCCGAGCGAACAGCAATTTGCCTAAGCCCTCGGATATCCCTTCACAAATTGTCCGAACTATAAAATTCCTATTTCACCCCGGGCACTGGGCAGATTTCTTACCATGAAGTTATTTTTGTTGTTGTTAACAATGACGAGATGAAACGCAATTTAAAGGTTATTAGGAAAATATATCGCCCAACGTACCAAATATTAAGAAGCGTTACACAACTTTGGATTCTGTGTATTCGTCATCCAGTGAATCATGAAATCTTTAATTCGCTAAGTTATCACTAAACCTAATGAATTGTTTACGTCTGCCTCGGTTCGTAACGTCATCATGCAAATGGTTCAGACAATTAGCAACATGATTTCACTTTCCAGAAAACCCATGTTAATTACCATCGTGCGGTTTAGAGGAATATATAACGCGCTAATTCAGTCAGTCTTTCATTGCCTGGTCAACATGAATCTCGCTGTGATTGTTCTGTGTGTTGTCGGGGTGGTCGTGTCAGCATCACCGCAGATGAGAGCACAATCACAGGGCGATCTTAGTCCTAGCAATGTTGACAGTCTTCTCAGGAATCCTAGGGTGGTGAGACAACAAATCAATTGTGTGCTTGGCAGGGCTAGGTGTGACAACATAGGCAATCGCTTGAAAGGTGAGTTCTTTAGAATAGTGAATAAATGTGTGAGTTTGTGTGATATATAACGCGCTAATTCAGTCAGTGTTTCATTGCCTGGTCAACATGAATCTCGCCGTGATTGTTTGTGTGTTGTCGGGGTGGTTGTGTCAGCATCACCGCAGATGAGAGCACAATCACAGGGCGATCTTAGTCCTAGCAATGTTGACAGTCTTCTCAGGAATCCTAGGGTGGTGAGACAACAAATCAATTGTGTGCTTGGCAGGGCTAGGTGTGACAACATAGGCAATCGCTTGAAAGGTGAGTTATTTAGAATAGTGAATATTATATTAATTATTAATATGTTTAAGTTTGTGTTGGAGACAAGGAGATACAAACACGGGAAAAAATCAACTTCAAAAATTGATCTTTGGTTATTTATTGCTCGCTCGTCGATTGCGTCGGGGCCTACAGGGTTGGCGTGGTCGCTTTGGTTTAAAGTCCCCACTGAAAATCAGTTATAAAACTGAGTGGGTAGACTCTTAATTCGATTTTAATTTCATTTATTTATTTATTTATCGCATTTTCCCCCGTGGGAATTAAACCTGTTTTTCAATTTAATTTTTTACCGTGGGATTAAACCTCTTATAGGGTGCAATGTGTCCTTCTTCAGGAGAACTATAGTATGTTTCGGATAGGACAATTGTGAAGGGATGTACCCTTTGCATTTGCATTAACGACTGAGGAAAACCTGGGGAAAAAACTTCAGTCATGATTACCGTTTTCGATGGGATTAGGACCCGGGACCTCCCGAATCAGAGTCTTGACCTAGGCGCTCGAGCCAACTCTGTCGGTATATCGCAATGATTATCCACCTACCCTATAGCATTCGGCAGTTGCTTAAGCACCCACCAGGAATGAGAGTGGACCTAGTTTATATCGCACCCGTGTTTTTATTATTTTTTAATTTCTGGATTCTATGAAATGTTACCAATTCCACCTTTGCCGACCAAATAAATCAAGAAATGAAAAAAATTAAATGAAATAAAAAACCTACAGGAAACATGGCTCAACGTAACAAAGGCACTCATCCATGAACGCGACATTGAAAAGCATTCTCAACACGAATAAGCTATAAAAATAATTATTTAATTTATGGAGAGTCAGAAATCAATACCCCAGTGAATCATTAAGTTATTCAAGTCATCACTAAAACTAATGATTTTGTTACATCTCTCTTTGTTTCGCAAAGTCATCATGGCAATAAAGTAGACAATTTGCAACAGGATTCCACTTTCCAGGCACCCATTTTCATAACCATTTTGCGGTTTCGAGTGAATATAAAACATCAATCTCTCCATGCTATTTCAGTCTGTCTTAGAGTCAATATGAAGCTTGCTGTGATTGTGTTGTGTGTTGCCATGGTGATGGTGAGGGGATCACCACAGATGAACTCACCACAGGATCTTATCATAGATAGCCTTCTAAGAAACCCTACGGTTGTACGACAACAAATTGATTGTGTGCTTGATAGGGCTGGCTGCGATTACATAGGCATGCGGTTGAAAGGTGAGTGTCTTAATAAAGTGAATTAATTTTGTTTTGAAGAGGTGATCTGTTTCTCCCCACTTTTAGGTAGGTCAAAATGGGAGAGGAACGGTGTAATGTACGAATTTGCAACATTAAGATTATACTTTACCTTTGGCAATAAACTTTTCAAACCTTTCAAGGCTAGAAAAGAGGCAAAGTTCATCTCGCAAACATCAGCTAGTAGAATCCCCGAAACTATAGGGGCAAGCTCTGGCTTTATCGGGGACCCCTGTCCCTCGCCAAGACGACCTCCCGACGACGACGACGACGACGACGACGACGACGACAACAAAGATGACAAGAAACGATGACAAAGACGACAACCACGACGTTAGAAAATCCCTTTTTCCCCTTGCCTGTGGCTGGATCTGTCCAGCATAATGCATGGGAGCCCCACAACCCCTAGGCTCGACTGGGGCGTAATAATAACTTACATATTATACTCTTAAATATAACAACAACAATTAGTTGAGGCTTTAAATTAACATTTTACCGTCCTGGCTATTTGGAAGTAAAAAAGTAATTTGTCCCTATTACCTGGCATAGAAGCCATTGATCTATTGTTGTAGAACCATTTGATTTGTTTTATAAAATTTATATATCTTAACGATTCCAAGATGGATCAAATAAATAAATCTGTATTTAGAGTCTACCCACTCAGTCACATAACTGATTTTCAGTGGTGGACAGTAAACCAAAGCGACCAAGCCAACCCTGTAGGCCCCGACGCAATCGACAAGTGAGCGATAACCAACCAAAGATCGTTAATTTTTTAATAGGACATATAGCAATTGGTATGGACAATGCGAACACCCGCGGATCAACGCCAGAATCTACAAATCCAATTCAGAACAACTTTGATTTATTATGTGCCTCGTTGCTAGGACGGATCCGTTTAAAAATTCCTAAGACAAAAACTGAAGGACTTAAGTCCAAATCAGGAGTTTAAAAACTTCTGACCTTAGCGGGAATCGAACTCTGGACCTTCTGCGTTGGAAGCAGAGACTTACCACAAGACCGACGATCCACACAATAATTATTGTCACCCCTCGTCGACTCGTTTTTTTACTTTTTAACAAAATCCAATATCGCGTAAAAATTACTTAATTGTTTATAGTTGGATGAGCGTAGCGAGCGAAGCGAAGATTTCATTCTACTACACTGGAGAAAAAATTCCGGAATGTTTTTTTTTGTATTTTTGTCTGTTTGTCCACACGATTCCGGCTAAACCGATACTCCGATTGCGATGAAATTTTATGAGGGCCTTCGAAATCTCTGAACTTAGAACTGCCACGTTTTTGAGCGCAATCGAAAAATTATTTCTTATGAAAATCGCAATTTTACGATTTTTTTCGATTTTTTAAAAATTTCTTCGATTTATAACACCTACATGCTTTATCCGATTTTAATGATTTTTTCACAGAACCTTAATTTTATGAATTTAGGTATTCGTGTGAAATTTGAGCGCAATCGAAAAAATTATTTCTCATGAAAATCGAAATTTTACGGGTTTTTTCTTTTTTAATCAATTCTTTGCCTTATAACACCAACATGCTTTATCCGATTGTAATGATTTTTTTCACAGAACCTTAATTTTTTGAATTAATATATTCGTTTGAAATTTGAGTACAATCGAATAATTATTTCTTATGAAAATCAGAATTTTACGATTTTTTCTTTTTTTAAATAACGATTAATTAAAGAAATTAAAAATTAAATTTTATTTTTAATTTAAGTTTAAATAAATCTTTAAAAAAAACTTCAACTTAGTAATGATATTTTCACAGAACAACAGAAAATCCGCATAACATTGGCTACTCAATGCACCAATTACGCTCATCCAACAACGCGGCGGGACTTAAGCGTTTTCCTAGTTTATTTTCATGAAAGGCATATTTAGTCAAATATTACTGCAGAGCTTTCAATTTCCGCTTCCGTAGGAACTTTGGGAAATGTCGGAAAACCGAGATGTCATTCAGGCGAATGAACAGAAATACGCCTTAGGGGAACCCCTAGACCTAAATATGTTTTCAAAGAATTCACTAAAGATGTCTTGAAAAGTACAAAATGGTATCAAGAAACAGAGAATCAAGACAACAAATAAAATAAATTAAATTTTGAATTAATTGGTTTGAGTGAGAAAATTTGAATATTACTTTTTGTTGATTTTGATGTTATGTACCGTCACCCAAAAATCCAACAAAATATTCTCCTTTTTAGTCCATCTTTCATTCTGTCAGCTTTTCAGACGTATTGAAAATAATATCCAGGCCACTCGCCAAACTCAACAAATATATTTCAATTGACTACCTATAGTTAGGGATTAACAACTCAACAAAACAAATATTGGTTCCGCTGACGAGAAAAATGGTAAAACTTGGTAATATACGAGCTATGGCCCCATTGACAAAAATCTCCCATAAGAAATGACATGGGGACGATATTTATGCCCCGTGACCTTTATTGGAGATTTTGGTAAAAAACTAAAAATTGGCCATCATTGACGTACTCGTCAACCTTTTCTCAAAATCTGATATATTATTTTTGTAATTTGGTCAAGGGGTTCAGTCAAAACATGTTGATTTCGAAGATAAGTTTTCAGAAATTAGTTTGACTCCCATGTAAATGACTACTCACAATGCCTACTCCTATTTTGATGAAAACAAAAGACTGTATATATAGGTAGTATTTCATAAGGGATAGCTGTAATTATATAAATTTGTCTTTTAGAAATTAATACAAGGTTTTTAACCCTCCGTCACTCGCGCGGAATTTCTTAACACCCCCATGTAGAAATATTTGTTTGCCAAATGGTTGCCAAGAGGTAACCAACAGTTCACCAAGGCTTGTTTTTGATCGCCAAGTGGTTGCCAAGTGGTCGCCAAAGGTCGCCACCAAAATTTCAACTAAATATATGATAGCCAAGCGTTCACCAAGAGGCAGCCAATGATTCGCCAACTTCTGCTCTCAGCTGGGCAAGGTAGCCAAATGGTTGCCAACAGTTCGCCATTTAGTTACTAAGTGATGATCACTTTTGGCGACCTGTTGGTGAACTGTTGGTGATCTGTTGGTGATTTAACAAATAATAATCCAAACGTCCGCCAAAAGGTTGCCATGTGTTCACCAACTGATGGAAGTCACCAAGACTACGCCAAGAGGTTGCCAACTGGTCGCCAAGAGATTACAAAAGATTGTCACGTGGATACCTCGTGGCATACTGTTGGCGCCGTATAAACTGCATTCTTTCAGGTCATTGCCTTGTCCTTCAACGGGCTTGGGGTGGTTCTAGGATGCGAAGAGGTTGCTTGCCATTTGAAACAAGCGTGCGGTCGAGAGAAGAAGTGAACGTTAGCATCGCAGTGCTCGACAGTGTATTTTACGTTTGTACAGGCGTTTTATTAGTGTTGAGAACGCGAGGAGGATAGTTGCTGGTGTACAATACAAGGTGCATGTCGGCAAGAGAAAAGTGTGTGTAACCCAATATATATTTATATAGAAAAGTTAGTTTCGTGTGTAAATTGAAACATAATGCAACATCAAACATGGCAGTTTCCAGTGACGTCCTACTTAGAGCTACATGAAATCTTAGTAAATATGTTATCAACATTTAGGTGAAGACAAAAATCATGGCTTGTCCGTTACGAAACATCAATTTAATGAATGTATTGCATTTAGAACAGAGTTCTTATAATTCAATACATAATTAATAATGCTGCTATATGCCCTATACATTCCTGCTGTGAATATCTTCATCCTGAACTTCATTGAACTTAGTAATTCAATTTGAGGTGATTTTGATGGTATATATAATAAATTCGAAAAGCGTGGTCTTCAATCTGTTTCCTTACATTCTTCTACATTTTTATATAACATCCTACCCATGCATACTAAATACGTATTATGACCGGAGGCTATAATTTGGTGAACTCTTGGCGACCATTTGGCGACCTCTTGGCAACCTTTTGGCGATCTCTTGGCGATCTCTTGGCAGCCTCGTGGCAACTTTTTGGCGACCTCTTGGCAAACTAGTGGCAACCTTTTGGCGTCTTTTTGGCGAACTCATGGCAACCTAGTCGCTATTTTTTAGAGGTCGCCAACAGTTCGCCAAGAGGTCGTATTTTGACACAAAACGACCTGTTGGCGCACTTTTGGCTTCATTTGGCGACTAAATTGGTGAACTCGTTGGTGACCTGTTGGTTACTTTGTGGCGACCTATTGGCTAACTGCGTGGTGACTACTTGGTTAGCTTTTGGCTACCTGTTGGCGACCTTCTGATTTCTATTAGGGCCATCCCACGCGTGGGGTTTGTCAAACCCCAAATTATTTTGGGCTGTAATTAGTGCAGAAGTATGTTTTGGATATTTCTGTCTGTGCTTATATGATTTGTGGAACTACTATGTAGGTGGTTTTTACTGGGAGGACAGGGAAATAAAATGCCAATGAACCTTTTTGTATAAAATATTATTTTGTTGTAATTTTCAGATTTAAAAAATGGACATTTTCAAAATATTCAAAAAAGGTGTCCAAATAATGCAATTTTAAGTTTTGTTTCACTTTTTAGTAATAAAGATGAACCAGTTAGTAAATTGCAAGAAGAATTTTTCCAAAATTCCAAAATTTCAAAATTTAAGCCAAAATAGCATTGAGTTTCCCTATGCTGTTACTGTAACGTGATCACTCGCGTGGGGTTTCAGAAACCCCAGCCAAGTTTAGACCGGCCCTAATGATTAGAGGGTTACAAATTTTGCTAACAGATAGAGTGACTTGAAGGTACTGAGAATCTGAGTCGGTAAAACAGTCTGATGCAGAGAAACAGAGTCGAATGTAGACCCTGGGGTTTGTAGAACCCCACGCGAGTGACGGAGGGTTAAACATAAGCCCGATTTAAGGAAATAGTTGTTGATTGGGGTGTGATCTCGAAATGAATATTCTTGCGTGTTTATTTGTGCACAGTTTCAAGACACGATGTTATAAGGGTTATTTTAGAATTTCACCCACTAATCTTGACTTTGTCTTCTGTGCAGATGCTCTCCCTGAAGTCATCAACAGAAACTGCCGTGCGTGCAACCCCACACAAAACGCCAACGCCAGGAAGATAATAAACTTCATCCAGCAGAATTATCCCGCGGAGTGGCAGCAAATCCTGCGTAAAGTCCAAGGCCAACAACAACAACAACAAATTAGAGGATAATAAATAATACCTTCTGATGTGTAGTGTTGCTTATCCATTTTGAAAACATCGCAAACAATGCTTTGAAAAATATTAATTATTACAATGTGAAAGCATAAATTGTCTTGTTGGATCAAGCAGTATATTATACCTTATTGTATCTGTAAACAAAGAACGAAATAATTGTAAAGATTAGCTGGTTTTTCAAATATTAGTTTCTATTTTGTCTTATGAATACCAGATTACTTCACTTCACTTTACTGTACTTCAGCTCTTTTATTGAAAATAAATGTTAATTTATAGTAAACTTATTGTACCTTCAAGTTGATACTCCATCCCTCAAATCTTTCAATCATTGCATCGAGCAATAATTTGTAGCTATACCTTGTAGAATTTAGAAAACTTTTGGAATTATTATGGTACCTTGGACTTGGGATATTATTACAAATAATGACTATCCTGACCAATATTCTTAAATTAAAAATTACAACGTATATACATGAAGGTTTGATATCGATTTCAAAACGTTGTGAGTTTTGAAAACAGTGTGGACGCTTCGAAACTGGGTTTGACTCGGTTCAAGTTAATACTATTTTTCTTGTGTTTGACTTCTAAACTATTTTTAAAACCGTCATGTATACACACACTTCACTGCCACTAACTTTAAAATAACTTTTGAAAATGTTTTGAGATCGTTTTGAAACCAGTTCATGTATACGGACGTCGAATTAGTTTTGATTAAAATCAAAACTTTTTCAAAACTGCATGTAAACGTAGTATATAAATTAGTACATGTATACACAATGTGTATCATACAATGAGCGCAAAATGTACAACGATTTTCAAAATTAACCCATAATTTTTACAAAAGCGTTTGATATTGCCTTTATTATTGCCATTGGAACAGAATTCACAAATGAAAACAAATAAAAAATGTTTTCCGAAATACGTAGAGCGAAATATACGCAAATGTAACCAATTTTTTAATTGATTTTTATTTGAATACTCCACAAATTAACAGTAGTAAAATTTGCGAATGAGTGATTTTAATTCGTTGGATCAATACATTTTACACTGCAATAATTTCCCTTGTAAATCATCATTTTTGTTTGGTTGGGACTCGGGGACGACGCTAGGATTACGCATTAGGGGGAGCAGATGGGGTAGAGTAGTGTAATTAAGGGGGCTTACCTCAAACACAATCTGAACTTGTAAATGCCCTCCCCCCCCCATGTATCGCTGGATAAAAAATGAAGAGATTTTTAGTTTAATCTTTAAATTTTACTTATTATTATTTTTCTCCTACGTAGTGGCGTATCCTAAAATTCATAAAGAGGGGTTTCAATTAATGGATTTACAATGGTAATTTTAATGCATTTCTGTGCGTTTTAAAGCATCAAAATGACCAACTTTTTATCAAATAAATTATATTTTAAATCTAAATACACCAACATCAAGATATGCACCAGCAGAACGATGTACATCAAATTAATGTCAAAAAGTTATATTTTACTTATTCATGCTAGCAATGTGTTTATGTATATTGCTACACATTATTCAGTTATAAGTTTTTAGATTTATAATATAATAACATACATTATTAATTTAATTTGTAAGTTCCAAAATTGTAAGCGTTGTATTGTCCCATAGTGATGCTTGAACTATCTTGGTACAAAAAGTTGAAAGTTGGACAAGATTGGGTTTAACCAACAATTTGTTACAGTGCAACGTTTAAAAATATGAAAAGTGCTAGTGATGTTATTATTGTTATTACGTTTAAATAGGAATAGTATAAAAGCAGCCAGATGAACTAAATGTAGGTAAATTTATTTAGCTCACGAGTAACTTTGCATTCCATCAATAGGGAACTGGCCTTGGTTTCAAATATATCTTACACGTATTTAGAAATTTGTTATATTCAATTAAATAAACATCGCAACTAAAATAAACTATAAAAAATAAAATCTGGGGATTCTATGCATGTTCAAAGTTCCTGGGTTTTGACTTCCCGCACAAAGACTTAAGTACGCGCTCTTTTGGTTGTGACGTCATCGTGAGGTGAGGAGGGGAAGCTGATTGGCAGAACTGCCAGCTCGCCGCCTCGGCGAACCTCACGATCACATCACACCCACCTGCAATGCGCATGGCCGTTTTCCGGCGCGAAGCCCGGGTTTAAATTTTACCTCGATCACAGTTAGCGCTAATAAAAGTCGGACGCATTAAAAACTTTATTGGTCAGTATTAGAGGTTTTTAGTAGGGACATATTCAAATTTGGTAATGAAGGACAGTTCCCTATTCATTACTTGTGATATTTATATTAAATCCATGTATCGAAAGTTATGTAGTTTTCCACAGTGTAGTCGCAACATTTCGTTTGATATATTATTATCTTTATTAGCAAAAAGATCTCAAATATTCTTCAATATTCAAAACACACCCAATAAGAATACCTCTTGCAGGATAATATAAGATATAATATACATTGTGGCTATTTTATCTTGAAAATTATCCATCAAATATTGTCATGGAATGTGGGAGATGTGAAATAGAAGTATGATGGAACTTATAATGATAGAAACGAAAAATGTTTTTAAATATATTTATTAAGTTTTGTACTTTTTCTACAGTTGGTTGTCTACAAAATGTCGTTCGAAGTTGTACTTAATTGAATATTTAGTAAAAACTGAAAATGCGACAAATTGCTTAAATGTGTAGTTCTTGGCTATTTGAATGGACATGAATTTTTCAGAATTACTATATTTGTTTTAGAAAAGTAAAAAATATATTGCCCAATAGCAGCAATTTTAGAACAAAACCTTGGTTTGTTATTCATGTAATTTACTATTTAAAAATAAATATTTATACTGGGTTGGCACATTATTTCGTTGTCTTCCATGAAAGATAGCTTACGTAACTGTTTCAAAGATTGACAAATACGTGTGATGAAACTGTTTACAAATAGTTCACCATTCATATTTGAAATAAATCTGTATAAAAGCTAATGAAGAGTGTTCTGATAGAGAATGTTATTTTCAAACTTAACGGTTTTGTAATGGATGATTTGTAATATGGCCTGTCATGGCCACGTGAGATGATGCAATGAGTTTCGTTGATGAGGTTAGCTCGATGTGTCGTCTGATGTCTCTGTCTTGGCTGGGACAGTCGGGACAGCTGCTGCTGGTCTAGCCGGGACAGCTGCCACAAGCTTAGTGGGGACAGCTGCTGCTGGTCTGGCGGGGACAGCCGGGGCGGGTTTAGCCGCTACTGAGGGCTTGGCCGGTAGCGTCACGGGAGTCTTGGAGGGTGCAGCTGTGGAAGAGGGTTGTACAATGGCCTTGGTGTGTTCTCCGGTGGGGTCAAACTTCTTGACCAGTCTGTCCCAGTCTCGCTTCCTCGTGGTTCGCATGTGGGTGATGAGTTTGTTGGCGTTCTTTTTCTGAGCCTCGTTGCAACCTGAGCAGTTGCTCTTGATCGCGTCCGGCAGGTGCTCTGGAAGAAAGAGGGGATAGTTTTAATACTTTGGTACATAATTTATGTACTTTATTTTAACTTTCCATTTTCAAAAAATACATGTATTCAATTCACTTCCATTTGTGTTATTTTGTGTGACATTAATCTAAAGCTAAATTGATTTAAATCAGATCCAACAAATAAGATCAACATAACAGCATATACAGGTTCCTCTGGAACTGATGCTTTTAAAATTTAGTGTAAGTAAAGTATTTCATTTCATTTTGTTGCATACTTAATAAAAACGTAGATGATGATGATTGATGATGTTGTATTTGTCAAATAATATTTAACCATTGGTTGTACATTGGCAATGCTACGTTAAAATTAAATTAATAGCTAAGAATTGAACTGCTCTATCTCCTTACAATATCACCTAAAAAGTGTACCAAATATATTTAAATGTGACATTTTAAAATAATTTTTTTTTTACATTTTCAGATAATTTTTTAAATTATTTAGCAGCTACTAGTACTATTTATGTGATTGAAACAAGAACACGAAAAATACAACCTTCTAAGATTATATGTTGAAGTAATAATTACTTACGTGATCTAAATATTAATCTAAATATATAAATAAATATTTTTACTATCTTAGCAACGATACTAATAAGGAAGTCGAATGATGTAGATTGTAGATGATAATAAAAAGCAGCCACATTACAACCATTGTCTAAGATTCGAATCGGGAATTCCGACGACCTTCGTGGCTACTGCGCTGTTTACTTTTAGCAAACAAATATTTTTTTTAAAAAACTTTGTAATATATATATTTTCTTACATTGTTAGTTGTTTTAATATTTTAATTGTGATTATTTATTAGAGGAATTTTGGGTTATTTTATATTTATAAGTAAAGCTACATTTAAGCTAAAATGTAATGGAGCTAGATTTTTTCCTGATTTTTTTGCTGCTCAGTTACCAGCAATACCATGCAATATGTATTATTTCATTTTATTAACTTTTTATAAGCAATTAAAAAAACTAGGGTCAAATAATACCAAAAAAAAGTCATTCACCCTCATTATTAAAATTCTGAAGGTTATGTCCATGGTGATAGACACGTGTTCTGAATGAATTAATGGTTGAAGCAATGGCATAACATTGACTGGGGTATTAATAAACTGGTAACATGATATTCAAGTTATAATATAAATGTTGAGTTTACTAGAACAGTTAGGTTAAATGAAATACAATTTTATGACTTTTGAATGTTCTTTTTTAAAACATAACATAAATCAAATTAAAGCAATAGTTCGGGCATTTTCAATAATCTTCTAATGTCAACAATTAAAACATAAATTCCGCCTCCTAACCAAGGTCGATACATCGAAACATTTACTTTCATCTTCACCTATACATTTACAAAATATGTCAAAAGTTCTGCCACATTTCTAGAAAGAGATATATTGCATAAATTAGATTTATTTTCTGTTATAAAAGAACATTTAAAAGTCCTAAAACGATATATTTTATTCCAGTTATAGTTTGGTAGCTGAAATCGAAAGTGGTCTGTCTTGTCTCGAACCTGGCGGTCAGTGGGAGTGAAAGTGGGGATGAGGAGAAAGCTCAACGATGCTCCTAGCTTAGACCTGCATTGTTAGGTCACAGTGACCTTATCCCATCACCATCAGTATGCTAACGGTGTGTCTATAACAACAGTAGCGTAATAGTAGACACAATGCAAAGAAGCCGATGGAATACGTAAGAGATGACACTGAGGTTAATTGTTTATATGGGAGTATCTTCGAGTTTTGACCGGTTTGACAAGGTTATACACAAATGATCGGGAGACAAGTGGAGAAAGTGTGTTTTTCTGTTGATGCAGGGCGTTCACCTAAATGGCTTTCACTTGTTGTTGAGCGAGAATCGTAGATTTGCCCTTCAGGATTAATTTAACAAAGAGTGTCCGTAATATAAATATTACAAATTTTTTGCTTGCTTTTGCGACTTTTAGACTATTCACTTCGGTTTTCTTTTATATTGATTATACTTATTATTATGCCATGTCTAATTTAATATTAGGAATATCACAACAAGCAAAGCCATTAAACAAAAAATTATTGTCTACGTTTTCCTTTGAAAAAAATATCGACGAAAATACGTGTGTATATACATAATACAGTAATTTGATGTTACAACGCAAAACATGAAATTAAACAGGAATTGTTAAAAGAGTGGAATTAAACTATTTTAAATATTTGTTTTAATTGGATCACGTTTTAAGTAATTACTTAGCTATTTGTTTTTGCATGTAAGTTATTTTAGGTGGACACATTCTTAAAAACTTCCTTGTTTTTAACAACAGGCTATTACGCAACCACTTTTTACAATTGCGTTGGTGGATGAGCGTTTTTTTGGTGCATTGTGCCATCTTTTCCTGTTTTCTCATACTATCACATTAGGATTTCAGTTTCTGGGGAACGCGTAATAGTCAATTATCTAGCTTCAAAATACCACAAGGGGCTGGCTAAGTGCTAGCACACAAGACTAAGTCGTTAGCTAGGAACAATCCAGACTCAACAGGTTCTGTTTTATTTAACAACCCTTGAATGTGTTTATACATCCCAAAAGATTATTGACACCAGATGAGTTGCACCTTCAAAGTTAATACAGTACAGTATAGCTTGATTGATCGGTGTCTCCTACTTAAATATGCTGATCTCTAGTTGGTTATTGTTCACTCGTCAATGGTAACAGCGACTACAGGGTTGGCTTGATCTGCTTTAAATTTAATGTCCTCCACTGAAAATCTGTTATGTGACTGAGTGGGTACTCTAAATACGTATGTATTAACTTTGTTTATGAATGGTTATCAAGAGTATTTTCGACTAGAAGACATTTTTTTAGTGATATGAAAATTCTGGCTACATGATGTAACTTAGTTCCTAGTGAAAAGTGTAGATAAAAAAAAATCGTTTCTTCGAATTTCAAACTCTGAGGGAAACTCTGTAAGTTACATTTTACCCCCGACGTCTATTATATATACTCACTCTTCAACTCCCTCCCCTCCGCCGTACAAGGCCCCTCGTCCATGGCGCACTTGATGTAGCTGGTGAGTATCCTTCCATTCCCTATGATCATATCAATGTCCACGTTGTCGTACTTGGGCGATATCTTCCTCTGCGGCGCCGCCTCGACGACGACGACGACGACCACCGCCAGACACACGAGGGAGAAGCTGCACCTCATCGTAGAGCACTGCCTTCTGAAACCGTCTGGGCGTCTTATATACTCCCCTCGCGATGACGTCATTATCCTCCATCCCTTCCTCGGCGTGATTCATCTCGGAGATCGTTTCCCCCTCTGTTCGGTGATAACTTGACCCCGTTTCCCCCCCACGATACCACGCGTCCACAAAGTCTTCGGAGAAATCGGTGTTGGTGTATCAATCAGATGTAAACATTGAGTCGAGACGATTAGATAATACTTAAATAGTGACCTCATGTGTGTAAGCGCACGCACGTGAGGAGCTCGAAGCTAGAGGTTGCGGGATCGATTCCAACTACCGGCAATCAACAGGTGTTTCCCTTTCTTCCTCGTCAGAAAGTGAATGTTCTTTGGGAAACCCATTGGGCGTTTGAGAACAACTTTCCAAACAGTGAGGGTGTTGTAGTACCCTAACGCTGATGTATGATAATATGCATGCTGGCAGCTAGGCTATCATTATCTAGATATGGGCATGCAGTGCACTAGTAGGGTTAGTTGTATCGATATATAATTCTACCCATTCAAATCAGATTATTTTGTTTAATATTTAAAAGGCTGTGAAACATTTTACTATGGTAAGTAGGGCCTACATATAAATACTTAACCCATTAGAATACTTCGACGAGTCATACTCGTCCATTTTTCGAGGGAACTTTAAAGGGGTGCAAAAAATACCAAAATTCAAAACTTTGGGAAAAATGTCTCAAAATTTTGAAAACAATTATCTTTCAAAATTTGTTTTTAAAATCTTGAGACTCGCATGGCAAGTATGAATTCTATTTATGATCCAAAATCCAAAAAGGTGGAAAAGAAAAAACATAAATTGTAAAATTTCGTAATTTAAAAAAAGGTTAACTGCTCAATTTTAACTACAAAGATAGGAATGAAAAAAAAAACTTTCCAGCCAAGCATAGAAAATAACAGTTTTATTTAAAATTAATGGGCTACGTCAAATTTGCCATCATTTTCGAAATATTGACCCGAAAAATAAATTAAAGTACTAACATTTTCAGAAAAAATTACAATTTCATATTGTATCCTAAGAACCTGAATTTCTTAAATAAATTAAATGTTACTCCAATGGGTTAAATGAAAGGTCAAAACATCAATGTTTAAATGTTTAAATTATTTATTGTGGTGTAGTATAGTGTGCAGAAATATTAAACATGTCGAGGCTCACCCGATAAAATAATTAGGAGCGATACGGGTTTTAAGGGATCATGATGGGATTGGACGAGTCTAACCCAGGCGACTGTCGATTATTTACTCCATGAGGTCATCGACTCGAAACCAGCCTCGGCAATCCTGACTGTAGGGTTACGTTTTCCATTCTAAAAGCTGTCATAGTCATTTTTTAAATTTAGTTCCCTTGAATCCCATCACTATAACTTTTGATATTCATTCACAACTATACTAGGGAAAAAGCCAAAGTCGTTGTTAGACGAGTGAGAGAGCCACGTGTTGAGTACCCGTGAACATTGATTGGATTTAAGTTAGGTAATTATAAGTTTTTAAGTTTAAGGGCACGTCAACTGTCCGGCCATAATGCGCCACTTTAACCAATGATAGGCTAGGGAGGTCAAAGGTAGGGGGAAGAAAAGTAATGTTAGCGGGTACACAACACATGGCTCACTCACTCGTCTAACAACGACTTTGGCGTTGACCTAGCGGTTGTCGCACCCTTAATCCAAACTAAAACTAAATTGGGACGTATGGGACCAGCTTTTTTTCATAATAGGACGACGACAAACGGTTGACGCACCCTGAAACCAAAAAACTATAAACCACTTTCTCTGTTCGCCTAGACCCAAATATTTTATTTTTTTGGTTTATTTGGATTAAGGACGCGTCAACCGTTAGGTCATAATGCACGACTCTAGCCTAGGGATGGGGAGGAGGGGCCCATGCTGGTCAGAACCAGCATGGGTAAGGGAGGAAGGAGGATTTCAAGGTAGGGGGAAGAAAAGTAATGTGTGTGTAATGTGTGTGTTGTAATGTGGTGACTAAACACATGCTCACTCACTCGTCTAACAACGACTTTGGCGTTTCCCAAGTATAATCTGAATACAAACATTTGTGGTCACAGACCCTTGTTGAACCGATAGGCTTGACCTCAGGCTAAATAAAACGTCCGGTGTATGACCCCTAGAACAGGTACTTCCTCCAGCGTCATTGTATGAAAAATTAAAGACGATTTCGTCTGGGCTCGGAGTAGAATTGGCCCAGAGCATTGTTCTGCTGCTCTGGCGATTCAAGAGAAAAGGTCCACCTCGCAAACAGCAGCGAATAAGAGGGAAGTATACTATACTCCCCAAAACCAGAGGCGAGCTCTGGCAATCGTCGTCGGGACACCTCCCCCTTCCCTTGACGACCTCCCCGACGACGGTGACAATGACACAACGAACGATGACAAAGACAATGACGACCACGACGTGAGAAATCCCCCTTCCTCCCTTACCCATGGCTGGTTCTGACCAGCATGGGCCACTCCTCCCCATCCCCTAGGCTAGAGTCGTGCATTATGATCTAACGGTTGACGCGTCCTTAATCCAAATAAACCCAAAAAAATAAAATATTTAGGCCTAGGCGAACAGAGAAAGTGGTTTATAGTTTTTTGGTTTCAGGGTGCGTCAACCGTTTGTCGTCGTCCTATTATGAAAGTCTGATCCCATACGTCCCAATTTAGTTTTAGTTTGGATTAAGGGTGCGACAACCGCTAGGTCAAAAATCACCACTCTTACCTAGAGGATATAGGGAGGAAAATCCCATGCTGGTGCTGGTCAGAAATAGCCACGGGTAGGTAAAGGCGCGTCGTGGTCGTCATCGTCTTTGTCATCGTTCGTTTTGTCCTGGTCGTCGTCGTTGGGTAGGTCTTTAGAGAATATGGGGGTCCCCGACAACGACTGCCAGAGCTCGCATTCTAGTTTCGGAAAGTAATATACTACCCTACTTACCAGCTGATGTTTGCGAGATAAAATACCTCGCACTGTTTCTTGTAGATCATCACCAGCCCAAACGAAGTGTATAATAGTATCCTTGATAGCCAGCAATGGCCCAGCATCATTTACAGAATGACATAAGAAATAAAAACAAAACAATAATAAAACATTTACTTGGTTCATCTGATCGCAACTTTAACAGGCTGTATTCTATTTTACTAATCGGTATTGTAAACAATTGCAATCTAAGTTCACATTTTTCACATTTTTATTTCTTGCGAGCTTAAATCGCAACAGATATTGCTCATTTTGTTAGCAGTTCTCAGTTACCTGGTCACGGATGTGTGTTTAAAATTTCAGCTCAATCTATTTGGCCGTTCGGCCGTATGAGCCCGGACAGACAGACATTTAACATACATACATACATACATTTTACATACATACATTGGACAATGCTCACGGCCAAGGCCCGATCGAGTAGAGCGTAACAGAATCCTCATTCGCTTCGCTCACTCGTCTAATAAATACCCTAGTTATATATTCAAGTGACACAGCCACACCCGGTAAACTGCAGATTTACGTTTCCTTCCTAAATTTCTTTATTTTTCAAAATTTCATTCCTAAATCCGACGTTCAGGCTACTTAATAATCTTTGTGGGGAAGCCTGCCCAGGGTGCAATGCATGTCCCTCTTCAAGTGTCTAACTATGGTATGTTGCGAATAGGACAATTGTGGAGGGATGTCCGAGGACTCAATCCCTTGCATTCGCATTAACGACTGAGGAAAATCTCGGAAAAACCTTCAGTCAGGATTGCCGGTCTCGACGGGATTTGAACCCGGGACCTCCCGAATCAGAGTCGCGCGCGAGCCAACACTGTCGGTGAAGTTTCAAGCTTAACATCAAAAATAAAACAACATCCATAAAACAAGAGAAATATCATTGATAAGATCAAATCACGACTAATTATTTTATTATATTATTATTCTTTTTCGAAGATCTGTTGATTAAGTGGCTCTTTCGGGTAGTACCTTTTGCTTGGCGAAATATTTTGGGAACGAATTGGGTATTAAAAACAGTTATAAAACCTCTGGAAAGTCAATAACCGCAAACTTTTCTATTTTGTTTTTATTTTATTTATTGTCACCAACAACAGAGCAAGCTAAAAAAAGTTTTCTAGAAATAATTGGATGAGCGTAGCGAGCGTAGCGAGCGAAGCGAAGATTCCATTTCACTACACTGGAGAAAAAAATCCGGAATGTTTTTTTTTTTCTTTTTTTTTGTATTTTTGTCTGTTTGTTAGCACGATTCTGGCTAAACCGATACTCTGATTGCGATGAAATTTTATGGAGGTCTTCGAAATCTCTGAACTTAGAACTGCCACGTTTTTTAGCACAATCGAAAAAAATTTCTCATGAAAATCGCAATTTTACGATTTTTTTTCGATTTTTTAAAAATTTCTTCGACTTACAACACCTACATGCTTTGTCCGATGGTAGTGATTTTTTACAGAACCTTAATTTTATGAATTGATATATTCATGTAAAATTTGTGCGCAATCGAATAATTATTTATTATGAAAATTTCAATATTACGATTTTTTCCTTTTTTAAAATTACGATTAATTAAAAAAAATTAAAATTTAAGTTAATTTTTTATTAAATTAAATTAATTTTTTTATTAAATTTAATTTAATTTTAAAAATATCTTCAACTTAGTAATGATTTTTTCACAGAACAACAGTAAATCCGCATAACACATGGCAGCTCAATGCACCAATTACGCTCATCCAACAACACGGCGGGACTTAAGCGTTTTCCTAGTAAGTTTAATTGCCACCAGTCCAATTTGAAGATATTACCTGGCCGGAACAAGATAATATAATTCTTTGTTTCATTATGTAAAACAAAACTAGAAGGCTGGTGTTCTTTCTTTGTAAACCTAGTAAAAACATAGTGAATTATAACTAGGAAAACGCTTAAGTCCCGCCGCGTTGTTGGATGAGCGTAATTGGTGCATTGAGCTGCCATGTGTTATGTGAATTTTCTGTTCTGTGAAAAAATCATTACTAAGTTATGATTTTTTTTTAAATAATTTAAAATAAATAAAAAATAAACTTTAATTTTTAATTTTTTTAATTAATCGTAATTTAAAAAAGAAAAAAATCGTAAAATTTCGATTTCCATAAGAAATAATTATTTGATTGTGCTCAAATTTTACACGAATATATGAATTCATAAAATTAAGGTTCTGTGAAAAAATCATTACAATCGGATAAAGAATGTAGGTGTTATTTGTCAAAGAATTGTTTTAAAAAAGAAAAACCCCGTAAAATTGCGATTTTTATGAGAAATAATTATTTGATTGCGCTTAAATTTTCCACGAATATATAAATTCATAAAATAAAGGTTCTGTGAAAAAATCATTACAATCGAACAAAGCGTGTAGGTATTATAAATCGAAGAAATTTTTTAAAAATCGAAAAAAATCGTAAAATTGCGATTTTTATGGGAATTTTTTTTCGATTGTGCTAAAAAACGTGGCAGTTCTAAGTTCAGAGATTTCGAAGGTCTCAATAAAATTTCATCGCAATCGGAGTATCGGTTTAGCCGGAATCGTGCTAACAAACAGACAAAAATACAAAAAAAAGAAAAAAAAAAGAAAAAAAAACATTCCGGATTTTTTTCTCCAGTGTAGTGAAATGGAATCTTCGCTTCGCTCGCTACGCTCGCTACGCTCATCCAATAATTATTTATAATTTCCGTCTTCACCAAATTATCATAGGGTTTCAATATAGTTCTACATTTTGGTCACACAACACATTTTTTGCGTATGTTGTTGTTTCAAAATGGACTATTGTGGATATAACCTATTATTGTTGACATTCAATAGTTAATTCAAATAACAAGAATCCCTAATTCCCTAATGCAAATGTTTGACGTGTTCTCTAAAATAATTTGTGTTGCCTATCGCACACTATATAACAACATATTATTATTTGAATTTATTTCCTGTGCAAATGTTGCAAATGCAAATTCAAATTAATGTTTGATGTTTATTCTGTCATATTACCTGGATGTGCATGATTTAATATTTTTGACCATGTGTTTTAGTCATTTAGAAAGTAAACACCTGTGTGGTCAAACCTTACATAGAAATCGTTTCAAAAGAATTTCTTGAGAGAAATTTCTTTGTGGGCGTCACCCTATTTCGTGATTCTAAACGAAGATTCTGGAATGATAATAATGGAAAATACTTATTTTCAAACCATCAACATTAATGTAGTCATCATTAGAATAATACAAAATAATTGTTATAACGTTTTATTTCGAAACCTGGCTTGTAGGTACGCTATTTAGAGTAGCGTTCGGTTTTCCCAGTGTCGATATAACTTTCTATTTCTGACCTATTGAATATCTCACGTATGTTTACAAGTGATCACGTGTAGAAGAATAAGGAAATAAACGAGAATTTGATATTGTTTCTCAGAAATGATCGAACTTGTTAACCTTATTTTAATGAAACACCTTCTTAGCACAAGACCGTTGCTTACTTGTTAAGACCTTTGTACAAAAACTCGACCACCTATCTCACTCTCCTCAGGAATAATTGACATTTCGAAAACAACATTTTGTTCATGAAGTACAATCCAGATTTTTTTTCTAAAATGTAGGATCTTTTCCTTTGGAATAATTGATAAATAAATAAATTTTTACTAGTTAAAAAAAGGGGCAGCCAAAAAAAAAAAAAAATTTTTTTTTTTTTTACACATTTTGGGTCTAAGTTTTTTCGAATTTCCCGGGAATTCCGACGACCTTCGCGGTACTGCGATTTTTTCTTTTAGCAAAAAATACATTATTAAAAAACTATGTTATATATAATATATTTTTACTTTGTTGGTTTTTTTTAATATTTTTTTTGGGATTATTTTTAGGGGAAATTTTTGGGGTTATTTTATTTAAAATAAAAAAGCTACATTTAAGCTAAAATGAAATGGAGTAGATTTTTTCCGATTTTTTTTGCTGCTCATTTACCAGCAATCCAGCAAATGTATTTTTTTTTACAAAACTTTTTATCGCAATTAAAAAAATTAGGGTCAAATAATCCCAAAAAAAAAAGTCTTCACCCTCTTATTAAAATTCTAAAAGGTTTGTCCAGGGTGATAACACGTTTTTCTGAATGAATTAATGGTTGAAGCAAGGGCAAAACTTTGACTGGGGTAAGAAGAAAAAAAAGAAAGAAGATTAACGGGTAACATGATTTTAAAGTTATAATATAAATTTTGGTTACTAAAACAGTTGGGTTAAATGAAATCAATTTTATGACTTTTAAATGTTTTTTTTTTAAAACAAACTAATCAAATTAAGCAATAGTTCGGGCATTTTAATAATCTTCAAATGTCAAAAATTAAAACATAAAGGTCGATACATCGAAAGTTTTACTTTTCTTTTTACCTAACATTTACAAAATATTCAAAAGTTCCCACATTTTAAAAAGAGATATTTGCAAAATAGATTTATTTTTTGTTATAAAAGAACATTTTAAAGTCCAAAAAACGATATTTTTTTATTCCAGTTATGTTTGGTAGCTGAAATCAAAAGTGGTCTGTCTTGTCTCAAACCCTGGGGGGCCCAGTGGGATGAAAGGGGGGATGGGGAAAAACTCAACGATGCTCCTAGCGGGACCTGCATTGTTAGGTACAGTGACCTTATCCCATCACCATCATAGCAACGGTGGTCTGTAACAACGTACGTAATAGTAGACACAATGCAAAGAACCGGGTGGAATCGAAAGGATGACACTGAGGTTAAATTGTTTTTTTTTTTGGGAGTATCTTCGAGTTTTGACCTTTTTGCAGGTTTTATATACAAATGATGGGGAGACAAGCGGAGAAAGGGTTTTTTTGTTGATGCAGGGCTTTTCCCCAAAAGGGTTTCACTTGTTGTTGAACGAGAATCGTAGATTTGCCCTTCAGGATTACAAAAAAGAGTTCCGTAATATAAAGATTAAAATTTGTTTGCTTGTTTTTTGCACTTTTAGACTATTCACTTGGGTTTTTCTTTTATATTATTAACTTATTATTATGCCGTATCAAATTTAATCTTAGGAAAACCCAAACAAGAAAAGCTTAAAAAAAAAATTATTGTCTACTTTTTCCTTTTAAAAAAAATACGACGAAAATACGTGTGTTTTAACAATACGAAATTTTTGATGTTAAAACCCAAAAACTAAAATTTAAACGGGATTTTTTAAAAGAGGGGAAATTTAAAACTTTTTTAAATATTTGTTTAATTTGGATCACGTTTTAAGAAATTACTTAGCTATTTTTTTTTGCTTTAAATTGTAAGTTATTTTAGGTGGACACATTTTAAAACTTCCTTGTTTTTAAAAACGGGCTATTACCAACCATTTTTTTACAATTGCGTTGGTGGATGAGCGTTTTTTTTGGTGTTGTGCCATTTTTTCCGTTTTCCCATACTATCCACCTGGGGATTTCAGTTTCGGGGGGAACGCGAAATAGTAAATTTTGCTTCAAAATCCCAAAAGGGCTGGCTAAGTGCTAGCACACAAGACTAAGTCTTTACTAGGAAAACCCGACTCAAAGGTTTTTTTTTATTTAAAAACTTAAAGGTTTATACATCCAAAAGTTATTGTTCCCAAATTAGTTGCCCTTAAAAGTTAATACAGTACAGTATAGTTTGATTGTCGTGCCCCCTATTTAAATATGGATCTCTATTTGGTTTTGTTCGCTCGTAAAGGGTAACAGCGACTACAGGGTTGGCTTGATTGCTTTAAATTTAATGCCCTCCACTAAAAATCGTTATGTGACTGAGGGGGTACTCCAAATACGTATGAAATTAACTTTGTTTATGAATGGTTATAAAGATTTTCGACTAGAAGACATTTTTTTAGTGATTGAAAATTCTGGCACATGATGTATATTTATTTTCCTATAAAAAGTGTAGATATAAAAAAAATCGTTTCTTCAAATTTTAAAAACTCTGAGGGAAACTCTGAAGTTACATTTTACCCCCGTCGTCTATATATATACTCACCTTCAACTCCTCCCCTCCGCCGTCAAGGGCCCCCTCGTCCATGGCGCACTTGATTAGCTGGTGAGTATCCTCCTTTTCCCTATTCATATCATGCCAGTTATCTACTTGGGGCTATTTCCTCTGCGGCGCCGCCCCACGACGACGACGACGCCCCCGCCAACACACGGGGAAGCTGCCCCTCTCGTGACACTGCCTTCTGAAACCTTTGGGGCGTCTTATATACTCCCCTCCGATGACGTTTTATCCCCCATCCCTTTCCCTCGCGTGATTCATTCGGAGTTCGTTTCCCCCTCTTTCGGATATTTTACCCCTTTTTCCCCCACGATACCACGCGCCAAAAGTTTCGGAAAAAATCGTGTTGGTGTATCAATCATATGTAAACATTGAGTGGGAAACGATTAGATATATTAAATGGACCTCATGTTGTAAGCGCACGCAGTGGGAGCTCGAAGCAAAGGGGGTTGGGGGGATCGATTCCAACTACCGGCAATCAACAGGTGTTTTCCCTTTTTCCTCGTCGAAAGTGAATGTTCTTTGGGAAAACCCTTGGGGCGTTTGAGAAAATTTTCCAAACAGGAGGGTGTTGTAGTACCCTAACGCTGATGTTGAAATATGCTGCTGGCTGGGTATATTTCTAGATAGGGACATGCAGTGCGCTAGGGGGGTTTATTGTATTTTTATTATTCTACCATTAAAATCGATTTTTTTTGTTTAATTTTTAAAAGGCGGGGGAAACTTTTTACTATGGTAAGTAGGCCTACATAAAAAATATTTAAACCCTTAGAATACTTCGACGAGTCATATCGTCCTTTTTTAAAGGGGAAATTTTAAAAGGGTGAAAAAAATACCAAATTCAAAACTTTGGGAAAAATATCTCAAAATTTGAAAAAAATTATCTTTCAAAATTGTTTTTAAAATCTTGGAATCGCTGCAAGTATGAATTCTATTTATATCCAAAATTCCAAAAAGGAAAAAAGAAAAAGCAGAGCGAATTGTGAAAACCATAATTTAAAAAAAGGCTAACAGCTCAATTTTTAACTACAAAGATGGGAATAAAAAAAAATTTTTTCCAGCCAAGAAAAGAAAATCAGTTTTAAAAAAATTTAAATGGGCTACGTAAAATTCCCAACATTTTCGAAATATTGACCCGAAAAAATAAATAAAGTACAACTTTCAAAAAAAATTAAAATTTTTTTTCTATTGTACCCTAAAACATAAATTTGTTAAATAAATTAAAGTTACCCCAAAGGGGTTAAATGAATGGTCAAAACATAAATGTTTAAATGTTTAAATTTATTTATTGTGGTGTGTATATTGCGAAATATTAAACTGTCGAGCCACCGAAAAAATAATTAGGAGCGATAGGGGTTTTTTAAGGGATCATGATGGATTGGACAGTAAAACCCCAGGCGACTGTCGATTATTACCCTAGGTCATCGCTCAAACACCTCGGCAATCCTGACTTGGGGTTAGTTTTCCATTCAAAAAAGCTGTCATATCTTTTTTAAAATTATTCCCTTTAAAATCCCATCACTTAATTTTTTGAATTCATTCACACTATATGGGGAAACCCCAAAAGTCGTTGTTAGACGATGAGAGAGCCACGTGTTGAGTCCCTAAAACATTGATTGGTTTTAAAGTTAGAAATTATAATTTTTTTAAGTTTAAGGGCACTCAACTTCCCCCATAAGCGCCACTTTTAACCAATGAAGGGCTGGAGGTCAAAGGTGGGGGGGAAAAAAAGTAATGTTAGCGGGTAACAAAAGGGCTCACTCCTCGTCAACAACGACTTTGGGTTGACCTAGGGGTTGTGCACCCTTAATCCAAACTAAACAAAATTTGGGACGTATGGGACCACTTTTTTTCAAATAGGACGACGACAAACGGTTGACGCCCCTGAAACCAAAAAATAAAAACCACTTTCTCGGGTTCGCCAGACCCAAATATTTTTTTTTTTTGGGGTTTATTTGGATTGGGAGCGTCAACCTTAGGTATATGCACGACCCCTAGCCTGGGGAGGGGGAGGAGGGGCCCATGCTGGTCAAAAACCACCCATGGGTAAGGGAGGAAGGAGGTTTTAAAGGTGGGGGGGAAGAAAAGTAATGTGGTGTAATGGTGTGTTGTAATGTGGTGACTAAACACAGGGCCCACCCCCTGTCTAACAACGATTTTGGCTTTTCCTAGATAATTTTATACAAAAAATTTGGGGTCCAGCCCCTTTTGTTGAACAGATGGGGTTTCCCCCCGGGCAAAAAAAGGGCCCGATGTATGCCCCTTAGAACAGGTATTTCCCTCCACCGTCAATGTTGAAAAATTAAAGACGATTCCGCTGGGTTTGGGGGTAAATTGGCCCCGACTTTTTGCTGTCTGGCGATTCAAGAAAAAAGGTCCACCTCGCAAACACAGCAAATAAGAGGGAAGTATACTTACTCCCCAAAAACCAGAGGCGAGCTCTGGCAATCGTCGTCGGGAACATCTACCCCTCCTCCCTCCCCCTTTCCCTTGACGACCTCCCCGACGACGGTGCCAATACAAAAAACAAAACGATGACAAAGAAAAATGCACCCGACGTGAAAAATCCCCCTTCCTCCCTTACCCATGCTGGTTCGACCAGCAGGGGCCACTCCCCCCCATCCCCTAGGCAAAGGTCTGCATTATGACAAGGTTGAGCGTCCTTAACCCAAAAAAACCCCAAAAAAAAAAATTTTTGGGCCTAGGCAACAGAGAAAGTTTTTTATATTTTTTTTTGGTTTCAGGGTGCGTAAACCGTTTGTCGTCGTCCTATTATAAAGGCTGATCCCATACTCCCCAATTTATTTTAGTTTGGTTAAGGGTGCAAAACCGCTATTCAAAAATACACTCTTCCTAGAGGATTAGGGGGGAAAATCCCATGCTGTGCTGGTCAAAAAATAGCCACGGGTAAAGGCGCGTCGGGGGCCATCGTCTTTGTCATCGTCCTTTTTTGTCCTGGTCGTCGTCGTTGGAAGGTCTTTAGAGAATATGGGGTCCCCACAACGACTCCCGAGCTCGCATTCTTTTTCGGAAAGTAAATACTACCCTCTTCCCAGTGATTTTTGCAGAAAAAATACCTCGCACGTTTCTTGTAGATCACACCAGCCCAAACGAAGTGTTAATAGTACCCTTTTAAGCCGCAAGGGCCCAGCATCATTTACAGAATGACATAAAAAATAAAAAAAAACAAAAATAAAACATTTACTTGGTTCATCGATCCCTTTAAAAAAAAAAGGTGTTTTTCTATTTACAAATGGGTATTGTAAACATTTGCAATCAAAGTTCACATTTTTACTTTTTTATTTTTGCGACTTAAAACGCAAAGATTTGCTCATTTTGTTAGCGTTCTCAGTTCCCTGGTCAGGATGGTGTTTAAAATTCAGCTCAATCTATTGGCCGTTCGGCCGTATGAGCCCGGAAAAGACAGCTTTAACATAATACATACATACATTTTACATACTACTTTGGGGACAATGCTCAGGGCCAAGGCCCGATGAGTAGGCTAACAAAACCTCTTCGCTTCGCTCCCCGTTAAAAAATACCCTAGTTATATATTCAAGGACACGCCACACCGGTAAACTGCAGTTTTTACTTTTTCCTTCCTAAATTTTTTTTATTTTCCAAAATTTCATTCCAAAATCCGCGTTCGGCTATTTAATAATCTTTGTGGGGAAGCCTCCCCCGGGGTGCAATTCATTCCCTTTTCAATGTCAACTAGGTATGTTGCGGATAAGACAATTGGGAGGGATGTCCGGGGAATAAACCCCCTTTGCTTTCGCATTAACGACTGAGGAAAATCTCGGAAAAACCTTCAGTTAAGACTTAAGAATGCCGGTCTCGACGGGATTAAACCCGGACCTCCCGAATCAGAGTCTTTGCCGAGCCAACACTGTCGGGGGAATTTTCAGCTTAACACCCAAAATAAAACATCCATAAAACAAGAGAAATTCTTGATAAGATCAAATCAGCTTATTATTTTATTATTATTTTTTTCTTTTTTAAGATCTTTGATTAATGGCTCTTTCGGGTAGTACCTTTTGCTTGGCGAAATTTTGGGGAAAGAAAATTGGGGATTTTTAAAAAAAGTTTAAAAAACCCCTTTTAAAGTCTAACAGCAAACTTTTCTTTTTTGGTTTTTTTTTTATTATTGTCACCCAAAAACAAGCAACTAAAAAAAGTTTTTTGAAATAAAATTGGGTAGCGTAGCGACTAGCGAGCGAAACGAAGATTCCATTTCACTAATGGAGAAAAAAATCCGGAATGTTTTTTTTTTTTTTTTTTTTTTTTGTTTTTTGTCGTTTGTTAGACATTCTGGCTAAACCCCTACATCCGATTGCGATGAAATTTTATGGAGTTCTTGAAATCTTGAAATTAGAACTGCCCGTTTTTGAGCACAAACGAAAAAAAAAATTTTTCATGAAAATCGCAATTTTTTCGATTTTTTTTTTATTTTTTAAAAATTTTTTTCCCACTTACAACACCACATGCTTTGTCCGATTATAATGATTTTTTACAGAACCTTTAATTTTATGAATGATTATTCATGTAAAATTTAGCGTTATCAAAAAAATTTTTTACGAAAAACGCAATTTTTCGACTTTTTTCAAATTTTTAAAATTTTTCCAGTTTTAACACCTACTGCTTTATCCGATTGTAATGACTTTTTTACAGACCTTTAATTTAGAATTAATATATTCGTGTAAAATTTGTGCGCAACGAAAAATTTTTTATTATGAAAATTTCAATATTTTAAATTTTTTCCTTTTTTAAAATTAATTAATTAAAAAAAATTTAAAATTTTAAATTAATTTTTTATTAAATTAAAATTTTTTTTTTTAATTTAATTTAATTTTAAAATATCTTTAAATTTGTAATGATTTTTTCACAGAAAAACAGTAATCCGCATAAAACATGGCAGCTCAATGCACCCAATTAAACCCCATCCAAAAACACGGGGGGACTTACGTTTTTCCTAGTAAAATTTAATTGCCACCAGCCCAATTTTAAGATTTACCTGGCCAACAAGATAATATAATTTTTGTTTCATTATGTAAAACAAAAATAGAAGGCTGGTGTTCTTTTTTGTAAACCTATAAAAAAAATAGTGAATTATAATAGGAAAAAGCTTAAGTCCCGCCGCGTTGTTGGATGAGCGTAATTGGTGATTTACTGCCCTGTTTATTGAAATTTTTTGTTCTGTGAAAAATCATTCTAAGTTCATGATTTTTTTTAAAAAAATTTAAAATAAATAAAAAATAAACTTTAATTTTTAATTTTTTTTTTTTAATCGTAAATTTTAAAAAAAAAAAAAAATCGTAAATTTCGATTTCCAAAAAATAATTATTTGTTGTGCTCAAATTTTCACGAAATTGAAAATTTAAAAAATTAAGGTTCTGTGAAAAAATCATTACAATCGGTAAAGAATGTGGGTTTATTTGTCAAAGAATTGTTTTAAAAAAAAAAACCCCCTAAAAATTTCGATTTTTATGAGAAAAAATTATTTGATTGCGCTTAAATTTTTTCCCCGAAATATAAATTTTAAAAAAGGTTTTGTGAAAAAACATTTCAAACGAAAAAAGCGTGTAGGGATTGTAAATCGAAGAATTTTTTAAAACGAAAAAAATCGAAAATTGCGATTTTTTTGGGAAATTTTTTTTCGTTGTGCCAAAACGTGGGAGTTTAAGTTTAGGATTTCAAGGTCTCATAAAATTTTATCGCAACGGGGTATCGGTTTTGCCGAATCGTGCTAAAAAACAGACAAAATACAAAAAAAAGAAAAAAAAAAAAAAAAAAAACATTTCCCGGGTTTTTTTTTCCAGTGTAGTGAAAGGAATTTCGCTTGCCGCACGCTCGTACGCTCATCCAATAATTTTTTTATAATTTCCGTCTTCACCAATTTTATAGGGTTTTTAATATAGTTCTACTTTTGGGCACAAACACTTTTTTCGTAGTTGTTGTTTCAAAAGGACTATTGAGGAAAAACCATTTTTGTTTCATTCAATATTAATTCAAATAACAAGAATCCCCAATTCCCTAATGCAAATGTTTGACGTGTTCCTAAAATAATTTGTGTTGCCTACGCACCTATATAAAAATTTATGATTTTAATTTTTTCCTGTGCAAATGTTGCAAAAGCAATTAAATTAAAGTTTTTTGTTTTTTTCTGTCATATTACCTGGGTGTGCATATTTAATATTTTTTACCATGTTTTTAGTCATTTTGAAAATAAACACTGTGTGGGCAAAAATTACAAAAAATCGTTTCAAAAGAATTTCTTTTAGAGAAATTTATTTGTGGGGCTTTACCCCATTTTTGATTCTGAACGAAGTTCTGGAATGATAAAAATGGAAAATACTTATTTTCAAACATCAACTTAAAGTAGTCATCATTAGAATAATACAAAATAATTGTTAAACGTTTTTTTTCGAAAAGGCTTGTAGGTAGTTATTTGGTAGCGTTCGGTTTTCCCAGTGTGATATAACTTTTATTTTGACCTATTTAAAATCTCCGTAGTTTATCACGGATCCATTTAAGTGAAAGGGAAAAATGTCACGGTAAAGAAAAGGAAATAACGAGAATTTTATATTGTTTCTCAGAAATGATCGAACTTTTTAAAACACCTTTTTAGCACCAGACCGTTGCTTACTTGTTAAGACCTTTGTACAAAAACTCGACCACCTATCTCACTCTCCTCAGGAATAATTTACATTTCGAAAACAACATTTTGTTCATGAAGTACAATCCAGATTTTTTTTTCTAAAATCTAGGATCTTTTCTTTTGGTATAATTGATAAATAAAATAAAATTTTTACTTAGTTAAATGCTTTTTTCCACTATCATTATTAATTTTGTAAATTGTTTATATTTTATAGACACTTCTAAGTGTACCTTGTATTTTTAAAATGGGGGCTGAATTCTTAAAAATCAGTTTAAAAGTTTTAAACAATATTTGGACTCATCTTGTTCTTTTAATAAATTAATATATAAAATTAATTTAAAAAAATGATTAATTAAAAAAATTAAAATTAAAATAAAAAAAAAATTAATTCAATATATTAATTTATTTAAAGAACATGATGAGTCCAAATATGGTTTATACTTATTGTACCTTGTATTGTTTGAAATTTCGAAATTTGTAAAAATATATTTTCATTTGTTCTTACACGTTATCATGGATTACATCCCCGGTTCTGATTTCACTTATTTTTTCCAGTTCAAAGCAATAGCTGTGTTATATATCTATGATTCTATAACGTGGTGTAAGATTTAAATTGGTGGAACATCTTTTAACATTAAATTAACGCCCTGAAAAAAGTGTTGATTTGATTGATTTGATTGGATATTGCTTAACGTCTCATATTTATGCAAATTTGGCTAATCGGAGAAGGGAGGGAATAAGGGGGTAACGCGGGGGGACATGTGGTGGGCAGGCCGTGCTGGTCGAACCAGTCACAAAGCGTAATGGTAGGGGGAGGGGGTTTTTCCCACTCGTGGTTTGTCTCCGTCTTTATCATCCGTCCGTGTTGTCAAAGTCTCGGGCCGCGGGAAAGGTAGTCAAAGGGGGAAGGGGGAAATTCCCCGACGCGACCCAGAGCTTGCCATTAGTTTTGGGAGAAAACTCCCCAATCAGGGGCCCAAAATACGAAAGGTTGCGGTTGGAATTTGATGGCCCCCCAAAAAAAAATGTTAAAAAAAAAAGAAAATTGTTTTTCCATAAAAACAACATGGTTTTCCTTAAAAGAAATAACTCTAGGTGAAATGTTGGAGAAAAGTACTGGAATTGACATATTAACTTACATGTATCATTGAGAAAATTAAATCTGAATAAGTCATTGACCTACGAATAACTGCATTTAACAAAATTAATTATAAGTTGTGTGAGAGAGAGTGATCTTTGGTGAAAAGATAGCAAGGAAGTGGAAAGTGATTGAGATTGCATTCGAGAGAACTTGTTTCCAATTATTATTAAACTCGTGCTTCAATTATTATTGAAATATACGAAATACGTCATGTACAGCTGTCTAATGCGCCTGAATTTATCGCCACAAACTTGCTGTAACCAGTATATCGTGACATTTTTAAAAAGCACGGGGGGATTTTGAATTACGTTTTACTTCTGATTTGTCATGATTGGTTGATTTTTTTGCGTTCGAAAGACAACCATTCTATTGTTTAATCAAATGTTATTGGAAAATTTTTAAAAATTCAAAATGAAATTGCCATTAATGGGCGTTTAAAAATTAAAACGTTAATTTTTATCTTTTTAATACATTTACATAATATTATATTGGTGCCGTCCAATCACAAAATGTAACTTATTTTAAAATACATATTGATTTTTAAGACTAAAAAGACGCTAATTTTACTTAAAACATTTCTGTGCATCTTTATGAGCTCGGGAAACCTATATGTTGATGTTAAAAAGCAAGGGGCATTCTGTAATCTTTAAAGGTGTACGATTACTGTTATCCCTTGGGGTTTGGTTTTACCAGGATTTCAATTTTGAATTAAAGGGAGGGGGCAATCGACACATTTTTAAAATTCCCAAAGGGTTTTTTTAAGAAAAAAATATTTTTAGAGGCTGAAAATGTTTTTTTGACGCCTCGTGCAAGTATCCTATGTAAATAACTTTCCAAAGTTTCAAGTTTTTTGGTGAAAATTGAAGGTAAAAAAGCGGACCGACCATAATGTATAAGTGAAATTCTCTTGCATCGCGATAAACTTTCGGCTCGGTGGTTACCGATTTTGACCACCAACTTGCTGATTTTATTACTTTTAGCATGGGGGATAGCATCATAACCCCTTTCTACGGGGAAAAAAACAGAAAATTTCCCTTCATACTACAGTTTTTTAACCCCCCAAAATTGTGAAATTTTTGGCAAGTTTTATGGACAAATCAAAATAGCAAAATGTAAAAAATGATAAAACGGGCAGTTTTTTATGAAAGTCCCGGAAATTTTGGGTTCACATAACTAATTAGAGTTGAGATAAAATTGAAAACAAAAATGAAACCAAATGAGAAAAAAAAAACACTTTTTGAAAATTTTTCTCCGAAAATTTGTCACTGCTAATTTTTGGGAAATTTTTACCAAAACCCCAAAAAAAATTAAAATTTTTAAAAAACAAGGGAATTTTTTGAAAGATTAATTTTGAGAAATAAGAAAAATTTAATTTCCGGCAGGAAAAAAAAGCAGTTTTTTAAATGTGCATTTTTTTTTGTAAACAAATTTTGGGGCCAGCTCCAAATGGGGGTAAGCGATTGGCCACTTATTGCTTCTTTCACGATATGAAAAGCGTGATGTAGCTTGATTTAGGATGCTATTGCTACGTGTGCTGAGCGACGTTCTAAACTATGTTTAGCGGTTAAGTTAAACTCCCAACGACTTACACCCTCTGTCATGCTGAAAAATAAGACAAATTACGTATCAGATATAAATCAACAAAACCAGAACATACTGAGACCGATTTATGGTTCTATATCGGCCCCAAGAAGAAGGAAATGAAGTGTCTTTTTCATAACAATCATTATTTAGAATTCATATTATTGGAAACCGTGACAAAGACGATATATTTATTATATATGTCTCTTCCCCCCCCCCCCCCCATCAGAATACAACTGAGAAACTAATTACAGGCAATGTACTAAATGGTTATATGCCCTCCTGGGCTAATAATGTTCCCCTTTAAGTAAAGCCAAATAACCAATCCGAACACGTACCACCCCCCCCCAACGGCCCAAATTGTTCAACACCTTGAGTACCTTCTTTGTTTATTATTCTGGTATAATGTTTTGCCTCGGGGCCCCCTTTTCGATTAGCATGTAGTCAAGCACATGCTTTAAGTTTGATGTTTGGATTTTCAAAAAAAATTTTAAAATAATATCGGATGTTTGGCTGTAGAGCTTTGAAATGTTCTTATTTCATCCATATTCGTAGTTAACTTTTTGTTGAAAATGCAAAAAACAAACGATCCAAAAATTATGTAAATTAAAATATTGATCTAGGCTCTTGTCTTTAGATTGGTTAAGATAAGATGTTTGCATGAATCACTTTTAAAGTTTCTTATTAGTTTCATCCATACGTTACTTTTTAATGAAAACGTAAACGACAAACTTTCCGTAGGAAGTCGTCATTCTATCACAGGCCATTAGGTTTAGAACGTGTACTGCGGGCTTGCATGCCGCCGATCTGCAGGCGTACCGTACGGTGGCGCCGGTGATAGACTATGGAACTACTGGGGGCGCTGAGAAAGTTTGTGTGAAGTAGTTCCAGAAACTACCGCCAGCCAGTGCTGCACTCGGCATTCGTCAAACATGCATGATGCATGCACAGATGGCAGATTCGAGGGGCATGAATACAGTAGCGTAACTAGCCTGTGTTTTTTTTTTTAGGGGTTTTTACATTTTTGTAACCACAAAAGATCGATGGTCAACACGACTAACGAATGGGTCATGTTAGTATAGTCAGTGGTGTTACTAAGAAATAATTTATGGGTTTGCTCTATCCTGGGTTTAAAGAACATTATGGGGGGGGGAGGCCAGCTGAGGCCCCCCAGATAATGTGGGTCCGGAACGCACAGCCCTGGAAAATTTTTTTGATTCTCAGAGTGAGATTAGAGTATTTAAACCATATTTGTGACCACACCTTATAAAAGATGTAAAACAAAAATTGCAAAATAAGAAAATATCAAAATATCTATATATAATAACTTATACCTTAATATCAAATAAAAATTGTGCATCCCCTCGCCCTTCCCCCTTCTACCCGTAGTAACGCCTCTATGCATAATTATGACTCACTGATTCAGCGTATGAGCTCATTGTCGCTAGACATAACAACATATTATACACATATAAATAATATATTTAAATTTATGGTAAGTAAAAGCCAAACAACAATACACAGTGGACACCGGAGGCGCTGGAACTCTAAAGAAACCCGAGTCCGCTACTGAGAATAATAAGCTTTCGAACAGCTACTAGATGGGTGGGAGGCTTGAGAGCGTTGATTGACGTTCACTGGGACTAGTAGATGATGTAAAGCAATTATCATGTCATAATAGTAACGACCACTCTACGAACGCACATAATTCGCAATAGGTGCCCGTTAGGCAGTGTTGTAAAGTAACTGAATGAAAGTAATTGAGTATAGAAGTTATTAGTTACCTTTTTTGAGTAATTGAGTTACTACTTGAATAACTTTTTAATGTAGGCCTAATCTTACTGTAACTGAATTACTTTCGTAATTAATTTTACTCATTGTTCAAACTTGATCCCCGAAATGTGTAATTTTTACAGCATTCTAAACTAAAACATTTTATTTTCAATATATATATTTTTCTGCGATTCTACACGAAATTGTGAAGCCTTTTTTATCCTGACATTGGTGGTAATTTGTGTTTGAGCGATTTTTAATATCTGTATAAACCTATACCAATTTTTTATTTTACATATAGTGCTATACTAGAGCATAGCAGACATCTAAAATGGCCACTTAGGCTAATTATTTGGTTTCGAAACTTTGAACCACATTTAATATACTTACTGAAACGCACAAAAATATGCGTCCCAGAATCCCATCTCTTCTTGGTAGTAAGCATATTAGTTAGAAATGTGTCCAAGTGTGATGGTTAAACCAGTGTGTTTTCTCCGAGATTGTAAAATCATAACTAATTATCCTGTGTGAAATGTATTTTTGGTTTTAGCATGAATACGTTAAAGCAGCCTTGATGGATTATATAGCGTCAGCTCTCATCTCAATGCGTTCTTGCCAGTGGCAGTTTCTGTCTCTTCGCGTCTTTAGAAAATTTATCTCTTAGATATCGAATAAGTGGGTAAATAAAGTTCCTTCCTCCCCCCGAAATACAATATTAAGCATAAATGTGATTATTGTTCTTAAAATGCATCATGTTGCTCCTAATCAAATGGGACAATAGGAGGGGGTTGAGAGTCTATCATGCTGTTTAATTTCCATTATATTTCGACTTTGTTTATCTTGAAAGAAGAATAGGTGCAGTGCAGCAATCTAAACTAAGAGGATACATAAATTGTGCATTATGGGTGCAATTACATGTAGATTTTGTTTATTGCATTTTGGGTGGAGGGATAACTTACTTTATCCCAAACCCAAAATATAATTCACAATATTGAAGAAAATGGATCGTGATGAATTAACATACAAGACAAAATGAAGAAACTCTACGTCCTCTGCAGGCCACCCCACAGTCCCCTACAATATGAGGGCCCCACCTTGACCATGTTGAGTTGAGCCAGATCCCCCCCCCCCCAACCTGTCGTGAGTCGTGACCCAAAACCTAAGCTGCTAATCTCTCTCTGTCTAATAACTCTTATTATTTAGTCTTCCGGCTGTGTGAGTGCAGGTGACCTTGAGATGGGAGCCTGGGTTCAACTAGACAAACTCTGAGCGTGCACACACGCACACGTGGGGCGTAGTGACAGACAACGCAGGCCGGGTATACTTGTATTCGCGGCGAGAGGCGTCAAAAGATTTTTTAAAGCAATTATATTAGAGATGTGAAATTTACATCAGGTAAATTTCACATCTCTAATATAATTGCTTTAAAAAAAAGGGTAAATTTACCGAGCATATCGGTGGGCCTTCAAATTCCAATTCGACACCTTCTCGCGGTTTGGCCCGTGAATAGGGGAGTTTCACTCCCTGAAAATAATGGCGAGCTCTGGATCGTCGTCGGGGAACCCCTTCCCTTTGACTTCCTCCCCGACGGCGACGACAAAGACAACACGGACGGATGATGACACAGACGGAGACGACCACGACGTGGGGGAACCCCTGCCCTCCCCATATGCTTGTGGCTGGTTCTAACCAGCACAGGCCTGTCCACCCCTTGTCCCCCCACGTCATCCCTTACGTCCCTCCCTTCGTCTCGATTAGCCAAGTTGCATAAATATGAGACGTAAAGCAATATCCAATCAAAATCCGAGCATGTCGGTAAAATGGAAAATATTCCAATTTTCCATCACTATAATATTCTACACAACAAGAATGCAGTGGAAATAGGTCAAATAACACTAAAAGAGCTTTGCTGTAGCTATTACTCCAGTCTATTGCATTAGCTGAGTAGGCTAAATCATTCATTCAAATCTAATTAATATTTTGTATTTTATTTATTTATTTGACCATACAATCAAATGAAATTAATACATTATTGTTTAGTTTGTACTTTGTATGGAACAGTATATAAATATAATGTTGAATATAATATGCGCTTTTAATTGAAATACACCTTCCTTATACCAAAAACTATTTACGTCTATGCTAATATGCATGGCCAAAATCGAAACTTTACCGATTTTATCGTTTTTACCGGTAAATTTCCCGAGTTTTAAATTTACGGTAAATCCACATCACTAAATAATAAACATAGTGTTAATTGACAGTAAAATTAACACAAGACTGATGATATTAGAACAGTATTGTTAATTATACTTGGCAGTGGCGTAACTAGCACTGGTTTTTCGGGTGTATGAACATTTTTTGTAACCTCCCTAGATCAATGGTCAGCACAACTAGTGAAGGGGCATGTGGGTTCATCAGTGGTGTTATCCCCAAAAAATATATGGTTATACGCTCTTTCCTTCATGGGTAAAGAACACGATTGGGAATGATTGGGGGGGGGGAACTCCCTATCAGTTGATGCGGGTCTGGGGCGCACATCACCGGATTTTTTTTTCGATTCTATGAATGTAGTTGGAATATTTTGACGATTTTTTTATATGACAAAAACCTTATAAAAGATTTATGAAAAAATTGCAAAATAACAAAAAATTATCAACATTTATACAAATATCTCAATGAATACCTAATGTCAAATAAAAATTGTGCACCCCTCCGTAGTAACACCACTGATGCTTGGTACATTTTTGATTCAAACATTAGGTTTATTTTATTATCTCCACTTTCGGACGGATGGTGGCCTCTGTTTAGGTTCTATTTTGCCAGGTTAATATAAAGAACGCCTCTTTTTAAAATGTGATGCCAGAAATGTACACAACGTCGGGACAAGTCTACAAGGTTGGAGCTACCTTTGTAATCTTTGGTTCGGGAAGCATAAGACTCCGAGTGTCGTGGGTTCGCATCCCATGTAAGATAAATGTGGTTTTTATTTAAGATTATTTATCGATACTTATCATCAAGCTAGAATAACACAATTTGGAATAAACGAGACGTTTGAAAACACTTTCACATTAAAATGTGTATTATAGGCGCTCCACGCTAAGAAAGCAGTTGCGCGCGCTTTTAACGGGTGAGTTGTAGCCATTCAGCAGGCCCCAATTGAAAAAAAATGATCTCTGATTGGCCCGTCGAAAGCGCGCGCATCTGCTTTTTAGCGTGGAGCGCTATAGAGAGTACTTTGTATTGCAGGGATAAGGAGCCTTCAACTCACTATAAAGGAACTAGGTTTTATAGCTTTGTGACATGCTTTAATCTTCTCATACAAATTTGATCTTCTGAGTTCATGTATACACTTTAGGAAAGAAGTAAATCAAGGATGGGACGGAAATCTTAATTTTATTAACTCGAGGGTTAAATTTCTCATTGTCATAATGTGGCTCCTTTTTTATAAGAGTAAATATGTGCACATTGATAGATGAAGTGAACAACATATAAAAACCACCAACCTTATTCCGAATGTGAGCTCTGGAGACCTAACATAAGAGAAGTAACCAGTCGTACAAATGAAGATGAGCCACACAATGTTGGACTACAATGTCGGGTTCGGGGAGGCAAATAACTTTTACAAACAATTAATGTATCATTTAATATGTCGTATAAAAGTTCACATACTATCATATTATTTAAAATCAAATTTACCATTAACGCTACAATTATGAGCATAATAACATATTGAATTAGATTTTCACTATATAACATCAGTTAATTGACAAAATAATTCAGCCATGTTATTAGCTTACAAATATTATTACAATGCTCACACAATCCACAATATCACATAATCCAGTTCCCTTTACAAAAGGGGATTATTTGCAGAATTATTTCATGAATTATCATCATTGATTATTTATGTTGATGATTTAACAAAAGTTATATAAAGCCTACTGTTACAAATAAAAAGGTTGTTTTTAAATGAGTCTTATCATGCATATTATGGTCACGGGGTGATTTGCCGTAACGTGGGGTAATTTGCTTTCTGTAGTTTTGGCTGTTAAAAAAATTACATATTTCCATCCCATAACATTTTTAAAGAACATGCTGTTATTTGTTTTGTGTCTTATTCGAAATTATCTTAATTGTAGTTTTAATTTTGATAATTAATAAAGTCACGCGCGTTGTATAAGCCACACGCATTTGTTACACAAATCCAACGAAATGAAGGCCAGTCTAGGTGGTATCTGCCTAATTTGCAATTACCATATTATGAAATTCTTATCGAGTTTGGAGTTAATTTCACATTAATTATTTGTCACGAAGAAATATTCTCTCAACTGGAAACTACTATACTTAAACCCATGCACGTACCCATCTCACTATCAGAGCATTTAGTTTGGAGACAAAAGAAGTCGACATATTATAGTTCTTTTTGCATGTAGCCTCTAAACACAGATCTCACTTAAATATGATTTATTAAAGCATGAATCTGCATGTTCATTTGATGATTATACAAGAAATAGTGGCATCCGTGACTTTGATATAATACTTTCACAATATACACAAATATTATCTTTTTTAACGCGTCGCTACTTTCACACCCACTGAAATGTAGCTATGATGGGGATATTATGAAATGTTACTGACAGCTGAAGTAGAAACGGATACCAGGTCTAGGATAGATAATGATGGTCATTTGTTACATGCAGATTCGAATCTATGAAAGATTGAAAGTGGTTCCTATTGATCGGATTGAACTTTTAGCATAGCCAGCCACACGTTTCAAAATAGTATTCAATTTGGTTAATTGGCTCATGAAGTATTAGTGCCCGACTCTTTCTATTATCAGAATAAATTATTTATGTGTACTCCAAGCTAGAGAAAAAATAAAGAATTTGTCTTTTTTTTTTACTTATTTATATCCTCTTTACTTGAAGACTGTGTAGTAATTTGCTTGGCTAGCCGATGAGACTAAATATAGTAGGCATGTTACTTTTCGTCAAAATTTAAGTAACCATAAACATATTAGAATTTTAACATTTTATGTTCACAAATATGGTTAACGCTCATATTCACAATTGTCAAATATTTGTAACAAAAAACTTTTCAACACAAATCCATTATAATATTGAAATATCACAATGAAAAATATAAAAATAGAATTGCAATTATATAAAAAGTGTATTTGATTGTATACAGGCACGTATCGTCTAGAGACTGATGGAAACAAAAATTATTAGCAACACAAAATAACAACTGTGTCAAATTTTCATTTTGCTCTTCTCGCCTTAAAGTAAAGTTTTAGCACCAATCCAGGCAACTTTTGGTCCTTCTTCAAAGTCTCTCATTTGCCAATCTAAGTCCTTATTTGAATGTCTTAGCATTGAGTTTGTAGTAGGAAGTTGGAGAACCAATGCCGATCGCCGCATGACTACCATGCCGTATCACCGAAAATATTAGCCTGAGAGTTTATTGACTATTAAGACAGTAATTCACACACCAACAGATAAGTACAGTGAAGCTTCATAATGCTTATGATAAGCTGCTAGTGTATTTTCGGAGGAACGCTGCGGTAAATAGGCGGTCACCGGTGTAGGACCTCTAACCACTCACTACAGACTCAATGGTCTTATCCTCTAACAAACGACACCTCTCTGTTCAACATCTGCTTGTTTGCAGCCCTGATTGCTCGGTTCTGCATCTCTTGCGGGTAGCTCTTCTCCATGTATCTGTGCAACCGGGCGTACATTCTACCCGTCGGGTCCCATCTCTTACGAAGTAACCTCAGCTGTTGGGGGAAGTCCTCCTCCATTCTCAAGGTGATCTTCACTAAGATATCACGCTGGCGAGGAGTACAGTTCCTGCAGGTTGTGGCTATGAGGTCCGGGAGATGTTCTGGAACAAACAATTGTCGCATCGCATCACTATCTATCACAGATGTTCACAATGGATTTTATAGTCCGGCTGCTATATGTTATTCCGTGGGGACTTTGATGTATATTATTTTAATTTTTGTTGCAAATTTTGTTGATGGATGCATGATGGATATTAAACATTTCTCACCTCAAAACACTTTAAATATTTTGTGCTTGCATACTTATTTTAGTACTTAAGACAGAGATCAAAAAAGTTAGTACCTCCCGGGACCTTGGGAGAGCATGGCCCGGACAGCCAAGGTCCCAGGTTCCATCCCCGGTGTAGTTACTTTTGTAATTTCTGTCTTTAGTACTAAAATAACAGCGTCATAGTCGCCTACCATAAAACCAAGGTTTAACATACGTACCTTATTGTATATCTCAACTAATGTTCATCAAGAGAAATAGTTCAAGTTTTTACTAAAAAAACGTGTTCGTTGAATTTCAAATTCTTGAATCCAACTTTTCAATCGTCTATTCGTTCTCAACACCAAACGAAACAATGCTAAATACTTCTGTCTGACGAGTCCAAAAGGACTACACGCTTCGTCGGGGAGGTAACTTGAAACTTATAGCTGCAGCTATCACCCAGTGGTGAAACTTCGTTTCATGGTTCCGCCCGCAAAAATTCTATGGGGCCCCCCTAATAGATACACACATAAGCTCAGTGCTGAATTCAGACTTTTCATCCCGGGGGTATTATATAGGGATCAATTACGTGGGGTATGGGGGCGAAGCCCCCCAACAATAGCGCCGCAGGCGATTTTTTTTTAAATCCGGTTTTTAGAGTGCGTTTGGTTCGTTTTAGAAAAAATTGTGGGCTAAATGCAATACCAAAATGATAAAGTTTTTGTGTGCTGTGTTGTGGACGCTAAAAGTTCCTAAATATCTGCTAGATTTTCACAAAACGGTCATTTTAGCAACGAAAATAAATACAATATTTTTCAAAAAGGGTGAAATACTGTTTTTCCCTAAACTAGCGGTTGGGCCTGGGCCCGCCCGCAGTTACGGGCTACGGGCGCTAGTTCCGCCACTGCATCACCAGCAGATGATGTATGTTATTTTCTCCACATTCTTTCCCAATTAAAAATGTGACTTTTTCACTGATTCAAGTAACAAACACTCGAACCTTTTTTGCGTGTTTGTATTATTTCAGTATCCCTAATTATATAGATAAGCGGCCAACCAGACACTTTCTGCCGGTAGAACAATGTAAATCAAGGTTACATGCTCATAATTACACGCGCAGTAAAAATAACACACCCACCTCCAAAAATAACTATCATTTACTTTCTTTGTGTATAACTATGAATGGAATCGGGCACAGTGTACATGCCCATGCCTGTATTACGACAAAAAGTAGCTTGACCCAACAGGTCATGAACCTCTACCATTGTCACCGACAGAATAATATGTTGCTCGTCCGGCGTAACGCGCGGGACTTTGAATAGGTAGGTTGTCAGTATGTTGCTCGCCATCGGCAATCCTGTCTGAAATTTAGTAAAGAATTATTAAGTCGATAATGTGAATGCTTGGGATTAAATCATCTCTAACATCAGGTTTTCGGTCTTCATCTATATACATATTTAGACATGTACCACAGATGGGGACGATCTTTATTATACCCCGTGACCTTAGAGGATTTTGATCGAAAAAAATATTATCCATTATTGACGTACACTACAGCCTTTTCTGTAAATCCTCTATATTTTGTTTTGTAATTTGGGCAAGTTGTTCGGTCAAAATATGCTTATTAGCAAGAAAGGGTGTGATTTTAGTAATCGCCACTTTAATTTTGTAGAACTAGGAAAACGCTTAAGTCCCGCCGCGTTGTTGGATGAGCGTAATTGGTGCATTGAGCTGCCATGTGTTATGAGAATTTTCTGTTGTTCTGTGGCAAAATCATTACTTAGTTGAAATTTTTTTTTAAATTAAATTAAATTAAATTAAAAATTAACTTTTTTTTTTTTATTAATCGTAATTGTTAAAAAAAATCGTAAAATTGCGATTTTTATAAGAAATAATTTCTCGATTGCGCTCAAATTTAACACTTATATATAAATTCATAAAATTAAGGTTCTGAGAAAAAATCATTACAATCGGATAAAGCATGTAGGTGTTATAAGTCAAAGAATTGTTTAAAAAAAGAAAAAACCTGTAAAATTTCGATTTTTATGATAAATATTTTTTCAATTGCGCTCAAATTTCACAAGAATATTTAAATTCATAAAATAAAGGTTCTGTGCAAAAATCATTAAAATCGGATAAAGCATGTAGGTGTTATAAGTCGAAGAAATTTTTTAAAAATCGAAAAAAATCGTAAAATTGCGATTTTCATGAGAAATAATTTTCCGATTGCGCTTAAAAACGTGGCAGTTCTAAGTTCAGAGATTTCGAAGGCCTCCATAAAATTTTATCGTAATCGGGGTATCGGTTTAGCCGGAATCATGTGGACAAACAGACAAAAACACAAAAAAAAGAAAGAAAAAAAAACATTCCGGATTTTTTCTCCGGTGTAGTAGAATGGAAGTCTTCGCTACGCTCGCTACGCTCATCCAATTACAGATTCAAATTGAAATGTCTAAAAAAAATTGTAGGTAACCTGTCCAGGGACAATTTTATTTAGTGTTATGTTTAATAGGTTGCTAGACACTAAATGTGAATTGGCACCCATGTGATAAAATAATGAAAAAATTGAAAAAAATGCCAACTTTAAAATGACGTTGAGGTATAAATGTGGTGCGAGAGTATATAGTTGGAAACGAATGTCAGGTACTTTTGAGAAGAACTCAATCTCAGATTAATTTCAGTTGAAGGTTGCAGCGTACCATAATAAATTAGTACCTGGCGTTAAACAGTTTTTAATTATGTATATTTCCATTTGCATGTTTATATGTACTTGTTACGGTATTCATACCGTCTCTGGTGATTTTTAATTTCACAACTGTTTTACACTATTCAGCATGACCTATATTTGCAATTAACATGTTTTTCTATACATTTACCACCAGGGGCAGTTTACAACTTGTAGTTCTCAGTTTCTACTTCGATATCAACAAAGTCCTACACCTAGATCTGTGAAGGAGAGAGGACACCAATACACGTGTATTGATTGACTTTGTCACACTCACATCTCTAAGAAGTATTCAGTATACAGTCAATAAAAAAAAATTGTAAAAAAAAAACGTTAGCCAAGCTCTCCTTCAAAATATTCGGCTGTCAATGTTGTGATACATAGAAGTTGAGCTAAGCTTTTCTTCTTCCTCCCTAGTTTCGCATTGAATAGAAGTAAGATCATTTCGCCTGTTGACAAGCGCCAACCCAATCATTTTCGTGCTAAAAAAGTAAAAATTTTAAAAAAAAAAATTTAAAAGTCAGAAGATTTTTAACTTCTGATTTGGACTTAAGTCCATCAGTTAGTGTCTGAAGAGTTAGTAAACGGTGACTTTGGAGCCGTCCTAGCAACGAAGCACATAATAAATTCAGAGTTGTTCTAAATCGGCCTTGTTGATTCTGGCGTTGATTCGCGTGTGTTCGCACTGTCCATACCATTGATTGCTATATTTCCTATTAAAAATATCGATCTTTGGTTGGTTATCGCTCATTTGTCAAATGCGTCAGGGCCTACAGGGTTGGCTTGGTCGCTTTGGTTTACTGACCCCTTCTGAAAATCAGTTATATTTCTGAGTGGGTAGACTCTAAATACGATTTATTTATTTTAATTCAAAATCACAAACAAAATTGCTTGGCCATTGATTTGGTTCATACGAGAACTCTAAAAATATTTATCTTGAACACATTGCATTTTATTATATATTGTTTTAGAAGGTGACATAGGTACTCACGTATTATGGGACAGATGCTCTTTCTGTCATTCTCGAATTCATTTTTTATGTTACATGTTCAAATGTTGTACAAATAAATGCAAATTTTAATAAACAAATAAAATAAAAATCCAAATACTTGTACATGCTTTATCCGTCGGTACTCGGTGCACTTTACTAAACTAAACAACAACTACCCTTTATTACTGCTATAAATAAAATGACACTGGTAAGTATGAATACTAGCCACATATTCAGAGTATGATTGAATTGGTGTGATAATAAGCGTTTTGTGAAATAGACTCCCGTATCGGTGACTTGGGGGATTTTTCTATCTTCCAATACACTCATCCCTAAACTTTGCTTTAAATAATGTTCGCAAGGTATTTTAAAATTCTTAAATGAGTTATATTCACCATGCGCGTAACAAATTTAACGTTTTCAATTTCAACGTACATCACACCATATCCACGACAATGGAACGAGTTAAAAATATATTAGTTATGTCACAATAATGGATGACAAAATACCGACGCACTAAACGTTTGTGATGTGCATTATACATTATATTAATTGCATCATGGCTGTTTTTAAATTGCAATCAATGAATTCATTTCGTTATGTTTTATTAATTTGACTTGTTTGTAATCAATCATCATCTTCATTATTTATGATATATTTATATCCTAGTTATTCCTTAGCTACAAGATTCCTTTCAAAGACATTACGTCTACATTTCTGTGCTCTGCTATCTGCGTGCCACAATTTCAGATTATTTCTTTTACAATAGTGTTGGAGGAATGGCATAATCACTAATTGAAAGAATGTTTTATTTATTTATTGATCAAGATTGCATATCACTGAAAAGTTATCTGTAAGATAGAACATAGCCATAGACTTTGATTTTTTAAATAACATCTGTACGCTCCTTAGTCAAACATGGAGCTGAATGGGAAGATAAAAGTCCATGGTCCAACCACTGATCTCGCTACGGAACGTGTTGTAGGCGATGACCAATTAGTTGCATTATGCATTCAACGTTGAATGTTCGGGTACCACTTTACAATATTGAGAGATTTCATTGTCCATTATGATCGTACAATATAGAACTAAATAGAGAAAAGTATTAACATCACGAGTATATAAATTAACGAAACGATCGTAATTCAACAATTCATCAAAACTTATACTTCCAACAGAGGTAACACGTGCATAACGTGTAAGAGATCGAACCCCTTCATCGGCAATCCTGACTGAAACATATCCCGGTAGCCCTCGGACAACCTAGCACTGTCCATACCACTGATTGCTATATTTCCTATTAAAAATATCGATCTTTGGTTGGTTATCGCTCACTCGTCGATTGCGTCGGGGCCTACAGGGTTGGCTTAGTCGCTTTGATTTACTGTCCCCCACTGAATATCAGTTATATAACTGAGTGGGTAGACTCTAAATACAATTTATTTATTTATTTATTTATTACCCTTACACCCTAATAAAAATAATGATGTCACGCCAGGTAAAACTGACGTGTACCCTATAGCTCGCATCATCACAAAATATTTTTTTGATGTAAATAAAGTACACGAAGCCATAATTTCAAATTTTCATATTGTTTTCTATTAACACCGTGCTTAACAGATACAAACAAATAGTAATGTTAACTTTATAGTGTCAGGGCATGAAGTACAGAGGTTCTGGCTCTAGTCCCAGGGCACGGGATAGTTAGGACCTGTACATATAAAACATATTTTATGTCACAATAATTGGAAGTTTCCACCGATTCCACCGATGCACTACACTAAACTTACGTGATATAGATAAACATTGCATCTTAATGGATTTCAATCATCAAGGCACGTTTTCATTGTTATGCTGTTTTCATTGCGATATGTTGTAAACATATCACGAAAGTATATATCAATGATAATAATATATCCCACTTAAACCCTGTCTACAAGATTCCTTGCAGACATCACGCCACGCTTACTACGTTGTACAATTTAATTATAATTTTCTTGCAATAAAATGTCGATAAAATATGACATAATTGCAGTTTGAAAATAATGTTCTTTATTTTATGCGTTGTGATTGCATACCACAGAAAAGTTACATGAAATATCATAAGATTTTTCTGTCTCAAATTAAATCTTTTGTCTCCTAATAACACTAAGGAGTGATTTCACAAACAGAGCACTCACTTGTTGTAGACCCCGTTTGTATTTCAATATACAAACTTTTTTCATTAGGATGCCCTCTTTAGGGTAAACATTAAGTTTATCCAGTGTGATCATTTTCAGATGACAATAGGGTAGCATTATTATTGTAGTATTTGGTTTAAGGGCGCGTCAACCGTTAGGACCAAAGCAAAGTTAGAAAAGGTGGGTTCTCACTTCGTGGTTGTCAGTGTCTTCGTCTTCGTCCGTGTTGTCGTAGTCGACTCGTCGTCGACTTCGGGGTGGTCATCGAGGGCAGGGAGAGGGGTTCCTGACGACGACTGCTAGAGCTCGCCCTTAGTTTCGGGGAGTAAGCTATACTCGACTACTTATTAGGTGATGATTGCGATATAGACTTTGCCTCTTTTCTCGCCTTTTACGATCAGCAGCAACTGGGACAAATTCTACCTCGGGTACGGGTACGGGTACGGGTACGGGTACGGGTACGGGTACGGGTACGGGTACGGGTAGTTTATTACGGTTTATGATATAATTATGAATGGAGTGTTGTTGTTTATAGGTAGCCTACTTATTCTACTTCTACAGCAGCGTTTCTATGTTTGACAATTTTATGTATTATCTGTTTAAAGTCAAATTAAATTAAAAGAATTCGCAATGTATACAATTCAATCCAAGAAATGTACACGCGCATGTATGTGTTTCATTAAATATACAAACATTTGCCACTAAAAAAAAAAATCTTAAAATATGCTCATCGTTTTATCCATGCAGAAGTGTTGTCTTCCACGTTTTTCTAGATAATTTTTATGTTAATTTTGACTGCCTTAAAAAAAGGGAAATATATAGTGAATTTGAAAAATTTTATTTTCATTCATACTTTAAATATATTTGATGGTTCCGGTGGCCCACCGGTTTGCACCGTGATATCCCTCCTACCCAACGTGGGCTCATATTTCACGTATAAGGGCACGAGTTCTGTAACCGAACCTTCATCTTACTATAAAAAAAGTCGTCTTATACAATTTTATTTTAAAAGGGGCGTAAAATAACTTCAACGAGACTTTGAACAGGCATGTGTCGATTATATTGTAAAGCGGATTTGAAAGGATGCAATTAATAAGTGTCAGCAAATATTATAACAATTGTGCGTAGTGTCAGATTAAGATAATATAGTTTGAGTGTTGAAAAGAATCGCCCACGACCAGGACTGCCCGAGACCTTTTTTTAGGAATCATTTCAAAGAAAACCCTAAGCCTCAAGCATTTTGCTTAATCGGCTTCAAGAAACGACTTTTAATGAAAGACAGTTGAATAATTTTATAGCACATTAATATTTGTCTGACCTTGAGTTTGACGCCATGACCTTTGGGCTTGGAGCCATCATATCAAAGAAGAGCTAACTAATTTGGAAATGTGAGAACTGATGACCTAATCTAGGAAGTAGTTTTCTAGACAGCCACATACTACGTTTGATTGGTTCATGATTCAAACGTGAGGCGATCAGTGATAATAATTTGGTGCCATTTTAAAATTATTACAATATGGAAACTTTTATTAAGACGGTTAATTTGTTGAAGCTCGGTCCAAAATTTTTACAATGTTAAAACTTAAAATGTCCATAAGAAATTTTGCTTTTTCTGCAAATACAGCTAATTTATCACTTTCCGACCTCAATTTTTACCCAAAAATTTTGAAGTTTTGGATGTTGTTTATAATAAACGATGACCGCAATGGGCGACCATACCATACTTGTATGTCGCCTACCCAAGCTTGGGAAATAACTACATATTACTAGAGGCATGAAAATTTAGCGTTTTAGGTTATTGATGCTAAATCAGTAAGTATAAAATTCTTAAAAACGCTACAAAATGCTAAATTTACTGAAAATAAGGTTTACCTATACCAATTGAGAATTGGTTTAGCCTTGTATTCTAACGTTTAAAGAGACTACATTGAATTGAAATGTTCCTATAAAGCATTATTTGAATTCATTCCCCATTAAAAATACAAGAAACTCCCCACATTTGGAGTTTTGGTGGAAAGAAGAAAATTAATGCTACAAAATGCTAAATTTGGAAAAATTAATGCTAAATATTCAGAATATAAATGCTATTTTTTCATAGCTCTACTACCCGTTTGGTGGCAGATTTTCTTTCCGTTTCTGAATAAAGTCAGCACTATTTGTAAAATAAGCTCCGATAGCGACAGTCACACATTAATTACTTGACATTCTGGTACAAACCACACCCCGATAGGACAACGATAATAGCTTCCAGTGATCCAGACTATACAAAGCATTTTTGCGTCAATGTCTGGTTTGCTGAGCATATCCAGCAGTTTTAAGTTGAATTTATATTTATAGTATGGAATTGTTTATACCCTAACTTATTTAATAACAGAAAAAAAACAAACTGAAAGTCGTTTTCACCACCAGAATAAAAGTGATCAAACTTGGTTATGTACGCTCATAGTCTGATTACTAAGAAAGGGGGTAATTTCGGGGGTCCTATTTTTGCATGCTTTAGAGTATTTATGCACAATATTAACTCATATTTTTATGGGGCATTTTAGTTTAGTATAACGCTCTAGTTTTATGTGGAAAAAACAAATGCATTACAACCAGTTGTAATTTAAGTGGTAATTTAGAATGATGAATTGATAGAATACTATCATAGTAAACAGTATTGGGATTTAAAAGCCATTAAATAAATACATTCCCCAGTTACACAACTGATTTTCATCGGGGGCATTAAATTTAAAGCCGACCAAGCAAAACCCCGTAGGCGCCGACACCAACGACGAGCGAATAATCACCAACTAGAGACTGTCATATTTTTCGTATGGGAAACCCGTTCAATCAAGCTGGACAAAGATTCCACCCGCGGACAGCGTCAGATCAAAAAGGCTAAAATTTGTAACAACCTTAGAATGTATAATGTGCCTCGTTGCTAGACGGCTCCAAAGTCACCGTTACACATTCCTAATTCAACAACTGATGGACTCAAGTCCACATATAAAGTTACAAAACTTCTGCTTAAAGCGGAATCGAACCCGGAACTGCATTGGAAGCAGAGACTCTAACCAGAAGACCAACGAGCAACATTTATTACACCATTATATAACAAACCCCTGAATTAAAGATTTTGACCCTTTCGGCCCCAAGTTTATTTGGTCTAAATAAGTCATTTAGACAATGAATTCAAAATTTAATTTTTTCTTAGATTTTTGGTGTTAAAAAAAATAATCGTGTTTTTGACGGAATTTTGGGAAATTTTGGATTTGAATTAAAGCTTAATTTTAAGTACAAATTCAAACTTGAAACACATTCTAAAAAATAGAATTTTTTTGAATATATTTTGCATATTTTGAATTTTTTGTATCTCAAATAGCAATACTAGAAATTTATTTCATTTCCGGGACAAACCGAATTTTTTCCATTTTCAGCCTTTTTTGCAGATGTGTAGGCCTATTTTCAATCTTCTCTAAAAAATATCACTTTTTGTCCCATTGGAATGTTTTTTTGTTTGTTTTAAAATTTTTCATTAAAAAAAATATATTTGGGTCGAATTGAAAAAAACTATTTTTACCCGGATTAAAATTTGATGACAGTTTGTCCACTATGGTGGACGCGGGGGCCGAAAGGGTAACACGTGTCTTTGACTATACTTCACGAACTAGTATTCTATTCACGTATTGCTTCCAAGACATGTACAGAATTGGCTCAATTGTTAACAACCCATGACCGCGGCCCCCATAAACGAACCGTTTAGCACAGCTAATCATGGCCCTAATCCAATAAAGATCTAATTAATCAATTGGCGGTTTAAACTAGGCTTGGCTCGAGTGCTAAGCGCTTGACTCTGATTCGGGAGGTCCCGGGTTCAAATCCCGTCGAGACCGGCAATCCTGACTGAAGTTTTTTTCGGAGGTTTTCTTCAGTCGTTAATGCGAATGTAAGGAATTGAGTCCTCTTAAACAGCCCTCAGACATCCCTTCACAATTGTCCTATCCACAACCTGAAGAGGGGCATGAATTACGCACCCTGGGCAGGCTTCCCACGAAAAATTATAATTACTATGTGTATTGAAAACGATAATTAGGATCGTCCGTTTTGGTCAAAAATTTATCAAAACGAAGATCGTTAGTCCATTGGAGAGAAGCAAAAATAAACCAAATCAGTTAGCTTTTTCCAGGATTGCAAATGATCAATGTCATGAAATGGGCCTTTTTCCCTTTTTGGTTTTCAAAAAACCATAAGCCTCAAGCTTTTCGCTTAATGGGGCCAAGAAACGACTTTTTAATGACACAGTTGAATAATTTTATAGCACTTTAATATTTGTCTGCCCTTGATTTGCGCCATGACCTTTGGACTTGGACCCATCAATCAAAGAAGAGCTAACTAATTTGGAAATGTGAGAACTGATGATCTAATCTAGGAATTAGTTTTTTAGACGGGCACAGATACTTTTGATTGGTTCATGATTAAAACTGGGGATCAGTGATAAAAATTTGGTGCCTTTTTTAAAATTTATTAAAATTATGGAAACTTTTTTTAAGAGGGTTTAAATTTGTTGAAGCCGGGTCCAAAATTTTTACAATTTTAAAATTTAAAAATGTCCATAAAAAATTTTTGCTTTTTCTGCAAATCAGCTAATTTATCACTTTCCGACCTCTTTTTTTCCCCAAAATTTTGAAGTTTTGGATGTTGTTTTAATAAACAATGACCGAAAGGGGCGACCATACCAATTTTTATTCGCCTACCCAAGCTTGGAAATAACTACATATTCTAGAGGCTGAAAATTTAGCTTTTAGGTTATTGATGCTAAATGAAAGTATAAATTTTAAAAAACCAAAAAAATCAAAATTTATGAAAAAAAGGTTTCCTATCCCAAATTGAGAATTGGTTTAGCCTTGTATTCTAACGTTTAAAGAGACTAATTGAATTGAAATTTTCCTATAAAGCATTTTTTAATTCTTCCCCTTTAAAAGATACAAGAACCCCCCACTTTGGAGTTTTGGTGGAAAGAAAAAAATTTAATGCTCAAAATGCTAATTTGGAAATTAATGCAAAATATTCAGAATATAATGCTTTTTTTTTAGGGCTCTACTCCCCTTTGGTGGCAGATTTCTTTCCGTTTCAAAATAAAGCAGCCTATTTGCAAAAAAAGCTCCGAAGCGGCAGTCACCATTTTTACATGCATTTGGTACAAACCACCCCCCGATAGGACAACGAAAATAGCTTCCAGTGATCCAGACTATACACGCTTTTCTGCGTCAATGTCTGGTTTGCTGAGCATACCACGTTTTAAGTTGAATTTTATATTTAAGTATGGAATTTTTTTATACCCTAATTTTATTTAATAACAAAAAAAAACAAACGAAAGTCTTTTTTCACCCCCAAAATAAAAGTGATAAAACTTGGTTATGTACGCCTAGTCTGATTACTAAAAAGGGGCGTAATTTGGGGGCTCCTTTTTTTGCTGCTTTAGAGTATTTATGAAATATTAACTCATATTTTTAGGGGACATTTTAGTTTAGTATAACGCTCTAGTTTTATTGGAAAAAACAAATGCATTAAAACCCAGTTGAAATTAAAAGGGGTAATTTAAAAGATGAATTGATAGAATACTACATGAAAACAGTTTGGGATAATAGCCATTAAATAAATACATTCTCGTTCAAAACTTTTTCATCGGGCTTTAAAATTTAAAGCCGACCAAGCAACCCCTAGGCGCCACACCAACGACGGCGAATAAACCCAACAGAGCTGTCATATTTTTCGATGGGAAACCCGTTTAAACAAGCTGGACAAGATTCACCCCGGGAAACGTCGAATCACAAGGGTAAAATTTGTAACAACCTTAGAATGTATTTTGTTCGTTGCTATGAAAAGGGTCCAAAGCACCGTTCCCCCAATTCCCAAATTTAACAACTATGGACTCAAAACCCATATAAAGGTACAAAAATTCTGCTTAAAGCGGGGGAAACGAACCCGGAACTGCGGGGAAAACAGGGACTTAACCAAAGACCACGAGAACATTTTTTACCCATTATATAAACCACTGAATTAAAGATTTTTACCCTTTCGGCCCCAAATTTATTTGGGGTTAAATAAGTCATTTTTGACAATGAATTCAAAATTTAATTTTTTCTTAGTTTTTGGGGTTAAAAAAAATAAACTGTTTTTGACGGGAATTTTTGGGGAAAAAATTTTGGGTTTGAATTTAAAAATTAATTTTAAGTAAAAAATTTAAAATTGAAACCAAAACTAAAAAATAGAATTTTTTTTTAATTTTTTTTTCATTTTTTAATTTTTTTTCCAAAAAATAGCAATACTAAGGGTTTAATACATTTCCGGGGCAAACCAATTTTTTTCCCTTTTAGCCTTTTTGCAGATGTTATTTTTAAACTTTTCTAAAAAATTCATTTTTTTTTCCCCTTTGGGATGTTTTTTTTTTTTGGGGTTTTTAAATTTTTTTTCAAAAAAAATATTTGGGGCGAATTGAAAAAAACTATTTTTTACCCGATTAAAATTTTATAACAGTTTTGTCCACTAGGTGGACGCGGGAGCGAAAGGGTCAGTGTCTTTTACTATACTTCACGAACTAGTATTCTATTCACGTATTGTTTTAAGACATGTCAGAATTTTTTTCTCAATTTTTAACAACCCATGACCGCGGCACCATAAAAGAACCGTTTTTGCACGTGATCATGGCCCAAACCCCTAAAAAATCCAATACATCAAATTGACGGTTTAACTAGGCTTGGCTTTAGTGCTAAGCGCTTGACTTGATTTGGGGGGGTCCCGGGTTCGAATCCCCTCGAGACCGGGAATCCTGACTGAAGTTTTTTTCGGAGGTTTTCTTTAGTCGTTAATGCGAATGAAGGATGGGGCCCCTTAAACGCCCTCAAACATCCCTTCACAATTTTTCCTATCCACAACCTAAGGGGGGCATGATTACGCCCCCGGGGCAGGCTTCCCCGAAAATTATATAATTCTAGTGTATTAAAAACGATAATTAGGACGTCCTTTTTGGTAAAAATTCTAAAGATCGAATATTCGTTGTCCTTGGAGAAAAAGCAAACAAAACCAAATCATTAAACTTTTTTCCGTGATTGAAAATTGATAAAAATGTTCATGATAGTGGGCCCTTTGTGTAAAATTTTTTCTGATATTTTATTTTCGATTTTTTAGTGATAATAACATCAATGTCACAGAATTATCAAAATTGGGCCCCTAAATGACGAACTGTAAAACAAAGGGTAAAAAAATGATCACCCCAAAAATCATTTAATTTCCGTCAAAAAGTTTTTAAAAAATGAAATTTTTTTTAAATTTCCTTAATTAAATTCCTAAACCCTAAAAAAACCCGATTCTTTTTAGCATATATTGCCATTTGAAGAGATCTGAAAGTATTGAAGTTTTTTATTTCTTTAATTTCTTTAATATTTTTAGAGAACAGTCCAAAATATTACGTTAAAAATTTAAACTTCTATCTAAACATCATAAACATAATAAATGCACTCAAAATAATATATGTTTTTTCATTGATGCTTTGTATTGTGCATTTTTTTTAATCCTATATTGTTGGACCATGAACTGGCAATCGTTTTTAAAACTAACAAAAAAAGGTTCAATAAACAAAAACCAAGGCTAAATCGTATCAGCCACTACCGGCTCCCTGACATTGAACTGGGAAATATTTCTGCGTTTGATAAAATAATTCTAGGTCAAACTATATATGGTTGGGAAGTAGGCCATTTAAAACCCAAATGTGCGTACCAGCAGGGGTTGGATATAAATTTTAAAAAAGTGCGTGAAGCTATGCGAACTATGATAAAGCTAGGGTACCCCTCTACTTTAACTTAACGTACAGAGCAGCGCATTATATCTAAATTATCTCGTGAGATGGACTTTTAATGATTCGCTAAAACCTTGTTGTAATGTATTCACGAATAATTAAGATAATCACTCTGTTTTGGTCTACCTAACATAAATTTTTTAAAAACTTACGATTCATATGAGGTTATAAAATTATTTACGAACATTTTCGTACCACGAAATTAATTCACTGACATAACTAAACGCCATCTTTGGGGAAGAAATTGAAAATATTAAGTCAAACTTACAAACTGTTTCCGTCTCATAAAATGTATTTTCCCAAAATAAGCTACGTATTTTTTTTGAAAAAGTAACATTGATAATTAAGGTTAAATTAAAATTCGGGGTTTTTATCAAATGAAAACAACTGAATTTAAAAAGGTAATCTGATAGTATGTAAGTTATATTATGTTTGTTATCTGTAGCAAGCAGAACGGGTTTAGCACACGGTATTCCTACTTCACCCCGACCCTTACTAAATGTGTTTTAAACTTAGTCGAATCCATATTTTTAACTTGTTTGGGTGCGAGAACAAACATGCTTAACGCCCCTCGGCAATTTTATTTATTTATCTACGAATGTTATAAAAACAGTAAATATATCGTTATAAATAGTAAAAATAAAAACATTTATGTGGACGTGACATTTTATTACTTTTAGAAAAAAAAACCTTAACTTTTAGTATACTTAGCTACCATTTTGAAAAATTTTAAATACTTTTTACTTTTTAAAATGTTATGGTAAATTTGGTATACATATGTATCTATGATACAAAAAAATGTTCATTTTTTAACAAATACATACACTCGATGTCACTGCACTAGCGAAAATTTTGACTTTAAAATTTTACCAAAAGAAAAAATACAGTTAAATGTTTATATATTTAGCACAAAGGGGTGTAATAAAATTTCTAATAGTATACTTGATTAAATATTTTCTATTTATTATTTTTTGGCAAAAAATAGTTTTAAAAGGATAGGGGTGAAATTGCCCTCAGTAATTTCAATGTGTCCTCGTACTTACTCTTTAGTTCAAAACCCCTCCGGGGGACAATGTTTTTTTCCCCCATCAAAAAAATCCCAAAATTTCCCAAAATAGTCCCTTTTGGGGGGGGAATTAAAAAAAATTCCGATTAACATATCATACCTCGTCGCCACTTCCCTGTCGCGTCACCCCCTAACCCCGCACGCCCCTAAACCCCCAACCAACAAACAAACAACACCCGGGGTGTCGCGCGCATCTCGACCCCGCAGCCCTCATCACAAGGCACTGGACGGCGTGGTCCTCGGGGGAAACCGGTCAGAAGAAAATTGTTTTCGTTGGCACAGAAAACGTACGGTGGCCCTGTCCTTGGGTCTAAATAAAATTTTCGTTTTTCCCTTTTTTGTTTAGCTGTGAAACCCAACCTTGTCCCGGAAAATTACAGACGGGAAAGAGCCGCTACCGACTCGAGGGATTTTAAAAACTAATTTCTATAAAAAATATGTATTTTCTGAGGGTTACTTCACTCGCTGCAGTAGTCTGGGATTATGCATGGAAAACTTGATGAAAATTTTAAAATTGTTTTTTTATCGTGTTTCACACATTATTGATTTAAATTCTAGGGATTCTTTTTCTTCTTCTCATGATCATCTTTTTTGTTTAAATGTCCCCGTACCAGTATTATTACAGTTTTTAACTGGGGTTACTCAAGTTTCATAAACCCTTCTTTTTTAAATGCTGCCCTTTATTTCTTTCTTTCTGGAAAGGAGTTTCCAGGATTTTTTGGTAAGGAAATTTTAATCGGATTTTGAATTCGTGCCTTTCCCATAGAGGGGGGGACACAAAGAAAAAATTTTTTATTTAAAAACCTGTTAAATTCCGGGAAATGCAAAATTATTTGAAAAATTAAAAATTAAAGGGGGCTACGTAAAACGTTTGAGTTGAATTTTGTAAATTTTGATACAATACATTTTTAATTTTTTTTAAAAAAAACATTAAGTTATTTGCTTAAATTCATTTTCTTCATTTATTATTCACTAATTTATTAAAAAACATTTAAAGAAAAGTCTAGAATTAACATGGGATGAACGGGGGAGAGGGGCCAGAAAACTGAACGGGATTTTAGGTAATAAAGTTTTAGCCCTGCCTCTTATTTTACAAAAGATTTTTTTTAAAACAAAATTTAAAACGGGGTTTCAAGTCTCAAAAAACTTTTAAAATTTATTACATCAAGTTGACAGTGATGAATGGCTTTTGAATGCACCCGAGGAAGCAAATACAAACACATCATAAAAAACATAAACAATATACACAGAAAATTTTTTATGAAATAAATTTATTTTTTACCGGGGTAAAAAAGTAACCAACCATTGATCTAAGTGTAGTCTTGTATCATTTTGGGGGCAAATTAGTATCATTATTGATATAAAATTCAAAATAAAAGGATACTACTTTAAAATACTTTTCTATGAAATAACCAGTTTACTTGGGGAAAACCACTCCTCATTTTTGTACACTAAAAAACCCCAAACCCCATATTTAACAAGGGGGGAGGGCGTTAATTTTTCAGCGTTGCGTGTCAATGTGAAACGCTCGCGTTAAAAAAATACGTGCTGAACAAAAATTTAAAGTTACTGTGGGGTAAAGACACTTTTTAATTACGTACTGTAATACTTAAGATTAGTTTTTTTATTAAAATGATAACCAAAAAGTGGTTGTGTCAAAGGGGGGTCAGCCTACTAACCTCTGCATTGGCGCGGTTTTAAAAAAAAGGTACTAGCTCAACAAAGAAAAAATGTGTGTTTTATGAATGGATGTTTTTAAACTGGAATTGTCTGGTTCAAAACATGCGACTGCTTTACACAAACCAACCAGTGTGCGGGTGTCGCATAGACGGTTGCGTTTGTGTCAACGGTGTGTAAAAAACAAATCGTCAACTTGATAAAATTTTATTGTAAATTTTTAATTAAAACCCCCTTTTAGTCCCAATTAAATTAATTTAAAAAAATTAAAAAAAACAAAAAAACCCCAATTTTTTTATAAAAAAATTAAATTTTAAAAAAATTTTTTAACTTTTTTTAAAAAAAATTTTGGGAAATTTTATTCGGGTTTTAATTTTTTTTTTTAATTTTTAAAATTAAATTTGAAAAAAGATTTTTTTTCTGATTTTTTTTGCACATTTTGCATTTTTTTTTGCTCTCAAAATAATAACATACCGAATGTATTACTTTTCTGGGGCAAACCCCCATTTTTAAAATTTTTTTCCTTTTTGCAAGTGTATTTTTCAAAATTCTCAAAAAGGGGACTTTTTGTCCCATTGATATGGGGAAAAATTGGGGTCAGATTGGAAAACTTGTCATTTACCCGGATTAAAATTTGAAATTTGCATGTCCATTTAAATGACTACAGGGACTGGAGGAATTAAGTCCTCAACAATATTGCTTAAAGTTAATGAGCATATATAACCATATAATATAGGTTACTCGCGGCTGCCACTTATCACACGAAGAACAAGGACAAATATCAATAACTAACCAATCAATCAATCATTACGCAGCAAAGTATACGTTTCCAGAAGACACCGCATCGGCTGCCTCATTAGAGATGTAAACTACAGACATTCGACTAGACAATGATGTAGTGTGTGGGCGTAGAGATAATAATATCAAAACAAACGTAAATATGATTAAAAAACTATAGTCGTGAGTATAATTTCAAGGTTCTTGAAATCCTCGGTAATATTCGAAGTTAATGATACAACGTACAACGGACTGACTGAGAGAAAACAGATTTATTTTAACAATTGACTTTCCTGCGGATTTTTTCGTTTGGCGGTACAAATCGGTAAAAAATACCGCCAAACGAAAAATTCGCCGGAAAGACAATTGTTAAAATAAATCTGTTTTCTCTCAGTCAGTCCATAGAAAAACAGTTAAAAATTAATGTCACAAAAGCACAACACCGCACGTTGAATGGTGTGCCCTGGCGAATTGAAGTTTGAAATTATTTTGAGGTGGCTATATTGGCCGTGTACCGGATCAGAAAAATTTGGAAAAAATATTTTTGATTTTCTAAAATAGCCATGTTTCAAAGCCATTCACTATATTTTAACTTGGTAGCATATTTTGGAAAATAGAAAAACGCGGTGGAATAGCCTTACTCAGGTGAGAAGACCTATGTAGGAAATAGCTTGTACCATACGTACTGCGAGGACGTGTTAGCTGGATATGTAGAGCGTAGTTCAAGGTACCAGTGAATTTTGGTTTCGAGGTTGCAGGTCTGTTAATTTTCAAGTAAGAGTTTGCTAGATCAATAAAGATTAAATTAATAACCAATCTTGATTAAAATCTCTTTAAATTAGGTTGTATTTTGCGAACAACACTTAATTTTAAAATACTTGTTTAAGTAATGTTGGAAGTCCCAAAACGATTTTGTTTAAGTAATGTTGGAAGTCCCAAAACGATTTTCTTATTTGATAATATAATAATATAAATAATAATTATAGCAAGATGATGTATATAAGTGAAATGGATAGGATGCGTTGTATAACAGACATTTATAATATTTTTTAAATATAATTCCTTATTCTTTTAAGTTTTAATATTTTCATTATTGATATTTGGTGGGATGCTTCAAGCCCCATACCCGACTTCATTGTATGAAACAGTGTCGGATATTTGGAAAAGGTCGCAAAAATTACTATTTTAAGTAAACTTTTATGTTTTACTTTGAGCTTTAAAAAATTTATTTTTCGACTATAACTTTTATCCTGTGACTTATTTTATAATAATGAATGATACTTGAATAGCCTATATAACAGGGTATTAATTAAAGTAATATCTCTCACCCCTCATCTTTCATCATCGCCCCAAAATCTGTTTATTATTATTAGTTCGAATATTTCATAACGAATTAACCGTAAAACCAGCTCATTATTAAATCATTCATATTCTAACACTTCAAAAGGTTGTACTGAGCACAGAAGGCCCCATGCATCCAGTACTAACAACAAGGAAGTAGAATGATTTCATGAGTTGTTAACCTGAAAATATTTTTTAAGCATCTTACAACTGCTATTATATGCCACAATGTTTCTGTATCGCTGATATGCCGTGTTAACATTGTGCTGCAAACATAACAAGAGCCATAGCAAAATGTAATGTAACTGAGTATGACACAGATAATAAGATAAGACATAAGATAATACATAATATTATGACACAATGACGTAAACAATCGAGCGACGACCTAGCATGCCTCGTGAATCCATTGTTAGGTTATGCATAAATAATAATTCATCTATAAAATATTAGATCTTTAATACAAAAACCTATAACGTTGGAAAAGGCAAAATATATTGCTAACATTAGCTTCATGTGAAAAATATCAATGTATAATAAAAACGAACATGGTTTTCAATCATCATATCATATCATTATCTATTTTGTCTATACCGCAAAATAGAATGTGATAAATACGCAATGTATGTGATTATACTCTTGAAAGTAACAATTTGGCTACAGAAAATCGATTAAAACTCGTTTTTGTATCTTCAAGGTAATAATTCCCATGGAAAAGGGTGTTCCTGAATAATGAAAGAGCCTGATTCTTGCTTATGATTGAGTTTCTTACTCTAATTATATTATTCACTGGTTTTTTATTCAAAGGACTAATAAGATATTTAGAACATTCTACTCATTATTTCCGCCCAAGAATATTTCAAGAATTAACCGGTTCTTGAAAAATTCAATACCTAGCAAAGACAATTAAACTAATCGAGAACTAGTACTAATGTTTCTGTGCTAGAAGGCCAAGTAAACTAATCTCTACATGTCATTTGACTTGCTTGTGGTTACAATTCTGCTTGTAATCAACGTTGTGCATCCGTCGTGCACTTCTAAATTATCATCAACGTTCCTCTTACAACGATTTTTGATTAAGATTCAGTAATTATTTACTATAATCACTTTTCTTCCACGGATAATTATTATTGAATTAAAAAGCTTACGTTTAAAGGTTATATCATTGAGTTTATGGTGTTGTTATAGATATGCGCCAATGGCGAATTTTTTACACTCGAATATTCGCTAGTTGGGTAGTACATTGTAGTTCTGACCAATGACGAACGCACAGATCGGCGCTAAGCAATAGAAACTTAACGCTATGACGAGAATGTACTACCCAACTTATGTATGTTTGTATTGTTGTCATTTCATAGTGGTAATAATAAATTACAATTTTAATCTGCAGTAAACATCTTTTAAAATATTTCCCCGTTTTCAAAAACAAATTCAAATTTAGGTTGGGGGAGCATTATCTTCAGTGACTCGGGTAATTTTGACTTCCTTATTTGCCGAGTAGTCAGACATGATACAACTTCTTCATCCGTTGTCTTCCATATTCTGCTTCTTATTTACCATGTCCATTTCTTCCGATCTTTCCACCATCTTCCCAATTATATCTCTACCCAAGACTAGCCTCTCCTCTATGCTTTGTTTAATTTGTTAAATTCACCAGTCTTTGGTATTTTTACTTTTCTATTTTCCCTTACTAGCCTTCCAAACTCTCCTTTTGCATTCTTTATTTTCCTATTTATTTCATGTTTTTAAACCGTGCATCTCAGTCACACTCTTCCAAAACGCCAACTCAAACTTTCCAACATTTTAAACATTTTTCCTTCATTTTTCCTTCATGTTTACTAAAAAAATTCAATGTTTTTCTGGATTTTACTGAAAAGTATATGTCTGTTGTAGAATAAAAAATAAAAAATAAAAAATAAAATTGGTTCTTGAACTTTTAGTCGAGAAAGGAAGTACACATTTATTATTTTAATTATTAATTAAAGCGGACATCTAACATAATAAAACTAGAATCACCTTGATAATTGTTGTGTTTCGTCACATATCGCAGCACAACGTTGTACGTCCATTACGTGTCTAGTTACACGCCAGACCTCAACTTGAAGCAGGAAAACACCTAAGCTCTTTGAAGTGTGAACGACGATAAAAATATTTAATTAAGTAAGTACTTGACACGCTCTCATGGGACAACTTCGACTGTGATGTAAGCTTCTTAGGGACACAGAGATACAAATCAACAATTAGCTTTTAGACTGCGGGATATTGTGTTAACACACACGTGATATAATTTTGAGATTTTTAAATTATTATTTTATTGGTATTGCATATTATTTTACTAAAAAACTGTTAATGTTAAAATATATAATAATATTATAATAAAAATGTATTCAAAAAGTAATTTTGAATACTGACAGCAAGAAAGTATGTGGTGTTCAAAACTTCAAAGGAAGCTTCAAAACCTTAATAATTTACTGTCAACATTTTATTGATACATTCAAGTAGATTTATATAAAGTGATTTTATTTTAATAAAATATCCACCACAACAAAAATTGACATTGAAGTGAACGATGTGTAAGAAAAACAATATTTAATTAACACAGCAAGGCAAAACAATTAGATCAAAAGACTAACCGAATCAATTGAATCTAAATTCCATTATTATTTTACAATTTCATTTTTCTTTATTTTAACATTACTAAATCCTAAACAACGTCATAAGGTCACACCAAGTAAAACGGATGTGAACCTTACAGAAGGCATCTTAACAAAAAAGTTTTTTAGCCAACAGTCCGGGTGGCAAGTACTTATCAAAATCTACTCCATGCATATTATCAAGGTCGTGTACTAAACGGTTTGCTACTTTATAATGTTTCATGGTCTACAACAAGATAATAAAATTCAATTTTGCATTCCCATGACGAAATACATAAAATACATGCTCCAACTAGGGATTAACTGTCTCAAACATCAACGCTCATAGAACATTATATATGCAAAGCCGTGAGACTATATAATTAAATATTGTAATTAACCACGAAAACAAACAAGAAAAATGTATATTAGCGTTAACATAGTTAGGAGATAATCGCTTGTTTGGTTCTTTTTTTAGAGCATCCGTTTTAACAAGATTTTCCATAGATCATAAATCATAATGATCATTGAATCTCATGCTGGCAATGCAGGCGCAATGGTTGACGTTAATGGAGCTTGCCCTCAAGTAGTTCACAATCAAGTTTAAGGGTTAACTCCCCCACAAATATTATAACCAAGCGAAATTTGAATTTTTAGTCGCACAAGAACATGCAAAATACCGAAATTTTAAATGATATTAATGTTGTTTTGTTAGAACAATATTATGCATTAATAATAAAATACCATAACATCTTTATCTCGTATCCAGCAGGCAATAGTTCTGTCAAAACTAAATTACTGTCCTTGTTTATTTTTCGATACTTTGCAGCGTTCTTCTTCTTGAGAATGAGATATGACTAAAAACAGTAATTTTGCATAGTTATAATATTGGTGGAGAGCGATGCGAGGGTTTTACCGATTTAGATGTTGAGTAGTCTCTTGTTATTGTTGATTACAATAATTTTTTTTTAAATCACAATTCTCACGTTGGTGTTAAGAATATGAGTAGTACATAACTTTGAACAGAAAACTGTAGAAATGCGACCACTACAAAAATTCCGTCCAAAACTGCAAGTTCAAGTTGATTTGAATGCAGATGATGTACGTGTTAGGCGAGAGAAAGGTAGGCCTTGTGTATTGAAAGGTGCGGGGCGGCGAAGTCACACAAGAACTGAATAAACGGCGCCCGGAAACGACCGCATGAAATGGTGCGGGACACAGTTGAGTTGGTACATCTGTAAGATTGTATTGCGTATTTCCATACATCGGTCTATTATGGCCTAAAATATTATACCTCGGTCGTATGAGCCTTTTTCGGGATCCAAATAAATTTATTTGTAAAAAGTTTCCACTCTGAATGTTTAGTGTCAACCATTGAAATTTGGAAACATATGTAGTTCGCCTTTTAAACAATTGTAAACGATGTTTAAATGAGAACTCTGATTGCATTTTATCTTACAAACTAAAACCTTAAATCAAAACTGTAAATAAGTGGGTAGGCATTGTATATTGCACCGTCTTGAAATACGAACGTGTGGCTCGTTGATCTTGTGGTTAGCGTCTCTGCTTCCAACGCAGAAGATCTAGGATTCGATTCCCGCTACAGGCAAAAGTTTTTTTTTACATCTGATTTGGACTTGAGGCCATCAGTTCTTGTCGTAGGAATTAGTAAAGGTTAATTTAGAGTCGTCCTAGTAACGGGGCACATAATAAATTCAAAGTTGTTCTGAATCGGCCTTGTTGATTCTGGCGTTGACTCGCGGGTGTTCGCACTGTCCATACCACTGATTGATTGCTATATTTCCTATTAAAAATATCGATCTTAGATTGGTTATCACTCACTCGTCGATTGCGTCGGGGCCTACAGGGTTGGCTTGGCCACTTTGTTTTAATTTCCCCCAATGAAAATCAGTTATATGACTGAGTGGGTATAGACTCCAAATACGATTTTTTGATTTTCGATTTAAATATAACATTGTTTCTATATGTGCTTTATACCGAATGCCAAACTTTTGATTCGAGTGGCGACAAAGACGTGCAGAAGATTTAGGCAACTACGAATCGTCCTACAGACCTACATCTCCCAAGCCGTGTACATAATGTGTCATTATGTCTTTCTTACACACCCAAGCAAGCAAAACAATTAATGAACGTGAGAGCTTGGGCCGGCGGCGAAACTTGCGGGAGAAAAAACTAATTACTGTAAGTGATACTGAAACAGCGGTGTCACAAATTACTCCACTTTGCTGAAATAATACGAAATCTGCAAGGCAATGCACGCTAAGAGCTTACAATCTCCACCATAGCAATCATGAATGGGTTGTTAGCATAGTCTAACACACACACTTTACACTAATCGCTTGGTGAGTGGGATTTGATTACACACAATACCGGTCATTATGTGGACATACTCGTCCAAAAGGTCAAATGGTGTACTTAAAGGGGTTATTACCTCCAAAAATATTTTTTACCACATAATCTATAACACTTAAAATTACTGTTTTAAATAGTTATTTCTTGTAACTGAGATTTGAAACGAATTTTTGAAAGCATTTTGATCCTGAAATTGGCGAAAATTGTCGCTTTGGGGAATTTCCAAAATCAGATTTAACTTGATAATTTTTTGTTCCACATAGATGCTAGAGCATCGTACCAATCTAAAATTACCAAAATCGTGTCTCGAGACTGTGCTCAAGTATACACTCAAACATGCAAAAATATGCATTCCAAAATCACACCCATTGTTGGTAATCAGCATATTTTGACCGAACCACTTGCCCAAATTACAAAACAGAATATAGAGAATTTACAGAAAAGGCTGTCGAATACATCAATAATGGCCCATATTTTTTTAAATCAAAATCCTCCAAGGTCACGGGACATAAGATCGTACCCATTTTATTTTATTATGGGAGATTTTTGATTTTTTTTGATTGATATTATTGGCATTTTTGCCATTTTTTGGGAAGGTCATGGTGCACCCAATAATTATTCTATTAATTGCTAAATTCATAACTAGTTAGCCTGAATGCAATATATGTTTTGAGTTTAGCGGGTGAATACCTCTTTGCCTTTAACAATAGGTTGTGTTTACCATATGGCCCAAGTGATTTTTCGCCAATGTGAGATATGTTTAAAATGTATGCAATCGAAAACTTGGAACGCCAGTATACGCTGTAGAAGTGAGCTTGTTATCAGTTTAGCTGGCGTGTCAACTTTAAGGGGGAATTATGATTTTTGCGCTTTTGCATGCGTGACACAATTAGCCACAAGTCCGCATCAGCACACCTCAGTAAACTGATATCAACTACTTTTTCAATAGTACCAATGGTGATGAAAGACGAACTGGATGTTTACATTCGGAACTGGGGGGGTGGCACTTGAAAAGTAGGGGGGATTCCCACCATTCCCCCTCCATCCCTTTCTACGCCTGCGCTCTATCAGGTCAAAATACATTTCAGAATTCAGATATGCTCTTAAATAATAATTAAATCCGTATTTAGTCTACCCACTCATTCATATAGCTGATTTTTAGCGGGGACATTAAATTTAAAGCAGACCAAGCCAACCCTGCAGGCGCCAACATCATCGACGAGAGAACAATGAATATAACTAGTTACCGGCATATTTAAGTTTATACACCGATCAATCAAGTTAGACACGATTCCACCCGCGGACAGCGCTAAAATTAGAATCCATTTTAGCAATGTCAGTACTGGACAGTATCGTCAGCATATAATTTATATATCAGACAGACCATCGTGCAGCGTAAATGAATTCAATAAATATACATATGGTCTCACATTGGAGGACGTCTAGTGTTAAGACGGTATTGTTCTGTCAGCCGCAAGGCCAAGCTCCTTGTTAACCTGTGAGCCTGATCACTTCATCAAGATCCGCACAAAGACGGAACACTGATTTAATACAATTCCATGTCCCGAAGTTGTTGAAAGCAATCTCCCATGACTTTGTAATAGGTAAAACAAATGCAAATAAAGGTTGAATGAATTTGTGATGGACAGGAATAGTGTTGTCGACAATTATTATAGCCGGTACTGGTGAGGTAAATTGTTTTATGAAACCTAGGTATATTTAGTGCATTCAAGGTGTCTTTTCAAAAACAACTATAGTGCAAAATATGATACCAGCATAAAATTTTCCAGTTATAAAGATTTTGTAATGAGTATTTCGTAAATTACTGGCTCCACGATGAGTTCTTAGTAATTTAACTATTAATTGATTTATTAAAATAAATTACTTAATTTTGCCTAAAAATTTCAAAAGTGAGGATAAAATTGTCATGTCTAGTATCAATTGAAAGCATTTCTCAACGACATAAAGAAAAAAAATATTAAAAAAAATATACTGAAATATATAATATGTTGTAGCTAAATTAGAAGATTTTAGTGATTTTTTAGTTTTCGAACCAAACTTCAATTTGAAATATCTTCTAACCAATCATAACACAGTGTTCACAAAGTAGCTGGCAACTTTTAATGTTCAATAAATTGTTAATTTTTCAATAAAGCAGTTACAATGTATAACAAATTATAAAATAGTGTAAATATGTGTAACTATGTTACAAAATGTGATACCAACTTCAGAATTTTGCAATCTTATAGATTTTTGAATGATAATTTCGAAAATCACTGACTCAAAGCTGAGTTCTGAGTATTCAACTATTCATTCACTCAATTCAATTCAATTTCAATAAATTTTATTCTTTTTTTAAATACCTTAAACCACTTACAATGCAATATTACAAATAACAAGCCAAAAAAATAAATAAATTACTAATATATTAAAAGAAAAAAAAGTTTTTTTTAATTATTATTATTATTTAATTAAATAAATTACTTAATTGTGTAGACTACACGAATTTCAAAGTGAGTATAATTGTTTAAAGTTAAGTATCAATTAAAAGCGAAAAATTAGCAAAAACAATACACAGAAAAAAATATTTAAATAATAATTGTTAGAGCTAAATATATTGTTTAGGTGTTTTTGAGTATTTGAAAAAATTCAATATAATGTTAAAGTTCTTCTAACCATTGATATCATAGTGTTCACAAAAGAGCCAGTTACTATTGATGGTGCATTCTGATACCTCACACAACATGTTTCTGCAACTTTTGAATTTTTAGAACATTTTGTTAATGTGTGTTGAAAATATTGTTTACCTTCTACAACTATGGGACAATTAAATATGGTTTATTAATTATAATTACCAGCCACCATTGTTTTTTGGCAATAGTATCATGTTCTAATAATTGTTCTGCTTCTTGTCTTAGGACCGTAGGATGCGAGCTTGGACAAACCAGGTTTGATTCAGAGTTCTCTCTGTATAAAAAGATTGTTTTGTATATTTATTAGCCTACCGTTATAATATGCCACCAAAGATTGATTTTGTAGTTATTTTCAAAGCTTGTGTGGGAAACTATTAATTGAAATATTGAAATGTATTTTGTTCGCAACGTACACACACCCTTTGTAAATAACCTGCCAAAAATTATATTTGAGGTAAAAATTTTAAGTCAAAAAGTGGTCCAGAATGTATCTTAAATTCGCTTGATTTGACTAGCAAGCGATTTTTTTAATAAAATTTAATATTAAATAATTGTCTTGAGTTCATTTAACTGTGTAAATTGTTAATAATTTTATCTAAGGTGCACGTTTATTTTTCTTATTTTCCACCTTTTTTCATCGTATCACATTGTACATGTAATATTGGCTTCTGTCATTAAGCGAGCGAAGCGAGCGTTTTCCATTTGACTCTGCCGGAAAATAATTAGTCACTGGTTTTGTTTTTTTTTTGGTTTGTTTGTTTGTTTTGTTTGTTTGTTTGTTTGTTTGTTTGTTTGTTTTTTTTTTTTTTTTTTGTTTGTTTGTATGTCTCGCCATAACGTTCGAACGGAGGCTCGGATCGAGTTGAAATTTTAACCATCCGCAAGCTTCGTTCTCGATTGAATGCCATTAGTTTTGTGGCAAAATCGTTCAAAAAGTTACATTAAAGTTAATCGAAAGTTTTTTTCTAAAACTTAACGGGGACAAAATCTGAGATAGCCAAATCATTTAGAATGTCCGTCCGGTCACGAATATGGTTAATTTTAGTTTGATCCGATAAGTAGTGTAGATGTAAATTACATTATAACAAAAGTAACGTTGCCATGGCAACGAAAAGACGCGCGAAGTTTCTAATGCACTGCCACCTAGAAGTAATCAAAATACTTTCGAGAAAGCAGTCTATTATTTGTCACCAAAGAGTTTAAATAGTTTTCCCAAGGAGTCAAGGTCCTCTAGATGGCGGTGGATTTTATCCACAAAGTAAAGATTTACATACGTGTTTACCCCAAGGAGGTATGAATAATGTAAGGAGACAGCATGCGCTATCTGTGGCTGTACAAATGAACGTGGCCGTTTTGAACGTCTCTGATCGAGTTTTTCGCAGTATTTGCTGCTTCTCGTTGGTGCTGACCAATATGGCGGCTACTAAAACATAGAGTTTTTCGCAGTATTTACTTCTTCTCGTTGGTGCTGACCAATATGGCGACTACCATCGACGGCACTGAAACAGCTGATATTATACTTGAAACATTGATAAAACTCTTGTATCAATATGAGAATGAATAATAAAGAGTTGAAATTTAATTTTTGTTGATGTGCTGCGTTTTTGTTTGTTTTGGAATGTTCATAGCTTTGACAATGAGCTCTAATAATACCGACGACCTTGCTTTGGGTTCGAGGCTTTCGCGCACCACCATTGTCGTTCAAAGTGGCTATGGTTTTGACGGCGACATGCTGTCTCCTTACATTATTCATACCTCCTTGGTTTACCCCAAGGAGGAAGGAATAATGTAAGGAGGCAGTGTGGCGTCGTCAAAACCATAGCCACTTTGAACGACAATGGTGGTCGGCGAAAGCCTCGAACCCAAAGCAAGGTCGTCGGTATTATTAAAGCTCTTTGTCAAAGCTATGAACATTCCAAAACAAACAAAAACGCAGCACATCAACAAAAATTACATTTCACCTCTTTATTATTCATTCTCATATTGAAACAAGAGTTATTATCAATGTTTTAAGTATAATATCAGCTGTTTCAGTGCCGCCATAGTAGTCGCCATATTGGTCAGCACCAACGAGAAGGAGTAAATACTGCGAAAAACTCTATGTTTTAGTAGCCGCCATATTGGTCAGCACCAACGAGAAGCAGCAAATACTGCGAAAAACTCGATCAGAGACGTTCAAAACGGCCACGTTCATTTGTACAGCCACAGATAGCGCATGCTGTCTCCTTACATTATTCATACCTCCTTGGTTTACCCAAATACCTTGGCAATAATAAATAATATTGGAAACATGGCCCTGTGGACAGCGAACGTCGCAAATTTTAAAATTTAAAAAAATGTGCAATGTGGGTCTAGCTATAGCACGTGCTCGCTTATCAACGCGTCCAACTGAGCGTTTCCTAGTTATAGAAAATTAGCATTGTCAACCGACAATTGGTTTTAAATATATAATTCATTCGAGTCGATAAGTACATACGAATCAAAAGTATGTATATTTTTTACGATAGATATAATAATGCGTTATGCTCGCCTGTGATGAAGGCAGCCTAAACTACACCGTGGTGTTGCGGGTAGCCTACAGTACATGCTCTAGGAGCAGCGGCACAAGATTGAAGGACATACTACTTCATGCCATCCTAACTGACACAGTAACCCACAATAAAACATTATTAAATAAACGTTTAAAAAAATACTGACAATCATAATGATATGTCGTCATCGTCAACTCGTCATGTTCCTGTATACTACAGACCTAAATTTAAATATTCATTACCACTCTATACGATCCCTATCTTCATCCATATCTTCTATTTAATTTTCAATTCGATTTATTATTATTTGGTTGTGATTACTATTATGACATTACGAAATTTGAACTGTTGTAATTCGATGTTTATTTTAAATTAATGTTGATATTGTCATTGTGATATTGTAAGAGGGTATGGACATGTCCCTACACTTGCCGACCTGTCCTGCCATGGGACAGGTAAAATACAATAAATCTAAACTTACTAGTGGAACATCGTAAACTGACCAGATTAGACACAGCACATACGCACATACACAATCACATAGTAAGGGGACAAGGACAAATAAAACTTTAAAGATAGGTTATTTTGAGGAAAAGAAAGTAACGGAATAGTATCGTATGGCAATGATATTTAAATTAGTCTACAGGATATATGCATAATTTGAGTAATTGTGTTAACCAAATCACTTCCTCTAGCACTTTTTAAAATTTCATTTTAAGAGTGTAAATTTGGTGGGCCGGAAATTACATATTTTGGCTATACGTACTTCGCGGGAGTCGAGAAACTAGTAGGAATCCTACATTCTGTGATGCGGAAGTAGTTAACAAATGACAATTAGTTATTTATTTTAATGTATTTTTCTCGCCACTCGAGAGAATTGTATTTGTAAGGCCTAATTCCCTCTTTAGCCTGTATTAGCGTCACATGGTACAATAAATGGTATATATGGTACAATATGGTACAATTTTGTAGGTTATTAACGTAATTTTAATTTTTACTTATTTAATAGGATTGTCTATTTTTATTTTATTTATTTATTTATTTATTTAACGTCTATCCTATGCAGTTATAAAACTGATTTACAAATGAGGACAACTAAATAAATCTAATTACATTGATGCAGACACAACAATGAACTACAGTTAGTAAATATTTGAAATCGTAACATTACAACAAAAATTCATTAAAACACAACAGTTTTGATCACAAATAAAAAGGATATTAAATGCAATTATGTAATATAAATGTAAAATGGTACTTGTGCTGTACGTGACTTATATAAATGAATAAACAAATAATAAAAAATAAATAAATTAATTAATTAATAAACATCAAACAAAACATAAATTGCAAGAAAACAAATACATAATAATATAGAAAATAAGTTGTCATTCAGACATAACGGAAAACGTAATTTGTAAAGATAACATAATAAGTAAAAAAATACAGTAGTCAATGGTCATTTTGACAAAGCACACCTCCAAATGCAAACTCAAAATGCGGTCGGAAGAACAAACGGATGTTTTGAATGTGGTTTTAAAAACTGCAACCACTGAGATGCCGGGGGTCGAACCTCAAGGCTTTGTGTTTGTAAGAGAAAAGCCAACTTGTTCGTTTAACTCAATATCACATAAAATAAGATATAGTCCTGCAGGTTTAGGCCTATTCCAAATATAATATATTTTATAAGCGGGTTTCGATACCCCGCTGAGATAGATTTTTAAATTTCAGGATTGATTTACATAAAATAATATTATGAATTGGATATTGTCGTTTAGTTTCGAATTTACATTATCCTAAAATTGAGGTAGACTTATGCTCTTTCCTCTTTGAAAATCACACAAATAACCAAATTATTATTTTTGTTTTTACATAATCTACTAGTACCATTGCGTATAGAACGTAATTCTATACTCAATGCTACTACATTTGTTTTAAAAAAAAATACCTAATCGAAAGGTTACGAGGTCTTCGCGACAATTGGGTCAACATACCACTTATTCAATGAGTTAACAGCGTACGTTCCATTTCGTTAGCATTTAAAAGAATGTTCGCTCACTTACTTACTTAGCAAATAACCAATGATTGCGATAACAATCCCTGCTGATCCATGTGGGTTAATTTTAAGCGTAAATGTAACGTGTAAATTCTGATTTTTTTGCAATTCCACCCTAGACCCTGACACATATTTCTGTGTAAGTGAGGTTACGAACTGATCTATATAACACTAGCACGGAGCAAGGAGATTCAAGTCACTTGTTATCTGTGGTTTTGTGCAGATCTGTCATTTACTTCTGTTCCTGTGAGTTCTAAGGTGAGTTACGGTCAACTACGTTTGTTTGAAGCTTTCTAGGTTGATAATATTTTAGGGCCAAAACCTAACAAGTAATTATTTATTTTTAGGTATTGGGTTGTTGTTTGTTAATGTTATCAAAGATAATATGTCAATTGTTGGTCTACTTCTATTTTGACCTTCCAAAATTCAATTGCGCTTGCTGATACGTTTACTTAATTGTAATGCTTGTTTTTTTTTTTAGCAAACACTAATTCCAGCAAACAAATAAACATTGTTGTGCAACCATATTATGATTGATATTTGCATTTATTTATTTCATTTATTTATTAAACGTCTATCCTATGAGTGTATCATATCAATGGGAATAGAGTTTACAGATTTTGGCGGGTGAGGTTAGTTTTGGAATTTCAAGCTTTCCAGCTCAGATTGATTCGCTTATAAAAACAACAAACAAATCTGCTTTTAACATCGTACGGTTATTCATACTAATATGCATTTGGGATTACAAACATAATGTTTCGTACATTATTAGATTGAACTGTAAAATCCTTATTTCACACTTCTACAGCACACATCAAATCAAGCAACATCAAATACAAAAATAGATTTACCTTATAACATAATACAATATCAAAGTGAACCTTAACATTAAAATGTATTTTATGTATTTTATGAAGTTGGATATAGATGCCATTGCTAAGAGCAGTGCTCGAATTGGGGAAAAAGAGAGAGAGATACTCTTGGCATATTTATCTCCCGAAACAAAATATTGTGATCATCCCCTAAAAGAGAAACACGGCCGTTTCCGGACGTACCGTGCCACAGACTTGCTACTTTTAGAAAATGAATTAGTTATGCAACACTTTGCATTTTATTCTGCTATAAAATCCATTGATTTCTGCTATAATGACCTGACAATCCGAACATTTCCCAGGGGGCAAGCCCTCTGACACCCTTATTTTATATATTCATTCCACTACTTTCTTAATAATTATTTTACTTTCTTATTTTATTTATTATATTTTTTTTCTTTTTTTTTTTTTTTATATATTTTATTATGTTCTCATTGAGTGTTCTACCTCGAACCCTATGGAAGACTCGAAAATAGTACAATTTCTAAACCCTAACCAATAACCATCATTACTAATAATTACAAGAATGTTTTCTCATTTCAAGCTTTCACCGACCATTAATGTTCAAGCAATCAACATTAAATATGTAATTATAATTATAATTGTTGTTTCTCGAGTCCGAGTGCAGTTAAAACACGACGAAATAAATAAGCTAATGGATTTGCCCCCCCCCCCCCCCCGGCCCCCAATTTTCAAAACGTCCCTACTCGCCTGCAACCGGCAATCGGAAAACCAAGTTCGAATCCCACTTCAGGATGAGGTTTTGTTATTTCTGACCTTAAAAGCAATGCTCAAAATTGGGTTTCGAAATATCATAAACTAAACTTAATTTTTTTCCTGTAATTCAATTCGTTCCATGTGTTTCTTAGAGCTCGTCAACGATGTCTCGCATTGTTTGGATACTGGTCCTGGTTGCTACGAGTGGCTGCTTCGCTGACGAGGAAGACGACACATCGGATTTGTCCTACGAAAGGGTAAGTTCTTTGTGATTATTTAATTCCAATATTACTGTTTTTGTAGTAACTCAACAATTTGTAGGAAACTGGCACTGGCTTTATTAGAATTAGTATAATAATAGTAATTTATTTATATCATTCAATATTATTGTTACCATCCAACATCACTTTTTAAATGGGCAAGAACCAATTTTTTAAAAGATTTATATCTCCATAATAGTCAAACAATCGTATTTACCATGTCAAATAGATACTGAATTATTCCAATCTTGTCTGAAATGGTAATGTAATTGTTTTATGAGTTGAGTCTCGTCTCCTTGCTATCTTACATTACTAACGGAACTTATGTGTCCTTGTTTCAGGCAGTAGAACAAACCATACTTCCAGGTAAGTTTTATGTCTATCCGATTAGTAATTCTAATTTATTAACATTGGTAGAAAATAGTATCGACTGACTAGTTCAAAACGGAATTGAGTGCATATTTTTAACACCAGAATTTAATATTGTATTTAACTCATAAAGTAATAAAGCCGCGTGGAGCGAATAGGACATATTTGACAGTTGACACACAGCTAATCGCTCGGCCGGTAAGAACCCGACGTATCTGAAACTTTACGTAGTTGTCAATACAGCATATACATGAACAGCCCTACAGTCGTAGTTTTTTTTATTATTTTATATTTATCGGCTAGGATCAATCCACGAATGTAGTCAATTTAAGACTTTGTAAGAAAATCCAAAAACCTGATTTTTTTTTTAAAAACAATTTCTTCAAAAATGTTACTGTAAACCCTGTGTTTTAGCTTCCTCGACAACTACCCAAAATTGTAAACAATATGTGATGTCAGTTGGCAAAGGGAAAAGTTTCTGTAAAACCTCTATATTCTGTTATGTAATTTGGGCAAATGGTTCGGTCAAAATAGGCTAGTTACCAAGAACGGGTGTGATTTTGGAATACATATTTTTGCGTGTTTGAGTGAATATTTGTGCACAGTTTTAAGAAACGATGTTATAAATAGCCATTTTCGATTGGTGTGGTGCTCAAGTATCTATGTGGAACAAAAATGATGCAGGTTAAAGATGATTTAAGAAATTGCCCAAAACACAAATTTGTGCAAATTTTATGATTAAAAATTGAAAAATTGGTTTAAAATCACAGTTCCAAGAAATAATTTTTAAACGGTCATTTTAGTGTAGTAATATTCTATAGATTATGTGGTAAAAAATATATTTTGGGGTAATTGCCCCTTTACTATGGCTATTGTGTCATTATTGTTTATGCGTGTCTAGTAAGAAAACTTTTTTCTTTTTAAAAACAATAAATTTACGTCGTCAGAAGTGTTTAAAACAACTTAGAGAGTCAATAAAAAAATGTTTTTTCTTTCAGTCGTATCCTCTCCTAACGTAAAGACGGAGAATTGTCCTCACGGTGAGCGCTTCATGGACGAGTGTAACTTCTGCAGCTGCGACGAAGATGAACCAGGAAGCTTCTGCACGCTGATGGAGTGCCACAACTGGACATGCCAAGAAGGACTCGCTCTCACGGCCAGGCTAGAGCAATGCTATGGACAGTGCACCTGTAATAGCACCAGCCACATCTTAAGTTGCGAGAAGAAGGGTTGCAAGATGGGCTGGATGTTCTAAAACAACACCAAACAAGGATTGAGTGGCTCCAAAATTTGAAAGTCGACGATATTTTTTTTGTTTTCTCAAAAAAAACATTCTAGGAAAAAATTTTATTGAAATTAAAATTTTTTTATATTTTTTCGTTTTTATTTGAGGTGTCTCGAAACATCACAAGCTTTTTGTTTGTGCAAAAACAAAAACGAGTGTATCATTGTATTGTACTTATGTGAAATATGATTTAAAATAAAGTTCAAAACGTATCTGCGAATTTTTATTTTCCCCTTTAAAACAAAAAAAAGTATTTTTAATGTAATTTAACTTAGTTTAACAAGAAATAAACCGAAAAGTTTTTCATAACACTTTCGAGAGAAATTTTTCCTTGAAAATTTTACACAAATTGACAAAAACAAAATTTGTCTTATTTTTTATTTTTATTAATTATTATTATATTATTATTATTATTTTATTATTATTATTTTTTATTTTTTTATTAGTATTATTTTTATTATTTTATTATTTTTATTTTTATTATTATTATTATTTTATTTTTATTATTATTTTTTATTTTTATTTTATTTTATTGGGTGTTTTTTCATACAAATGGGTTAAAACGGAGCTAACATGTTGACGGACTTACGTCAAGTACTTCCATGTGTACCTTTTAAATACATATTCTTTTGTCTAATTTAAAACAAAAATAAGTTTTTATAAATTGTAATTTGTTTGTAGATGATGTTTTTTTTTCTCTGTGTACGGTCGGGCCGTTTTCTCGTCGCCATCCTAGCTTTTCCCTTTGGGACTAGGGGAAACCACGAAAACCATGTCAGGATAAACTGTCTCGGAATCTCAAAGTATCATTTTATTTTTAAAAAATTTACGAACTTTTTACAGTGTTGAGTATTCTCCCTTTTGAGTCTCGATGTATACATTGGGTTAAAGTCTAGTTGTTTAATGTTTCATGTAGCTTTTGGGTATGTGCCGTTGGCTGATATAATGATGGGATTGTATTTACCTTTTTCTTTTTCCACATCTTTTGATCTAAAATTGAAATTTTCACTATACTTGTCATTTTTTTTTCCCGTGGTTCGAGTTAGGGCACATTGGATAGAAAAAGTCGATAAGGTAGTTTCTTGTTTCTTCTTGTAAATTTTTATTAATCGGTCTTTTGTGAGTTCGTTTGGTCGTTAAACTGTGCGGTCGTATATAATTGTAATCTTTACTATTATTTTTTTTTTTTCTGGTTTGTATTTGAGTAAGGTGTGTGGGTAAATGGGGTTTATTTGATTTTATTTTTTTGAGAATAATTTAGTATTTGGTTATTTGTAGAGGTAATCTTTTTCATAGTGATTGCACCCGATATGATGTGTTCGATTTTTTCACCTTTGCACTACATTTTTAATTGATCGTTTACTGTCGCATCTTGTATTATGTTTTTTTTTATAATTGTTGTCGCAACACTCTGTCTTGAATAGCCATCATAAAACCTTCGTTTCCCCAAATATTTCCCCCGTTGTTTAACCACCTTTTTGATGCTTTAATATCTACGTGACCTTTGTGAGTTCTCATAAGTTCTTGTGAGGTTTTTTTCTGAGAGAGTAACTCTTTTGAAGCGTCGTTAGATTTTCCCCTTGGTTTGCTTTTTTGTTTGCTAGATGAGTGGAGTTAATGATTTGTGGCTAGCACCACAGCCCTATGCAGTGTGGTTTGGGTTGCTCTTTGAAAAAAAAGTATTTTTAAAAATGTCTATTTGTTTATAATATAAGTTTTTTCAGATAAATTGGGGGCCCCCCGTCCCCTTTTCTCTTGGAAGTGTCAATTCTCTTTTGCTGATTTAGGATATGTTTTCTGTGTTTGGAAAGTGTAGTACGATTTAAATATTTCCAAACGCGGGGATGTCTGTCTGCGCCCATTTAATGATTCCGAATGAATTGTCTATGGTACAGCTAGTATTTTTTGCTTGATTTGTTTTTCCCGTTTAGTTCGTCTTGGGGATAACTTTAGTCGTTTCTTGTATGATTACAATTTTGCTTTAAACTTTTTGTTCAATTTCTGGCAGCTTGTGAGAAACCTAAATATTTGTATACATCGTTATCGTCCATTATCCCAAACCTATTTCCATCATCTAGCTGGAACCTTTGCTTTTGTAACCTTACCCCTTTTTGATATGTAGGTCTTACTTTTTCTACCCAAACTCCATGCAGTATCTTGATAAATTCTAAAGTTTTATTTTACTAGACGTTTTAGTTGTGCAAAATTGATGCAAAACTTTAGGTCATCCATGTAGAATAGGTGGGAAAATTTTGTGCATACCACATATTGTCCTTAATTTTAAATCCCTATGTCGATTTGTTAAGCATAGTGACAGTGGGTTTAATGACAGACAAAAAAATAAGCACTTAATGAGTCACCTTGGAAAAAAGCCCCTTTAATTTGATTGGACTGTAGTTATTGTGGTTTTTCATATTAGTTTTAGTGTTGTTCTCCATGTCCCATTTCGTCTTCAAAAAGTTTACAATTTTGGGGGTTGATTTTTTAATTTGTAAATCGAATAAGCCATGGGTGGGGTTATCAAAGGCTTTTTTGTAGTCAAATTTGTTTACGGAATATTCCTTTTTTTATTTTGTGCCTGATTCATTACAATAGAGTCAATAATAAGTTGTTCTTTACATCCTTTGAGTTCTTACGCATCCTTTTTTTTCCTCGGCCATGATATTGTGTTTTCCAATGATTATATACTTTATTTTTTATGTGAAGTCAATATTTTATATATAGTGGTAGACATGTAATTGCCGAATTTTTGGGTTCTTCGGGCATTGTCCCTTTGGGTTTTAGAAAAGGGTTTCTCCCTTTAGTAAAAAATTCGGGTATTTCTTTAATCCATTTTAAACTCTTGAGAATTTCTAATTTGATTGTGAGTAGTATTGAATTCTTATACCAAAAATTTTTAATTTATCATTTCCTGGGCTTTCCATATGTTTTCACTGATTGTCGACTTTAATTCATCAATAGTTATACCTTCGAATCTCATTTATTAAACGCTCATCCTAGCTATTTTATCTGAATCCTTGTGCATCCGGTTGGTGCTCCCCGGGTTTCCCCATATTCCTGTCCAAAACTCTTTTATCTCTGTTTTAGTTGGTGTTCCATTTTCCCATTTTTTTTCCCGGGACTAGATAGTTTTTTGTAAAAATGTTTTTTCCTTTTTTTTAAACATTCGGTTTTTTTCTTTTTAAAATTTCATTTTTTATACTTTTTAAAACCTTAGCTAGAGCACTTTTTTTTGTTTTAAAGGGATCCAAATATTTGTGAATGAATTGTTAAGTGTTTCATGCTTTGCGTGAAAACCCTTGAAACTTTCAAAAATATCTTGGGAGTATCTTATCACTTTTGATCGATTACCATTCGGATTTTTCCCGCGACGATATCTCTCCTAAGTCAACGATTTCCCAACTAGTCGCTTTTCCCCTTTTGTACTTTTTTTGTCCTGTTTTTTCTTTGAAGATGTTGCAGATTTTACCTTTAAGCCCAAATATCTAACCACTGCTACAGCGGCCACAATAAATTGCCGCATGAACGTCTGCAAATGATAGTTCGTCTTGTGTGTAATCTGATAAAATATGTGTGTTCATTATGTGTACCGCTGTCTTCATTTCCTTTGAATGCTTGGGTTTAGGTATGTATGGTCTTCTGTTTGGTTGTATGTGCGCAAACTCTGACATGGCTGTTGTAAATGCTAAAGCTAGGATGTTCTTTAGATTGATCATGTCAGGTGTATTTTCTATTGCGTTATGCATATCTACCTCTTGTGTTTGATCGTCTAGTTGTTCTGGGTATCTTGATCTTCTTGGTTGGTTTGGTATTTCTAGTGGTTCTGGACGTTCTGGTAGGCCTGGACGTTCTGGTAGGTCTGGATGTTCTGGTAGGCCTGGACGTTCTGGTAAATCTGGATGTTCTAGTTGGTCTGGACGTTCTGATAGGTCTGGACGTTCTGGTTGGTCTGGAAGTTCTGGTGTGTCTGGTAGATTTGAAAGTTCTTGCAGGTATGGCAATACCGGTATTTCTGGTAGTTCTAGTAGCTCTGGTATGAAGTGGTCTTCTTCTTCGCTGTCCTCTGCTGATGTATTGCCGTTATCATCTTGATACGCTTGTAGTTCGTTCTTCACTTCGCGTTTTATTCTATTTAATATGTTTACTGGTAACATTTTATTTTTAACTATAATTCTTCTTTGGTCAGCTATTCTCTGTTCACTTACTTCTAAAAATGGATATTCACGAACAAACTCCCTATGGAGCTCTTGTCGATAACCTATTAAAACAGTCTCTAATAACGTTACCCTATAATAGCTACGCATCACACAAATGTTCATATCTTCTGTCCATTTGATGCGCTGTCTCATTTTTCCAGCTTTGGTGGTCTGTAATGATTCCATTACAGAAACATCCATCGTCTGTAATTCCCTATTTTCCTTGTTCTAGATAAATTATTCTACTACGTATCTGTCAAAGTCACCTATTATTTGTTATTGTTATTATTATTATTATTATTATTATTATTATTATTATTATTATTATTATTATTATTATTATTATTATTATTATTATTATTATTATTTATTATTTATTTTTCAATATGTCTGGATTACAAAATACGTACATATTGCTGGTGGCAAGAGTATAGAGCAAGGCCCCATAACACAATGTGCCTTAGCACCAGTTTAATATGACTGAGTCTGTACAACAGACTAACATTCTTCAAATCCAAGTCTTAAATCGATATTAAAGTAAAGTTTGTCGTAAGCAAGTAAGTCTACTGTAGGCAGTAACATTTCAGAAGTGGGAATCGTTGGCCCTCTGACAAATAAAGTTATTATTTACAATGCAAATTGTATCACATAACCATCTTGGTATACCCCAGTGACTATACTCACTTTGTTTTTAGAATGGATTGGCTATAAGAAGATGGATGAAAGCTTGATATTCGATATTCACAATAATATGGAGAAAATTATGATTGGCCTCATACGTTACTTATTACACTATGCTAACAATTACACTAGGCAGCTTCGCGAACGCATTTTCCAGTCGCGTTGACGAACGAGCGTTTATAGTTCACTATGTATGTCCTTTTATTACTGTGACGTGACGTCATTGTTAACATATTTCGTTTGTGTAAGTGTTATGTAAAACAACACCAAGCCTGGACCATGTCTGTCTTCCAACAATATGATGACGTCATGCCAGCTGTGGAAAGGTGCGAGGCGGCGAGGTCATATCGATCTCTCGTTGTCCTAAAAGTACGATATTTTTTAGAAATATTTCTACGATTGTACCAAAAATCGTAAAATATCTCAGTTTAGTTCATCTTAGATCGGAATAGCAGTTTGTAAATATAGTGGAGAGCAAATAAACAGACAACAATACAAAAACAAACTGATCTACTTTTATCACGGTAGAAAAATGAAGTCTTCGTTACGCACATCTATTTAGAATAGTCCACCAGTGCCAACATACTCGGTAGCCTGTAAAAGTTTTTTTTTTTTTAGAAAACCAAATAAATTGACAATTTGTTTACTTTCTATAATACTACTACATTAATTGTTCTCAACATGATATAACTCCTAGTTACTCAATTCCCTGATGGTTACGAGGTTATAGTAATTAACGGGTCGACCCGGGGTCGACCTGCCACTTATTCAATAAATCAATATCCATACGTATTATTTCCTTATCAGCCAACAGAATGTATGCTCACTTATGTACTTGACATAATAGTCAATGAATGTGATAACAATCTACTTAGTTGATCCATTTGGTATCATTATAAATAATAATGCAAAGTATATATCCTGATTGGTGACAATTCCATTCTAGATCTGACGTCTTTCTGTTCAAGTGAGATTAGGTTCTATATAACACAAGCACGAAGCAAAATTAAGTCTCTTATTATTGGTTTAGTGCGGCTGCCGTTCACTCCTGTCCTGTGAGTTCTAAGGTGAGTTATATGACAACAAAATAGTTGATTGAAGGGTTAGATGTAATTTTTATGTTTTGTTTGTTGGTTTTCAATAGTATTAGTAGGTTGGGTAGTAGTAATAGGTTGGGGCGGACTTTTTTAATTTCTGAATTGTAGTAAATAATAATAATTACACCTACGGGAGTGTTTCCCGACTAACCAAATCGAGAAATAATCAAATATATCAGTTTGTTGGTTTATCTCTATTCCGTCCTTCATAAAAATTAACTTTGCTTGCAAATGCTTTGATCTGTGACCTCTGATTTAGGTTTTGCAAGTAAAATTATTAACTAACTTTTGAATTAAACCAGCATTTATATACCCCAGACGGAAAAGATTAACTCATTTCGGGATTGCATTAAAAAAATTAATTCCGTTGTTTTTAGTGACTGTCAAAATGTCAGGTATGTCTCGCATTGTTTGGGTTCTTCTGGTCCTGGTTGCTACGAGTGGCTGCTTCGCTGACGAGGACAAGTCGGATTCTTCACCTGAAGATGTAAGTTCGTTGAGATTACTATACTCTCCGGTATTGATAGTATTCGTAGCTACACTTTGTATTAAAAATTAATAATTTAAGCCCGTGAGCTGAGCGGGCCAACTCAAACAGCTAAGCACATTGTGAATTCGTTAAAAATGATGTTAAAAAAACAGCCTCAACAATTACTGTAAATATGCGTCATGATTTAGTGCGACTTCATCATAAAATATTTATATAATACTACTTCCCATTTACAGCTTATCATTGCCCAAGTTGTGTTAATTTGTTATCAGCTTTTTCAATCGATTTATAACTGAAACATTTATGTATTTACTAATATATTTGTAAATGTTTTTATTTTTTTTAAATAATATAATATATTAATTATTTTATACATTATTTTTTAATACTTTTAGAATTGTCTCTTTAACTTTGTTATCAACAGTGCAAATATTCATTTTACACTACTTTAATTCCTTCGATTTATTGGTGAGATAATAAGCCAAATGTGTTAATTTTTTATGAGCATTTCCCCTTTATTTATAACTGTAAAAAGTGTGTATTTACTACTAGGAAAACGCTTAAGTCCCGCCGCGTTGTTGGATGAGCGTAATTGGTGCATTGAGCTGCCATGTGTTATGCGAATTTTCTGTTGTTCTGTGGAAAAATCATTACTAAGTTGAATTCTTTTTAAATTAAATTAAATTAAATTAAAAATTAACTTAAATTTTTTAATTTATTAATCGTAATTGTTAAAAAAAATCGTAAAATTGCGATTTTTATAAGAAATAATTTCTCGATTGCGCTCAAATTTAACACTAATATATAAAATCATAAAAATTAAAAGGTTTGTAAAAAAATAATTACAATGGGATAAAGATGTAGGTGTAAAAAGTCAAAAAAATTTTTGTTTTTAAAAAGGGAAAAAAAAACCGGGAAAATTTTCGATTTTCTGGAAAAAATTTTTCGATTACGCTCAAATTTGCCACGAATATTTTTAATTCAAAAAATTTAAAGGGGTTCTTGAAAAAATCATTACAATGGGTTTAAAGCATGAGGTGTTATAAGTCAAGAAATTTTAAAAAAAATCAAAAAAAAAAAAGAAAAAAATTGGTTTTTTAGAAAAACCAATTTCCCTTTGCGCTAAAAAAAGGGGCAGTTCAAAAGTTCAGAGATTTCAAAGGCCTCCATGAAAATTCATCGCAATCGGAGTATCGGTTTTGCGAACGGGGGGCTAAAACAGACAAAAATACAGAAAGAAAAAAAATTCCGGATTTTTTCTCCAGTGTAGTGAAATGGAATCTTCGCCCTCGCTACCCATCCAATTTTTTATACCTATCGGGTTAGAATTATTAAAACATAAATCGTACCAAAATATAATGTATCTATAGTAAAACCAAATAACTGAACCATTAAAACACAACGTAAGTAAAAAAATTTTGATAAGGAAACTTAAACAGCTGAAAGAACCCCAAAACAAGATATTAAAAAATGGTGAAAATAACACTTTTCCCCCTAGCTTTTATCCACTTGCCTTGAATTTTCTATTATCTGAATATAAAAATCCACAGGCTTTGGTAAGTTTTTTCCCTATTTGTCTTTTCCCAACTTTACATCCCATTATCGTTGTCCTAGAAGCTGAGCAAAAATATTGGCTTTTGGGAGGTGGTGAATTTTCCAATCCAAGTTATGATATTTATCGAAGATAAGTGACTTATTGAAATTTAAGAATCCTGTTAACTCATTGGCACACTATCTTTTTTGTTTAATATTTGGTGTTTAAAGTTTAAAGTCTGTTGAACTGCATGTACACACTCCGAAACAATTAGTAATTCACTAATTTAATCTAAAATAGTAAAAATATAACTTTGTTAAGAAATGTTCATACAGGTTGGCTAGGTCGGCCTTTAAATGAATGTTCCCTTTAAAATTTCAGTTCTATGACTGATGGGTAATTTTTAAAATACGATTTTTATATTTTTTATTCAACAATCTTTCTTGTTCCTTTCAGCCTTGTCCTCTCCGAATGTTAAGTCGACGTATTGTCCTCAAGGCCAGCGTTTGGGGGTCATTGTAAACTGGTGCAGTTGCCCCGGGGGGCCCTAGTTCGTGCATCAACTGTTTTGGGCGACTGGACCTGCGAATTTGGGGAATACTCGCGGTGGATTTAGATGTTTGCACTGGAAAAATGCACTTGAAATAGCTCCCCCCTTATCACAACATGCTGAAGAAGGGTTGCAATTTTTCCCCAGTCTATTGTTTAAAAGGGTTTTTTGCTTTAAAATCGAAAGCCCCCGATTTATTGTAAAGTGTTTGTGCAAATATTGGCATTGTTAATCTTTCTAATTTTTTTTTTTAAAGCACCTAAGGGGTTATTATTTTTATCTACTTCAAGGGGAAACAAGTTTTAAAAAGTTTTTTAAAGTTTTTTCTCATTTTGAATGTTTCATACCTAAAACACATGAGCTAAATAATAAAAAAAAAGTGTGTTTTTTTCACTGATTCACCAAAAAAAACAACATACCAATGTAAAATGTAAACATTTTTTAAAAAAAATTTTTAAAATTGTTTGGTTATTTTTGTGGTTTAAAATTTTTGGGCACATTTTTTGTATTTATATTTTTTAAGATTTAACCCATTTTCTAGTTATTTAAAAATTTATAAAAATTTGGTAATAAAATGTCATATACAATTTTATTAAAGCCCCAAATGCATATTGTCCAGTTTTTTGATATGTTTTTAATGAATTTAAATGTACGATTTCATCAAAATGTTTTCAGTTACATTTTTTTTTTCCTCTTAAAATATTTAAATTTTTTAAACCGGAAGCGCGAAAAAAAAAGAAATCTTTTAAAATAACCGTTTTTAGAGAGAAAAATTTATAATTTTTCCCCAAAAATATATTCCGCTCAAGAGGTCGGGTAAACCTCTCTCCGAAGACTGGGTCCATCCTTCCATATACCCTGATTCAGATAAAAATACTATATAAAGGGTCAAAAAACTGTCCCGGATGAAACTCTTTGTATGGACAAAATTTTTAATGATTTTTAACTTTTTTTTTAATGGTTTTTAAAATTCTATGGCCCCATATAAAAATGTTTTTACCATCGATGAAATATTTTTGCCATATTACCCAAGCAAAATATCCCCCCCCCTTTATCCTTTTTTCACAACATTAATTCCCTACCCCTCCCCCAAAATTTTTTAACTCTCTCATTGCGAAAATGATTTATCAAAATCGTTTTTATATAATAGGCCCTACCGTTACTTTAAGAAATACTTCCTATAGAAATCAAAGATCAACAAATGTCAGCAATATAATAAAATTATATTTTTAATTTATTTTTATACTCCATTATTTTGATACTAATTTTCAAAAATGTATGTGACACTAATTCTTAGATATAATATTATTCTAATCTTATTTTTATTTAGTTATAGTAAATGGAATCAGGATTCAATTGCTATTGGGCCAAATCCTGTCTGATTCTATTCTTATTCATAGTATTTATAGTCGTCTCCTTCCTATCTTAGCCCCTTAGGGAGAGTACCTTTATTAAAAAGCATTATATAAAAAATTGCGAGACATTACCTCAGTATCGGCCAGTGTATGTCGTTTTATGCAAAGTGACAAAGTTTTCTGGATAAAGTTTCTAAACCCCTTTAGTTTCCACTTAAAAATAAGAAAAAAATAGATTTCTGAAATGACAGTTTACTATGTATATTATTTTTTTAAATAAATAATAATATATACGCCATTTTTCGAGTTTTTGTACCGTCTTTGAAACGCAAAAAAATTTTTTGGGGACGTAATTTTTGGTCACGCGTCTTAAAATTTTTTCGTTTTTATCCCGTCTGCTAAATAATCGTACACCAACTGTTATTTAGGTAATCAATTTTTCTTACACTTAGGTGGAATTTTTTAAAAATTTTAAAAATTATAAAAACCGATTTTCAAAAATTTAAATTTTTGCACTAGCATAACTGGCTACACTATTGTCAAAAACAACAATAATGCCGATAGTGGGGTTTAAAATGTCCCCGCCCCAAAAAAAAAAACGTTTTTTGTCTGTTCATTAAGGAAATCTTTCATTGAGCCAAATCATGACTTTAAGGTTCCAACCCCGGGAAACAAACCTGAAGTATTGTAATCAGGGTAGGGTCAAAACCTTGGAAGTCCATTAAATTTGGCTAAATGAAAGAGTACCTTTAATAAACAGCGAAAAAGGGGTTTTTTTTTTAGGTCGGGTACTAACCTCACTATTGGCTATTAATGCATTTTTTTGACAAAGTGTCCCATTTATGCTAGTGCAAATCAAATTTTTGTGAAGGGTTTTTCGGGATATTTTTTTTCCTAACACCTTTAGCTACAACTTCAACATAAGGCAAATAGTTTTTCTGAAATAACATTTTGGTGTACGATTTTTTTTGCCAGCGATACAAAACTAAAAAACTCGTATTTGTCCGTTTGACCAAATAAATCTTCACTAACTGTTTTTTCCGGGAATCTATTTTTCCTTTATTTGAAGTTGTAGCAAAAAAGGGGTTAAGAAACTATATCCAGAAATGCGATTCAAAAAATTTTTTTTTGCACTGGGTAAGGGCTCCTATTTCAATAAAAACAAAACATAAGGGCCGATATGAGGTTATATCCCACTAAAAGTAAGGCCTCTTCATTCAAAAAAACTTTTCAGCCAGTTTTTTCAACTTTCAAATTACGGCGGGAGTGGTACAATACCCTTTAAACAAAAAATTTAAAATTTCAGGGCAATGGGGGGAGTCGAATTCCTACGTTCGTGTTTTGGGAAATTCGACCAAGAAAAAACTTTCCCACAAAACTAAAATCTGGTCGGAAGATTAAAAGATTTTTCCCGCTGAGATCCCGGTTCAACCCTCAAGGTTCGGTTGAAAGAGAGAAGCTAGCTTGTGGGTTTAGCTTATTAAACATACATTTCTGCAGGTTACTTTACAGATATTATGGTTTGCATGTTTTTAGTTTAGTTTGAATTTTGATTTATTTTATGTAATAATCGAAAAAAATAAAATAAAAAGATCCGAGTGGCCTTTAGGAGCCCGGGGTTTCGATACCCCTGAGATGGATTTTAAAATTTCGATTGATTTACAAAAAATTTTCATAATATTATGTTGACGGTAACTTCCCCTTTTTTGTGCAAACCAAACAAATGACAAAACATTTTTTTTACTATTTAATTTTACATTTTTTAAATAAAATAAAATACCTTATTACAAAAATTCAAGAAAAGTAACAGGTCATAGGATTGAGGGGCCATTATTCAATTAAAATCAACGCAGACGTTCCTTTCCACAAAAAAAAATGTATGCCCACTTAGGTACTTAGTTAATGTCAAAAAATGTGATAACAGCATTTAGTTGATCTGTGGAAAATAATTTAAGTATCAGTTATTTTTTGGTGACTTTCCCATCCTAGACTGACGTTTTCTGTTCAGTGGTTTAAATTAAAAATAACACTTTAGTGCGAATCAAGAGAAGTCATTTAATCATTGGTCGGGTGGGCCTCCCGTTACTCCTTTTCCTGTGCGAACTGAGGTGAGTTAAAACCCTTTATAGGTCAGAGGTATTCATATTCGCCACTACTTTTCAAAATATACACAGTTAAATCTGCTGTTTTTATACTTTTAACCCCAATAAAAAGCTTCTTTGTTTTGTTCGTAAATTGTAAGAATTTTTCTTATTAATTCTAATGATAAGAAGGATTTTTGTAATGGTTCAAAAACCAAATTGTGTATAAAAACATAAAAAAATACACAAATTTCAAGAATGTCCCGGATATTTTGTTTTTTTTGATGTTAAATTTGAAGTTTAAAATAAATAAAAATAGAAAAATATAATCTTTTTTTTTTAAATTGCGACTTCGGTTTCAGTTTGGAATCCTAAAAACAGCATTTTATTAAATAATATCAAGGAAAAGAATCTAAGCAATATCTTTTTTTATTTTTTATTTCACGAATTACAAATTGTTCAGGTATAGAAAGAAAATTTTTGGGTCTTAGTGTCTTGCTTATATAAAGGGTTTTAAATGCTTAATATTTCAAAGTAACACAACTCATTTATTTTTGTTTTGTTTTGTTTGTTTATAAATTTGTTTTTTTGGTTTTTTTTGTTTTGTTTTTTGTTTTTTTTGCTGTGAGCCCTTCGCTGGGATTTAGGTCGACTTTAACCCCTTTTGGCAGGGATTTTAAATTTCTTTGACGGATTGAGAGTTAAATTGGAGAGGAAAAAAATTTGTAAAAAATTTTTAGTTGGTATATACCTAAATCAAGATCAAAGTCTCTGCAAGCAAAGATGTTTTTTAGGAAGGGCGGAATAACCCAACCCCCAACTAAATATTTAAATTTGTAATTAAATTATTTTAGTTGGTGGTTGGCTCTATTTCCGCCCTTCCTAAAAATCAACTTTGCTTGCAGAGACTTTGATCTATGATTTAGGTATATACCGGTTTTTCGTCTTTATCCTAAATTGGTTTACAAAGTAATATGATGAACTAACTTAGTTAAAAACCCGTAATTTATTTCCCGTCGAATAGTTACTTAATTTCTGGAATGTATTAAAAATTTAAATTTCGTTGTTTTTAGTGACGTCAATGCAGTATGTTTGCATTGTTTGGGTTTTACTTCTGGTCCTGGGTTTCTACGAGTGGCTGCTTTCCAGAGAGGGGCAAGTCGGATTCCTCACCTAAGAGTAAGTTCCCTTGGATTATTGCTTTTCATTATTTGAGATTATTTAAGTTTACTTTTTTCAAAAAAAAAAATAACGATTTAAAAATTAAAAATTGAGTCTCATGATCAAGTCACCTCAAATAGCTAAGCACACACTGAATTCGTTTCAAACTTATAAAAAACAACAGAATCAACAATTACTTTAAAATATGTGCGTCATTAATGGGTGAGATTTGCAATAAAAAATATTGATAGGTTACAATTGCCCCTTCTTAGGTTATAAGTGTTTATTTGTTACCAGCTTTTTCCCCCTATTTATAACTGTATAATTTATAAATTTACAAATATTTTTTTAAATAAATTTATTTGTATATTTATTAAAACTGGGCATTATAAAAGTGCAAATAAACATAAACACTCTTATATATTGCTATTGATTTATTTGTGAGATAATACCGGTTGTGATTTGTTCGGTTTGCATAGAAACTTATCTGGCCGGTCCTACTGGCGTTTTCAAAGTTTGGTTCGTGCGCTTGCGCGTGTAACCGGCGAGGTCAAACCTATTATGCTACCGGCTTTAGTAACAAGTCAGTATTGTGCTCCTTGTTTCAGGATGTGATACCATCCCCATCAGGCAGATTTTCTTTTCGTAAGTTTAAACATCGAAATTATACTTATTATTACCTATTCGGCTAGAATTTATAAGTAGATAGAAAATAAATTTAAACAAATAATGGTATGAACCTTTAAAACACAACGTAAGTATGGATTTTTAATTTGAGGATGATTAGTATTGCAATTAAAAATGGGTGATCTCTATGTATAAACCACGAATTAATTAGTATTGGAAGGGTTTATTAAACGAGGGAGCGCAAGCGACGTAGTATTACAATTCAAGAAATATGGCATTTCCGTGACTGTGTGTGTGTGTGTTTGTACGCTAAAAATCAGCCGAATCGCTGAGCAGATTAAGCTGAAATCAAATTTTAAACATACATCCGGTACGAGGTTACTGAGAACTTTTAACAAAATGAGCAATATCCGTTGCGATTTAAATCTACAAGAAATAATAAATTAAAAATAGGACAGGCTGTAAAGCCATGCAGAGATTAAGGTGTATCGAATCTTACACGCTCAAGGTTCCCCCAAATTCCCCTGGAGTCTAGAGACCCATGCTGACTTGATCCAGCCCTAGGTTGGAAAGGGAATGGTAACAGGTACACTCAACACATAACTCACTCGTTTAGCCGATTTTTGGTTTCCTAGTGTAAAAAAAATTTTTTAATTAAAAATTTTTTAATAAATTACTTTGGGAACAAATTAACAAATGTCTTGTTTAGCACAATTTTTGAGTTTGGATCAGATCCAATGAACACAATATCAATTCATTAAATATTAATAAAAGCACCTGGCGTTTAAGCACTAGCATCGCTTTATGTTCAATGATGTGTCATACTGTTAATGTATGTCTAGTAAGATTAATACGAACACTTTTTCTTTTTAATAATCAATTTTTGTCGTGTCAGAAGACCCCAAATTATCCTATTATTATTTATTGGCTCACTATTAAGTAGGTTGGATGGCAGAAAAGGACAGAATGCCCTTAAACCCAAGATAGAACCTAGAAGTGTAATAATAGTGTTGGTTCTTGCAGTCCCACCCGACCCGAATGTAAAGACGGCGAATTGTCCGCACGGCGAGCGCTTATGAAGGCATGTAACAGGTGCGACTGCTTTGACAATGAGCAAACATACTTCCTGCCCTTTAAAGGGGTGGTGCCCCGACTGGGTTATGGCTGAGTTGGGGGAATGTTCGTCCAAGGCACTTGCAATAGCACCAGCGATATATTGACCTGCGGGGCGATGGGTTAAACAGTTTTATGCAATAAATCATTAAAGGCTATTGATAGATAGATAGATAGATAAGAAAAATAGTAGATGTTAGTGATGATATATGTAATGATAGATAGATAGATTAGATAGCTGTTTTGATGATAGAAAATAGATAATAGATAATAGATAGATAGATGATAGATGATTAATTGATAGATAGATAGATAAAGATAGTAGATAGATTTGTAGATAAAGATAGATAGATGGGTAGATAGTCGGGTTTTGATAGGTAGGGTAGATGATGAATAGAAGATAGATAATAAAAGATGATAGTAGATGATAGATAGAAGATAGATGAAAATAATAATAGATAGATAATAGATAGAAGAAAATAGATAGACAGATAGATAGACAGAAGATAAAAGACAAAAGACAGACAACGACAGACAGACAGACAGACAGACAGACAGACAGACAGACAGGGCAGACGGGGCAGAAAAACAGACAACAGACAGACAGACAGACAGACACAGACAACAGACGACAGACAACGACAGACAGACAGACAACAGACAGAAGGCAACAGGTAGATAGATAGATAAAGGGAAATAGATAGAATATAATAGATGATGATAGATAATAGGATAGATAGATAGATAGAAGATAGATGAATGATAGAAGATAGATAAAAGATGATAGATAGATAATGATAGATAGATAGTAATAGTCTAGATCTGGGAAATTTTTTACTTAGACAGTGCAGTGTCTGGGAAACTCATCGCAGAGAAAGTGAATAGTCTAGTAAATAATAATAAAAGTGATAATAATAATGATAAACACAGTGTTTATGTTAGAGTAGATGCAAAAAAAATAGTAGGCCCTACTAGATTAAGAACTCATATAAAAGATAGAAAAGTTGGATATAAAGCAATAATTGATAATGAAATTGTTATAAGAATAGCGGATGGCACAGAAAACAGCAATGATGTACAGTAGAAAGTGCCTAATATACATGCAAAAAAAAATTTTTTTGGGGGACACAACCCACTACGGCCATTTAATTGTCGTTTTTGACAATAGTGTAGCCAGCACATCTTGTGCAAAATTAAATTTTGTTAATCGGTTCTCTGGGGGATAACCTTTACTTCAGTTTAAAAGGGGATTTAACCGCGTAACTCAAAAAATTATTTCATTCAGGTAATAGTAATAATTTGCAATAAAAGAAAAATTTTTGGGGCCAAACCCCTGACCCCTTTAAAAAATTGTCAAACATGACTTTTCGAGCAGGGCCCATCGCAAAAATCTCCCATAAAAAATACATGGGGACGATCTTTTTTGCCCCCTGACCTTGGAGGATTTTTTATCCAAAAAAATATTTGGGCCATTATTTACGTACTCTCGCCTTACCTGTAAATTTTTTATATTTTTTTTTTGTAATTTGGGCAAGTATTCGGTCAAAAAAGCGTTCCCAAATTGGGGGGTGATTTTTGGGAAGCATATTTTTGCGTGTTTGAGGGTATATTTGGGCACAGTTTCAAAACACATTTTAAAAGGGGGATTTTTGATTGGGGGATTGCTCTAGTATCTATGTGGACCAAAAAAGAAGGGGAGGGTTTAAGCGATTTAGGAAAATTTTTCCCAAAAAACCAATTTTTTGCCAATTTCTGGGTCAAAAAATTTAAAAAATTGTGTTAAAACACATTACAAGATATAATTTTTTAAACGGTCATTTTAAATGTAGTATTGTGCTATAGATCAGTGGTAAAAAATAATTTTTTGGGGTTTTTTTGCCCCTTTAAGTTATAATAACAAACAGAAAAAATCGAAAAAAAAAAACTCGTATTCGTACCTTTGACAAAAAAAAAACACCGACTTTTTTTCAGAAAACTTCAAAAATAAGTTTTGCTCTGAAAGTCTGGGTATACTTTTTTTTTTAAATAACCATAATGCCAATAGTGAGGTTATGTCCCCCCCCCCAAAAATAATATTTTTTTTTTGTTATCTAAAGGGGTTTTTTCATTCAGAAAAATTTGGCGACTGTTTTTTCGATTTTTAAATACTGCCGAGGTGATACAATATAGCCTTTTAAAAACAACTTAAAAATTTAAAAAATTTATTATTTTAAATGCTCAAAAACAGTCACAATTACTTTTTATCTTGTGACAGCGATGTATTTTTTTTATGCCTGATATGTGTATGATTTAATAAAGATTATAAACTTTAAAAAGTTTGAATATTTTTTTTCCTTTATTTTAAAGTGTATTTTATTATACATCTTCTGAAATATATTAGATCGTAATTTTCCGGGAGGTTTTAGCAAACTGTGTTAAAAATTTTCTTTAATTGGTATGTTTGATTGGGCTGTACACCTGACAAACTTGCTTTAAATATAAGTGAATCGGTTATTTAGAAAACCAAAAAGTTATTAACCATTTTTCCAGTAAAACGAAAAAAAAAAAAGTGATTTTAATACCTGAAATCAAATAATGCTTTTTTTGTAGTAATTTAGATGTGGCATAGTTACATTGATTTTTTGGGTGAATTGATATTTTTGAGCACGTAATTTTTAAATTACGAGGGTAAAAAGCTAGACTTTTTTGGTTTTTCAATAAATGGAGCGAGGATATATAAAATTTTGTGAAAATAAGGTAGTCTCTAAATTTTTATGATATTTATTAAAGAAAAAAAAAAATACTTTTTTTAAAATTTGGGGGTTTTTATTTAAAAATTTTCCCCAAACAAGCTTTAACTAAATTTTTCTAAAATTGGTTTTTTTCGTTTCTAAAACAATATAATTTTTTTCAAACTTATGGATTGCTTTTCGGTTTTGCAATCAAAGGTAAAAAGACACCCGTAAAACCAGGCATGGTCGAAAAATTTTCGTTTTTTTCTAATGATAGGTCTTGAAATTCTGAAGAAAAGGTTATCTTAATCATTTACTCAATCGGGGGCTTATTCGGTTTCTAAAATAAACCCATTCAGTATATTTATTTCCCTTGAAAGGGTTTTAGAAGGAGGAAAAATTGACCCTTTTTTACGGCGAAATTTTTTATTTACAGTCATTGTATACATAAAATAAACCAATTTATGCTATCCCGCTGTCATAACATCAAAGATTTAATTCTGACCATATATCCAATATCTATACTTGCTTATAGAATTAGTTTTTAAAGAATTGATTGGCTATAAGGAGATGGATGACAGTTATATCTTCGATATTTATAATAATATGGAGAATATTATGATTGGCTTCTTATTTCAGTTATTTACAATCGCGTTGATGAGTAAGCGTTTTTGGTTTACTATAATATATGTCCTTTTATTATTGTTCCGTGTCGCCATTGTTAACATATTTCAAGTGTGAACCATGTCTACCATCAACAATGCAAGGCGACCAACTGTGACTGAAAGCATGTAAAAATTATAGAGTAACCAATAACACATAACAAAAACTTGTAAAAATACAGCCAAACCTTACACACTCAAAAGAAATGAGATCTAAAAAAAGGGCCAAGCTCATCTACCCTTCCACATTTGCGCAATCTTAATTCATAAACGTACAGTGTCCCGTAACAACACCCTTAAAAAGCTTGGCAAAATAGAATTTGCAAATATTAATTTAAACATAATAGTGTCATGTTTGGGGTAGTTTCTACCTTTCTTTTACTAATGTTGCATGGACTATTTCTTATGCTAAGTGATTTGGAATCTTTTGTTGACATTCTGATTGAGACACTTCATTAAACAAGTTAAGTTATTATAACATGGTCGGAATGTGCATAGTGGCGATTACATAACTTTATTGGGAACATGACAGTTATTGTTTTAATAGAAAAGAATGCAGACCTTTCAATAACATAAGATTGCCGAGTAGTGGTGACGAGGTTGAGGGGAAGGGACTTAGGCCCTAGAGACGTACAGACTGGAGCCCTGGAGGGGGAAAGTCGAGAAGAGTCTAGGGGAAGCTTCTTGGTGTGCGATGTGCGATCTGATCGGGGAGTTACATTCTGACCAGCAAACACACAAGTTGTCTCCGGGGAAGAGTTAAATGTGTTTCCGACAAGGGCATTAATAACGTTGGGTAACAAATGGAGTTGGACACAAAGACCTGAAGGAAGAACAATAAGAGAGCGAGTCAGGAGTGCCAGGAGTCAGGGCGAGCCGGAGGGGGCAGCCGACCCAAGTGGCGAAGAGAGAAGATCTGGGGCGAGTCATCCAGGGGTCCGGGATCGAGACGTCGTCACTGACCTACCAGGGTCCAAATGGAATAGTGTAAGCTAAATGATTTCATTACAGTAATGCCAGTAAAGTCAGGGGACACGAACTCACGTTCAGTCGGTGTAAAATGCATGCACTCAGCTGATAGGAAAGATAAGGATATCAAATTGTTAAATACATGTGCTCCTTCTTTTGTTGAAACCATGTTCTTGTTCATGTTAAACCTCCTAATACATGTCCTAGAAGTCATCACCCCGTTTATACCTATCGATCTCGGTCACCGTTGGGAAGTTTAGCCTGTGTAACAAATAACAGCTACGCTCCCCAAAACAATAGTTACTTTGGTAAATAACATCCATACCAAAGGGCTAAACAACCTCTCAACGTGACAATATCACATCCAAATTCTTTTTTTCTAATTAATTTTAACGTAATGGTCATGCAAATTCTATTTTGCCAAGCTTTTCAAGGATGTTGTTACGGGACACTGTACGTTTATGAATTAAGAATACGCAAATGTCGAAGGGTAGATGAGCTTGGCCCTTTTTTTAGATCTCATTTCTTTTGAGTGTGTAAGGTTTGGCTGTATTTTTACAAGTTTTTGTTATGTGTGGGATCTCATTACTTTTTCAAGTTCCATTGCAAAATTATTTGTTAAAATATAATAATTTTATCAAAGTCGATTTAATTGCTATGGTATTACCAATTAACAATAGAATGAAAAATATAGTGGTCTAAAGACTTGCTTTTTGTAAACAATGTAGGCGATTATTGTCACGTAACTATAGTTACTTGTTGATTGTATGCCTGTATAAGGCTTATTTTAAAACCTTTATTTGGAAGCTTTCCAGCATTTTTTTTTTTACTTTTTCTTTCAAAGGGAATTACATCACTATTACCTTGGATGTCCATGTAAAATATGAACGTTGTAGTCCCACCCGTTTGGTCAGAATCGCTGGGCAATTGAAACTGACGATTTAGATGTAGTAGCCAGTAGTAACTAACATTCTTAGAGTGATTTTGAGCATGTTTCAAGTCATTTTTTCACCAAGAAGGAATGCTCGTATCCCAACCAAATTTGGCATGTGTTGTCGGATACCTAAATCCCCTCGATTTTGATAGTTTTCAAGTTCACATCACGTTTCATGACGGCTGGGTGACACCTCGAAATCACCCCAACTCTGCTTGCTGTATAAGGTGCCTGAGTGTGTAGCACACCGCGGCTTGGCTTGGCGCTTTGTACTGCTGAAATGATCCCGCCTTTTCCTTATGTAGGCCTATAATATGAAACTTTTGTAAAATTATGTGTAATTTACACATTATTATTCTTCTTATAAATATAATTAGATTATAAAGTATCAACATGGTTAATTGGGAATGTAAAGTTTAAAAGCTATGCCGTGTGTTACTGTGATTTGTTGCTATGTGCTTTAATAGTTTTAAAATATTCATGTTTATTGTGATTTTTAATGAACATTTTTAATAACTCTTACAGTACTTGTATTTCTAAACACAAATATAATAAGTGTGAAAAGGGCCAACCGGCTAGTTTAGTTTAGATTGGAGAAGGGTTGAAATGTTGGGAAAGCATAGAGAACATAAAGCCCAGCCTGAAGGGCTGGGGGCGACGAAACTTCATCTGCTGATGACAAATGGCATTGCAGCTAATTTAAAGTTGTTTGTTACCTTGGATTAAGGAAACAAACAACTTTAAATTGATAACTATTGATAAAGATATTTTTATCAAGGTATAGAAATTGAAGTCTTCGTTACGTTCATCCAATTAAAATGTTTATTTACCCATGCAAAAGAAAGCAATTCTGACGGTTAAAGAAATCAAATGATTTACTAAAATGAGGTACTCTTTCCTTTTTGAAAACAAAACAAATAGCCAAAACATTTGTTTTGCGTTCTGTACTATACTTAATTTACTTTTTACAAATTAAATTCCTAAAAACACAATTCCCTCAAGATTACGCGGTTATAGTGATAAAACGGGTCGAACTGCCACTTATGCAATAAATCATTATCCATACGGTTTATTTCCTTATTAGCCAACAGAATGTATGCTCACTTATGTACTTGACATAATAGTCAACGAATGTGACAACAACCTACTTATATCATCATCATTACAAATAATAATGCAATGTATATATCCTGATTGGTGACAATTCCATCCTCGACCTGACGTCTTTCTGTTCAAATGTAATTATGATGCAAACTATATAACACTAGCACGAATCAAGAACACTCAAGTCTCTTATTATTGGTTTAGTGCGGCTGCCGTTCACTCCCGTTCCTGTACGTTCTAAGGTGAGTTACATGACAACAAAATAGTTGATTGAAGGGTTAGATGTAATTTTTATGCTTTTGTTTGTTGGTTTTTAATAGTTATCAAATATATCAGTTTGTTGGTTTATCTCTATTCCGCACATCATAAAAATTAACTTTGCTTGCAAATACTTTGATCTATGATCTCTGATTTAGGTTTTGCAAACAATATTATAAACTAAGTTTTGAATTAAACTAGCAATTATATACCCCGGTCGGAATAGAATAACTCATTTCGGGATTGTATTAAAAATTAAAAATCCGTTGTTTTTAGTGACTGTCAATGTCAAGTATGTCTCGCATTGTTTGGGTACTTCTGGTCCTGGTTGCTACGAGTGGCTGCTTCGCTGACGAGGACAAGTCGGATCCCTCACCTGAAGATGTAAGTTCCTCTCCGGTATTGAAAGTATTCGTAGTTACACTTGGTATTGTATTAAAAATTAAAAAATTTATGCCCGTGAGCTGATCGGGCCACCTCAAACAGCTAAACACACTATGAATTCGTTTAACACGATTCAAAACAACAGCCTCAACAATCACTTTAAATATATGTCATAAATGAGTGCTTATTCCATCATATTATACAATACTATTTCCTATTCATAACTTATTAATGCCTAGTTGTGTTTATAAATCAACTTTTTCCCTCTATTTATAACTGAAACGTTTATGTATTTACTTAAAAAAAATGAATAAAATATATACTTATTTATATATTTTGTTATACATTTAGAATTTTCTCTTTAACTGTGTTATGTTTGTGCAAATAACCATTTTACACTAATTTAATTCCTTTGATTTTATTGTTGAGATAATAAGCTAAATGTGTTAATTTTAAATACAGTTTTTTTTTATATAAGCCTAATATATTATTTATTAATTAATATTTTCTTTGATATGTTTAAACTATATTATATAAGCCTCCCGGTGTTAAGTGCAAATAACCTTATAAACACCCATTAAATACAGTTGATTTTATTGGTGAGATAATACGCGTTGTGGATTGGTCGATTTGTTCTTCAAACCCGTGAGAATAGAACACTTTCCATCTGGCCGGTCCTACTGGCGGTTCCATAGTTTGGTTCCTTGCGCATCCGCGTTTAGCCAGCGAGGTTAATCCTAGTATGCTACCAACTATATTAACATAATATCGTTTGTGCTCTTTGTTTCAGGGAGTGACACCATTAGCCAGGCGTAGAAAAAGTAAGTTTTAACATCGATATTATATTTATAATTACCTATACGGATCGAATTATACAAACATAAATCGTACTCGAATATATTGTGCACAAAATATAAAGAAAAAATTGTGGTAAGAACCATTTAAAACACATTTTAATTGAGAAAACTTTAACAGACTATAGACACCTGCTTACACAAGACAGTTTATCAATTTGTGCATTTTACACGTTTTACCCTAGCATTTTTCCACTTGTCTTATTGTTATCTTCTATTTTCTGAATAATTATACAAAATCCACAGCAAACTTGGTTAAATATTATATCCTCCCTGATTTGTCTTTTCCCAGCTTTACATCCCATTATCGTTGTCCTTGAAGCTGAGCAAAAATATTGGCTTTTGAGAGGTGAATTTTCTAATCCAAGTTATGATATTTATCGAAGATAAGTGACGTGTTGCAATTTATTGGATGAGCGAAGCGAAGATTCCATTTCACTACACTGGAGAAAAAAATCCGGAATGTTTTTTTTTCTTTTTTTTTTTCTTTCTTTCTTTTTTGTATTTTTGTGTGTTTGTTAACACGAAAATTTGAGCGCAATCGAAAAAATATTTCTTATGAAAATTGCAATTTTACGATTTTTTTATTTTTTAAAAAATACGATGTATTAAAAAAATTAAGTAAATTTTTTATTTTATTTAATTTAATTTAAAAAAAATCTTCGACTTAGCATTAATTTTTTCACAGAACAACAGAAAATCCGCGTTACACATGGCAGCTCAATGCACCAATTACGCTCATCCAACAACGCGGCGGGACTTAAGCGTTTTCCTAGTTAATCCTGTTAACACATTGGCCTACTATCAATTTGTTTAATATTTGCTTTGTAAAGTCTTGCTGGTGATCTATATGTACCAACCACGAAACAAGTAAAGGACTCAACTGATTTAATGTAAAGAAATAATTATATGACTTTTTTATTAAATGCACTTAGTAACAAATTCATTTTTAGCACATTCTTTGAGTTTGGATGAGATTCAATGAAACAACATAAATTCATAATATAAATATTAATATAAGCAACTAGTGTTTAAGCACTTGCTCGCTTCATTTAGAATGTTGTCATTGTTAACGTGTAAAGTTGATAAAAAACTTTTCTTTATTGGATGAGCGTAGCGAGCGTAGCGAGCGAAGCGAAGATTCCATTTCACTACACTGAGAAAAAAAATCCGGAATGTTTTTTGTTTTTTGTTTTTTTTTTTTTTTCTGTATTATTGTGTGTTTGTCAGCACGATTCCGGCTAAACCGATACTCCAATTGCGATGAAATTTTATGGAGGCCTTTGAAATCTCTGAACTTAGAACTGCCACGTTTTTGAGCGCAATCGAAAAATTATTTCTCATGAAAATCGCAATTTTACGATTTTTTTCGATTTTTTAAAAATTTCTTTGACTTATAACACCTACATGCTTTATCCGATTTAAATGATTTTTTCACAGAACCATAATTTTATGAATTAAGATACTCGTGTGAAATTTGAGCGCAATCGAAAAATTATTTCTCATGAAAATCGAAATTTTACGGGTTTTTTTCTTTTTAAAACAATTCTTTGACTTTTAACACCTACATGCTTTAACCGATTGTAATAATTTTTTCACACAACCTTAAATTTAATGAATTGATATATTCGTGTGAAATTTGAGCGCAGTCGAATAATTATTTCTTTGAAAAACGCAATTTTACGATTTTTTTCTTTTTTAAAATTACGATTAATTAAAAAAATTAAAAATTAAAGTTTATTTTTTATTTAATTTAAATTAATTTTAAAAAAATCTTTAACTTTGTAATGATTTTTTCACAGAACAACAGAAAATCTGCATAACACGTGGCAGCTCAATGCACCAATTACGCTCATCCAACAACGCGGCGGGACTTAAGCGTTTTCCTAGTAACAATTTATTTGTGTCGTGTCAGAAGATCCCAAGTCAACCATTATTATTTATTAACCTACCATTATTTGTGAAGGTTGGCAGAAAAAGACAGAATGCCTCCGACACAATTGATAGAAGCTATAACTTTTAAGTGCTCGTTGGTCTTGTGGTTTGCGTTCCTGATTTCAATGCAGAAGGCCCAGGGTTCACTTCCCAAGTATTTAACTTCTGGAATTTTTGGAATTTAGTCCTTCAGTTAATTGGCTTAGGGATTTGTAATCGGTGACTTTGTAGCCGTCCTAGTAACGAGGGACATAATATTCTAAGGTTGTTCCGAATCAGCCTTGACAATTTGGTCCTGTCCGCGAGTTGAATCGTGTCCTGCTTTTTTGGTCGGTATTTCCTGTCTCTAGTTGTTCATTGTTCGCTCGTCGATAATATCGACATCTACAGGGTTGTCTTGGTAGGCTTTAAATGTAATGTTCCCCATAATAAATAAATAAATAAATAAATAAATTGTATTTAGAGTCCACCCACTCAGTTATATAACTGATTTTAAGTGGAAGACTTTAAATCAAAGCGAACAAGCCAACCCTGTTAGCCCCGACGCAATCGATGAGTGACGAAAACCAACCAAAGATCGATATTTTTAATAGGAAATATAGCAATCAGTGGTGTGGACAGTGCGAACACTCGCGGATCAACGCCAGAATCAACAAGGCCGATTCAGAACAACTCTGAATTTAGTATGTGCTCCAAAGTCACCGTTTACAAACTCCTAAGACAAGAACTGATGGACTTAAGTCCAAATCAGAAGTTAAAAAACTTCTGACTTCTGCATTGGAAGCAGATACGCTAACCACAAGACCAACGAGCCACACAAGAAAATCAGTTCCGTGAGTGATTGGGTATAGACTCTAAATACGTTTTAAAAAATGTAATAATCGTTCTTGTTTCTTGCAGTCGTGCTCTCTACGAATGTAAAGACGGCCATTTGTCCTCACGGCCAGCGCTACATGGATCAATGTAACAGGTGCAAATGCGATGAACATGACAAGTTCACTTACGGTGGTTTGTGCACTCTGATGCTTTGCCAGGACTGGACCTGCGAACATGGATTACGTCGCGCGTGGATTTCAGATAAATGCACCGGAAACTGCACTTGCGATAGCTCTACCCTTATCACAACATGCGAGAAGAAGGGTTGCGAGATGTATCCACTCTATATTGATTTTAAGATTTAGCATAACATGAAGTTCTCGAATTTCCTAATCTTTCTGCCATTTTAAAATGCATAAAAATGGGTTATTACCCACTTTCAGATGGAAACAGGAAAATAAATGCTTTTTACAGCTTCTTATTTTAACTGGTTATTGTTTAAACACATGAGCTAAATTAATAAAAATGTGTGATTTTTAACACTGATTGATCATGAAAACATTTCTACACAAACATATATTTTGTAAACAATTGTTTTGAAAATATATAATTGTTGGAGAATATTTTGGATTTAAATTATTTGACACAGTTTATCACATTTTGATGATTTAAGATTTAATCCATTTTCTAGCATTATTTAGAAATGATAATCGGGTACAAAATGGCACATAATAATTACATATAATACAAATAAACTAATATAATTACAAACATTTGAACGTAGCGAGCGAAGCGAAGATTCCATTACACTACACTGGAGAAAAATATCCAGATTGTTTTTTTTTTATTATTATTATTGTGTGTTTGTTAACACGATTCCAGCTAAATTGATACTCCAATTGAAATGAAATTTTATGGATGCTTTCGAAATCTCTGAATTTAGAACTGCCACGTTTTGGAGCGCAATCGAAAAATTATTTCTCATGAAAATCGCAATTTGACGATTTTTTCATTTGTTTACATTACGATATTTTTCGTTTTAAAACAAATTTCTTCGACTAAGTAATGATTTTTTCACAGAACAACAGAAAATCTGCAAAACACATGGGAACTCAATATACCAATTACGCTCATCCAACAACGCACCTGAAAAAGCGTTTGCAAAGCTTTCTATATATACCGAGTGCATATTGTATATTATTGTATGCATATTGTATGCATATATGTGATATGAGTTAAATAAAGTATATGCTGTCGTATAGTTAATCTGTTGTATATGAGGTGGCGTATCTAAAAAGGTGATGTTGGCCCTCTAAACAAAAATGCTATTTACCATCTGAGGAAATATATTATTATTTTATTGAATTTTACCTGCCCATAGGGCAGGAAAGCTAATGCAGGGCAAGTGAGGCCCTCTGTAGCCTGACATAGTGATAATAGAGTTACAAGTTAAACATTACATACATGAAAAACAACAAGAGATCATGACATTTATAAAGTTAGACAAATTGAAAGGCAAAAGGCGGATAAGGGTACTTGAAGCGGGGTAGAGGTCTGAAGGCTCGAGGACGCGAAACGAGGTCGTGAAGCTCATTCCTGCCGCCTGCGTGAAGACGTTGCACGTAAGCCCCTGCGAGGGTGTCGAGTCGAGAGCTGATACCACCGACGCCGGTTTGGGTATACACGTCTTCATTCCGCGTCATCGGAGGAAGCCGCGCGATGCGGCGAAGGATCCTTTGCTCCAGCGAGAAGTATTGCTGGAGACATCCTCCAAAGACGGGTGTCAGCGCTGGGGCCGCGTATTCAAAGAGGGGACGGATGCAAGTTTTATAAGTGTGCCGTAGACAGTACGGAAGCTGCATCCTGAAAGTCGCCCACGAAGCATCACGAGTAAATTTAGTCTCGACCGCGCACGGTTGATGACGTCACGGTTTTACGTCTCTAAGGAACTATATTATACTTCACTACTATACTATCTTATTATGATTGTCGTAACGGTTTCCCTAGCCCTGACCGAACCTGAATATCAATAGCTCCTACTTCAGCATATTGATGGTACAAATGTGAAAAGTTATGCATGGATGTGGTAAATATAATATGGATGTGGGTGTTAGTGCTATCTTCGATTTTCCCAGTTTGTATACTTACAATCTTACCAGTTTGTATGTCTGGAAAATTATTTTGAATCTACATTTTTACGTTCACGGTCACAAACACTGCAAATATTATTCTCGTTGCCTATCCGCAATATTGAGAGGAAGACGGTTGTGTCCAGGCTTGTGCAGCAGGCTGAGTCGGGCCCTCCAAAGTTAAGGAGAGCACGGACGGCAACCACGCAAGAAATTCCAATACGGCAACCAAGGAACCATTTTATAAAATAAATAAATTCGTATTTAGAGTCTTAACACTCAGTCATATAACAGTTGTTTCAGTGGGTGACATGAAATCAAAGCGAACAAGCCAACCCTGTAAGCCCGACGAAATCGACGAGTGAGTGATAACCAACCAAAGATCGATTTTTTTAAACTAGGAAGCTTCGCAAACGCATTTTTAGTCGCGTTGATGGATGAGCTTTTTTGTAAGTCTTTAGTTTGCGTGGGGTCTCTTTACTTTTGCAAGAGCTTTTTGAACGCATTGTAGGTGATTGTTGTCAAGTTTCTATTGTTACTTTTAAATTTTTATTATGTTCCTAAAAAAACTCATTTTAAAACCTTTATTCTATGGATTCTGGCTAACTTTTTCAACTTTTTCTATCATAAAGCAATACATATAACCATTACCTTAATGTATATGTAAAATATGAACGTTGTAGCCCCACCCGTTTGGTCAGAATCGGCCCAAATGTCACGAAAATATCGCACTAAAAATCGAAAAAAATCGTTAAAGTACGATATTCATGAGAAATATTTCTTCGATTGTACCAAAAAACAATACACCTAACTTATAAATAAGTTCAGAGATTTTGAAGGTCCCCTCCAATTTTCATCAAGATTGGATATTATGCCGTTTGCTTGGTAGAGAGTTAACAAAAACAGACCAAAAAACAAACAAACAAAAATCAAAAAGATAAATAAAATCATTGGAGCTAAATTTTTTGAGGGGTCAGTGAAATTGAAGTCTTCGCTTCGCTCATCCAAATAAAAATTTATCAATCGGTGGTATGGACAGTGTATACCATTATATGCCGTCAGGAAGAACATGCATGAAGTGTCTATAGGCCCACATTAAGGTTATATTTGTTTGTGTATGGCCACCTACCGGTAAAATCGATATGTGTGTGAAACTATGTCGTTAAACAATATTTATGCCTACGCTTACAGTCATTGGAAAAGTATTTATTTATTTATTTATTTATTTATATTTAACCTCAAAGGATGGATTTTTAAATAAAATTATTAAACCGTTTGTCCGATATCACTGTTATCTACCGTAGTGTTTCCTGACTCCTGAGTTGCCTGAGATGGACGAGCATTCGGAATAACGACATGGTTTGGTGAACAAATGACGTAATAAATTCAAGCCCATCCAATGCAATCATGTGTGTTATTCCAGGTACACAATATTATTGCAATAATAAAATCAATATTTATACATCATTATAAGTGTGCATGCAAGTGTATCCGTTTGTGTTACTAGGTCCCGAATGCAAGGATTAGCAAAAGCATTGAGTTTGTAATGTGTATAAGAGACCCAACGCTGAGGCACGTCCTGACATGAAACTTTGATCACAATGCGCCGATCTTGCTTGTATAATTGGTCAGCATGTCACTAGGTATGCATTTCTATGGTGTGTTATTTTCTGATTTATTTCATTTAATAAACTGATTTACAAAGGAGAACATCCTAATAAATCTACTTACATTAATGCAGACACAAATAAAGAAATATAGTTAGGTAAAGTTTGAAATAGCAATATTATAACAACAATGCATAATATTCATACGACAATAATTTTTGGCAACAAATTCAAATTGCATTTAAAATTAAATGAAATATAATCTTCTATACAAATAAAAACAAATGTATGTATGTCTGTCTGTAAGTTTGTCCTTTATGCATTACTACATCATTCATCCGATCTCCATGAAACTTGGCACTTATATGTATTTTTTCACTGGGAAGGTTTCTATGCTAACCGTTATGTTGTTACTCCTCCACGTGGTGATCGGTGCCTGCAAAGAGGATTCACCAATACTTCGATACCGTTGGACATATCACTATGAAAGTTGACACATATACGTATTTTTTTTTTTTTTATGGAGAAGTACACTCCCACGAAGGGTTATGGCATACGTCGCAGCAACGCGCGATGGGTAAGCTAGTCAAATTTAAAAAGAAGGAGAAAAAGAAAAGATAGAAAGAAAAGGGAAAAAATAAGTATTGTATTAAAATTGCATAAGCCGACCTGCCCGCGCATGTCGCGTAAGGCATCCTGCTTGGCCCTTACAATACTTTACACTCAATGCCAATATTGCCCAACAATATTTGTATAAAGCACATAACAAACTAATTATAAAGTCTTAGAAAGGTCACGGGATCATAATGATAAGTAGAGCGAGTTGCAATCTAATGAGATCACCAACATAAAGATGATCCCTGATGTTTAATTCTTACTAGCAATGCAGTTGGTATATTCTGATTGGTTGCAATTTCCCCTTAGACCCTGACATGTTTCGATGCAAGTGAGATTACATTTTAATTGGATCAAATAAAAGAAATTAAGTCGCTTATTATTGTTGGTTTTGTGCAGCTTCCATTCACTCCTGGTCCTGTCCGTTCTAAGGTGAGTTGTATACCAAGTATTTGTAAGGATCAATATCGTTGACAATATTTTAGGGCTGACACATGACTATCTATAAATTATCGTTTTGTTGCTTGTCAAAAGTTATGAAATATTAAAATATATATATTATTGTTTTGTTGGTCGTCGGAAATATTCTAAAGTATGCATGGTTTGACTCTATTCTGCACATCCAAGTTTATCAGCTTAAATGACAGGATCCCAGTTTAGGCCAACGCTTCTTTTTGTGGGGTAGAGGGGGGGAGGTTGTCGCCGGTTAGTTTTGAAATTTCTAGCTTACATACTGATTATTATTTAGAACCGGGATTGATTCCCATAAAAATGTGATTCAAACAAACCCGTTGTATACCTACTTACGATCATTTTCAGACTAAGGGCCAATACACGTAAAGAACCTTTATGGAGATCAGGCATATCAAAGACCAAAGTTAGAATCCCACTTCTGTTTGGATTTTTGTAATTTGAGGCTTTTATGATGTTTTTCGCAAGATGAGGTTTACAAGTAATATAAACTAAACTTTTAAATTACAGATTCAATTGCATTGTTTTTGTGACTGTCAATGTCAAGTATGTCTCGCATTGTTTGGGTACTTTTGGTCCTGGTTGCTACGAGTGGCTGCTTTGCTGACGAGGACAAGTCGGATTCCTCACCAGAAGATGTAAGTTCCTTGAGATGAATTCATTTCAATCCCAATGTTACTCCACAATTGTGTTTAGATTTAATATAAATATATATTAGATAAACATATTTTCGTAATGATTCTCGCCGTATGGGAAACATTTTTACCCGGCAACGTCTTACGTGACTTACTAAAGGTAAATAGTTTTTTTTTATTTATTTAACGTATATCCTATTCAGTTATAACTAAACTAAACTTAACTGATTTACAAAGGAGGACAACGAGTCCTACAAGTCTTACGGTAATTGTAAAGGGATGATTGGGAGAACTCAATATCAGTATTCACCGTCTTACATTTAGGATTGCCGTTGGCGAAATACGAATGAATGACCCCCTGAATGATCTATATTTTTTCGGAAATATATACAAATAATACTGTCTTCAAAGTTGTTAAATTAATAACGTTCTTTAACACCATATCGGTGTATTTACTAAAGTTCATAAATGGAAGAAAATAAATAAAGAGATATAGTTGATAAACCTCTTCACCAGAAATAAAACCCGAAAATTTGCATTAAGAGTCTTCACGAGACATTCATATTGTATTATCACGCTCGTAAGAACTAACATTAATTTGTCTGGAGAAAATCTGAAATTACTTATGCGAATTCTAAAATGCACAAAACACTGAGATTTTTGTACAGAACAACATAGAAAAAAAAGAATTAGAATTTCTTTATGTAGTAACACTATTATACACCATGCTCAAGCATAAACTGGAAAAAGCAACGAGAGCTTCCGGTGCGTCAACTTTATACGTAACCATGGTGTATAGTAGTGTTTATTGCATTAAGCATTTTTTTTGTATGTTGTTCAGTATAAAAATGAGTGTTTTGTGCATTTTAAAATCGCATATTATGTAATTTCCAAACTTTCTCAGATCGTTGTACAAATGTTTGTACTTATGAGGCTTGGGTGCGATTTAAATACCACCCCCCCGATCGTGCCATGTGCAGTACTTTCGTACTTTTCAAACTACGGACAGGGAAATCATATTTTTCATTCTGTTTTTTTCTTCTGATAGATAACTAAATTCTTATTTCTCGTACATAGCTGTTTTTTCATTTTAGTCATAACCTTTCCACCACGAGTCCTCAAAGTCCATAGAAAATGTTCATTTCCGGTCAAAAGTTTACTGCTCTTGTGTGACCAAAGGGGAGTAAATTTGGGAAATCAGGCCATGTACGTAGAATAACAGTTCATTTCTGAGTTAAAATAAAAAAAAACATATTTGAAATCGGACGAAAAATGTAGACGTAGTTTGAAAAGTACGAACGCCTTGCAAAGCACACTTTGGCTCCATTTGGTGGCGCTCTCTAGTGAAATTCGATCGTGTCTGCTTCGAAACAAGTAGGGGAGGTAATGTGGGCGGGATCTGGACACCGGATGTGCTTGTCATCAGATTACATAATCACAATCTGTTATTTTAAGGTTTGCTTACAGCTTTTACATCGCTGCCGTGAGAATTCTATAATATTCGCTATCAGAAATTAATTATGATTATTGTTGCTCAACGTCACTTTTATTACCATTAGCTATTCGGACTAAGAGTGGTGATAGACGAGAGTGAAGAACAATTATTACAGATAAGATAACCACCGTATGCCTTGTGCGGATTCGAATCCGCGTCCTCCTAGTGTAATTCGCCAGCGTCCCTATACTATTACAATATGTGCGACCACGGACGATATCAGAATTCGAAACTGCATAAATATTATGTTTATCGCGTTCTTTAATTAGTAGATTATAATTTTGATTCTCCGCAATGCAAGGTTTGTGATGCTCCCATTCGACCAATCTTCATAATTACCTGCGTTGAAAGAACTAAGCAAATATTGTTTACGATAAGTCTATGTTATTATATTATATCTGAACCTTTATTATATTTTTAGGTAGCGCTAGAGCGTTCTTTCAGCACGATAAAGAAAAATAACATCGTTTGCTAACGCACGGTAGGCGGGCCTTTCGACAGGTCATATCCATAGGACAGACATCACCCATGCACTACGTAATGGTTGAATTATTGGATGAGCGTAGCGAGCGTAGCGAGCGAACCCGAAGATTCCATTCCACTACACTGGAGAAAAAAAATCGGAATGGTTTTTTTTTTTTTTTTTTTCTTTCTTTTTTTTTTGTATTTTGTCTGTTTGTCCACACGATTCCGGCTAAACCGATAATCCGATTGCGATGAAATTTATGGAGGCCTTCGAAATCTCTGAACTTAGAACTGCCACGTTTTTGAGCGCAATAGGAAAATTTTTTCTCATGAAAATCGCAATTTTACGAATTTTTTCAATTTTAAAAAACTTTTCGACTTATAAACACCTACATGCTTTATCCGATTTCAATGATTTTGCACAGAACCTTTATTTTATGAATTTAGATATTTTGTGAAATTTGGGCGCAATTGAAAAAATATTTATCATAAAAATCGAAATTTACAGGTTTTTTCTTTTTAAAACAACTCTTGACTTATAACACCTACATGCTTTATACGATCGTAATCATTTTTTCTCAGAACCTTTATTTTATGAATTTATATATTCTTGTAAAATTCGAGCACAATCAAAAAATTATTTCTTATGAAAATCGCAATTTTACGATTTTTTTAACAATTACGATTAATTAAAAAAAAATTAAAAAATTAAGTTAATGTTATATTAATTTAATTTAATTTAAAAAAAAATTTAACTAAGTAATGATTTTGCCACAGAACAACAGAAAATTCGCATAACACATGGCAGCTCAATGCACCAATTACGCTCATCCAACAACGCGGCGGGACTTAAGCGTTTTCCTAGTTATTATTATTTACTACAATTCAAAAATTATAAAAGTTCGCCCAACGCGGAATCGAACACGGATCTCCCGCATTCCAGACAGGCGTCCTTAACCTATTATTACAGAATATTTCATTCATTAATCTGCATGGGGCAAGCAAGTCTGCTAAGTGGTAATGTTTGTGTCTTGTTTGTCTAAAGATAGCGTCCCGCTCTATATAGCAGAAGGTCGCTGGTTCGATTCCCGACTTGAATCAACCCATAATCGTAGGCAGGGTATCGCATTACATCCACTGCACTGAGTGTGGCTTTGAAACCGTCTTAGCAACGAAGCACATAACAAGTTGTAAATGGTTGTTCCGAAGTAGTTATATCTACGCTGACTCATCCGCGAATGAATCGTGGACATATGTGAACTACTATTTCAAATGTCCGATTATTTCGTAATCGATGGCGTCGTCGGTTCGTCACTGAAATGAGATCTTTGACTGTGTGGGAAGACTCTCGTTGCTTGCAATTATGATTTGTATATTTTTTAAATCCGGCATTGTAACAATTGTTTTGATTACCAGTACGATAATGATATCATGCATAGGTGCTTGGTCGCGATTAAACACCACGCTGAGCGTTTCAATTGCAGTTCTTCCGTACTTTACAAACTACAGGGAGAATCATCCGAATATAATTCATTCTGTTGTTTTCTCTGATATAATTTAATTCTTATTTCTCGTACATAGCCCATTTTCCCCTGACAGTGGGAGGCATATTATAATATCACATGGTCACTTATGAACCTTGATGTTTCCAAGAATTGTTCAGATCATTAAAAAAAAAAAAAAACGTTTTAATATTGTTCTGGGTAAAGTATCCTAATCATTGCTTGGGTAAGTAAGTTAAAATGTATTGAGTTATTATGATTACTAAAAATATGCCTTAATTCCCTGCACCGTAGGGTTTGTTATTCTTCCAATGTACCAATCGTCTCGATTAACCTTGAAACCTTATACTTCGAATTAGTGATTTCCATTTTCCTTTAATTTGCCAAAAGCTGTTCATGCAATTATTGTGCCGGAATTGATCAACCCACAATTCGGAAAAAGACTGTCGAAGGAAGATTCATTGACCCGGCCTAATAGAAGCCCAGAAGCAAGCTGGCAACAAATCCAAAAAGAAAGTCACAGTCACCAAGCAATCTGAATCAAAGACAAAATCATCTTTAAAAAGTAAAAAACCTACAACGTAGTTTTGCAATGCAGTTCATCTCTCATTGCGTGTGAATTCCACTTGCAAAGTGTGGCCCAAGAATTCAAGAAACAAAACAAATGAAACTTGAACATGATCACATTTACCTTTTAGTTTTCCCCCGTTTTTTTAATATATCATATTGGGACCTGCGTTTATTGTTTATAGTAGACACTAGAGACGAGCGTGTAAAGTATGTCACACATCACATTACTAACGTATTTCGTCGCGAGTGTACGTGAAAGTGCATATACAGTGGCGTAGGAACTATTTTTTAGTGGGGGGGTCACACTCAGGTTGACAACGAGGTTGGGTGGGAAAAACCGGGTCTGGGCGAAGCCCCAGCCGCCGGAGGCATTTTCGCCGTAGCGAGATTTTTTTTCAAAAGGTGCCTTGATAGGTGGCCTAAACACGTTTTCAGGCGAATTTTAATTATGAATAAGGGTTACATTTTGAAGCTAATATTGCATTTAAGATTGATTTCCTGACTTAAATCGGTCGACAGTCAGCTTGGGAGTGAAAACATTGCACACAAAATATAATGAATATTAGTCTAAAATCAGATGGCTAGTCTAGTCTCGCAAATCACGTCTCTTTCTGAATCTTTCTAAAAAAAATGTAAACAAAAACCTTCCTGTTTGTTTGCAAGCCCGACTGTAATAAAAATCCTAAAAATCACCCAACAAGTTAAAAGTTAGAAAGTGACACCCATATCTGGCTTGACCCCCCAGTGGGGGGGTCAAGCCAACAAGTGGGGGGGGGTTTCCCCCCCATCCCCCCCCGTTCCTACGCCCCTGTGCATATATAGTTGAACTCAATGTACCTCATTCTATATGTGCACATGTGTAAATAAGAATCCTTTAATGTAAATAATGTGTAAAAATCCTAACTCACGAGTATAGCACATGCCTATATGCGTGACGCATTTCTAAACTAAGAGTTTTTTTCGTGGTTTTGTTTGCGATATTTGCAATGTATTTTAGCCTATATGTATCCGGAGTCTCAAACGACCACTAACTTTTTTTATTGATTGTTATCTTGTGTATCCGGTATAATTTATTGACAATTAATATTTCTGTTGAATGTGGAAATCCTTATGTGAAAATACGTTCTATTTATCTTTGTTGTGTGTAAAAAATAACTTTGTTTACTAGGAATAACGAATAACGTTCTGAGGTAGGCCTATATATTTTGCATGGACGTGAGCACGTAGCATAAAGCATATAATAACTTACACATTTGAGTGTGAGTGCCTTGCTCTAAAGTAATTAAATTCACTTCATATCTGAATACGATAGACATTATATATAATTACATGATCAAAAAAAGATGTTTAGACCGCAAGATATATTAAATAAAAAACACTCCAAAAAAGTGATAATGCCTAAATTTTTTTAAAGTGGCTCTCTTCCTCAGACGCGGGGATATTTTTGATGCATGATGTATGGCTGTGCTGTGTTTACTGGTTATTGTCCAACTCGTAGATGTTTTATAAGTAGGCTACTTTACCTACCCATGCTAATTACGAGTGTATCATGAATACAACAACCTCATATACATACATACTTTTAAGAAAACGTGTCACGATCGCGAAGCCGCAGTTGCTACCTCGTAAATCGGGAAATAATGGACATGGACGGTATTCAAAAAACGTCTCTGAGGACTGGGCCGCTTGTGGCTGCACCCTCTGTCTTTTATATCCCAAAGAGTGATTGTGTAAATAATATATTACGCAATGTTAGCGTTTAATTGAATTAAAGTGAAACATTTGAACGCATTTGAATGAACAACAAACACTAGGGTTCGAACAGAGAACCTCCGCCTCTGTATTGTAATAAATAGATGCGATAGAACACTGTATACAACAAAGAATACTCTTGTCATGGGTTTATGACGTTATAGCTTATGGAACTAGTCATAAGTTTTTATCGCAAACGGGATTCGTGGAGTATTTCCCCCAGTATTGTATTGAGATGATTAGTGTTTAGAACATAGAGTTGATATTTTTATAACGTTACTTATATTGATTGTGTTGTATATTGCATCACTTGTACATGTAACCATTATTCAACTGTCAATCCTAATAAAATTAAGTATTTCATTGTCACGGGAGAAAAACAAATTTTGGTAGCGTTCTGTGTAAAATATACAATTATAAATTATAACAATGTTAATCATTTCCATACACCAGAAAAAACTTTTGGATAGTAATTACAACTGGATTGATATTTATCTTCGCATGCATCCACTATAACGTTGCCGGCAATGTAACTTGACCTTGACAGAGCTATCGTCGACGGAGTTGAGTTGGGCACGCAATAAATCAGATAAGGCGCTGTTTGTCGGTGCGTTACCCCTCCTCGGCTCCATGTTCAGTTGCGGTGGGGATGACTAGTTGTTCACGCCTATCTCCCTCCCTTCCCGCTCCCCGCAAGAGCGTAACTATCCAGAAAAGGGCGGGAAAAGTTAGCACTATACCTCTTAAGAGCGTGAGAATACATGCATATTTAATGATAACTTCTAAAAACAGTAATGAACTTAGAGAACGTATCCAGGAACCACAAAATATTAAAATATAAGTATGTTTTCTTTCACAATATTATACGTATATTGTAACTCATTAAATCCTATGTTAAAATTAAAACAAGATACGACAGATAACTATAAATCATGAGAAAAATGTGCTGTTATCCGTTTATATAATAGTTCTTGTATTAAATGCATTAGTACATTTTAATAATATCTCGAATATTCCTTGAATCTAAACGCAGAGATCTGAAAAAAATCTACAATTTGAATGCGCTAGACTAGTGATAACGTGCACACAAAAATGAAGAATAATTATTGTTTTCTATCTTGCTTGAGTAGTTGGCGTATTAACTTGTCCACAGTTTTAAGTCGTGTATGCTCAAATCATTGCGACGATTTGTTATTAAAAAATGTTTGGTCTCTTTGTTTCAGGAGGTACAACCAGTTCACACACCAGGTAAGTCTCAGGGTAGACATTATACTTTCTCGTAAGTGTTATTAAAATTGTAAAATGTAAAGAAATAAGATTGACATACAACTAGTTCTGGAAAGTGTTGTTTCCCTATCTTTTTCAACACACCTATTTGTGTTTAATAATAATGTACACGTAGAAGTGTGAATAAACTATTCTACTCTACAATATTAAAGTAATAAATAAAATATCAGTAAAACTTATCTCGCGTTTCTAGTTTTAAGCACGGGTTTAGTCATCAACTGTTCTGATGCGGACAGAGATACTTTGTTAGTAAAATGTTAACTCCGATAAAAGTTAACTTTTCATAAGGAACTTCCCCAAGTATGCGGGTTCACCCGAGTACCCGGTAACCGTAACTAACAAAAATATATTTTATTTATACTAACTTTATGAAGTAACAGAAAAATTGTTGGATCCAACCTTACCGAAATAGAAAATGACAATATTGGTAATTTTTCGAGCCAGGTCCCACGAGTAAGAAATAACATGGGGACGATATTTATACCCCGTGACCTTGGAGGACAAACAAAAATCTCTAGCATTGACGTACTCGACTACTTTTTCTGTACATTCTCTTTGTTTTGCTTCATATTAAAAAGATAAAAAAGACGTGAGTGATAAAATTAAAATAGGGTGGAATGTATGTAAGGTGGTCGAATATATACATGTGACAAGGTGTTTTAAATGCTGCCAATATGGCCACACAATGACGAACTGTAAAAATGGACTTGCGTGCGGCTACTGCGGTGGGTACCATAAATCCCCAGACTGTACAGCAGACTCTGCTAGCTGCCTTAACTGCATACAAGCAAATAATAGATATGGTTTACAATTAAATGAAAACCACAATGTTTGGGACAAAGAATGCAAATGCTATAAGCGCATTGAACAAAAAGTAGCTCAGAGGCAAAGGTTTGGGTGATCTTATCCGGTACGGACATCTCTACACCAGACGGCACAATCATCTTAGATATATTATTAGTTATTAGAATTATTCATTGTTCTATTCCTCTCTACAGAGAATAATTGTCTCATACAGATACCATGTATTTGTCCAATGAATAAAATACTTACTTACTTACTTACTTACTATTTTGGCGAGTAATTCGGTCAAAATAAGCTTATTACCAAGAGAGGTGTAATTTCGGATAGCATATTTTTGAGTGTTTGAGTGTTGACCTATTTTTGTGCACAGTTTCAAGACACACGTTTATGAAAAATGTTCATTTTAGTTTGGTATGATGCTTTTGATCTATGTGGAACAAAATGCTGGTTGTAGCCGATTTAAAGAATTCACCAAATTGCAAATTTACACAAATTTCAGGAACAAAAAGCTTAAATATTTCGTGTTCAATCAAAAGAAGACGGTATAATTTTTAAAACTGTTAGTTAAGTGAAGTAATATTTTCTAGACTACACTGTTCAAAATATTTTCGTCAAATTACTGCAAATGTCGTTGGAAGTACTGCTTACTAACTAATTCCAGTTTTTCTACTGCAAGTCCGATTTCTTTATTTTACTGCAAATGTTGTGTTTTACGACTTGAAAACGCGTAGTAAATTTTCGAACAAGATTGGCAATTTAAATCATTCTATTTGTTATTTTACTGAGTTTGAGTTGTCGAAGTTTTACGGCAAATGTTTATTTTTCTTACTACATGATCCAGTATTAATACGGCATTTTATTCCGTTTTTAAACTCAATATTGGCAATTAAAAATCTTGTCCACATGCCGTAATTTTACGGCAAATGTTTTGTTATTCGTCTACATGATCCAGCAAAAAATTTCGACCCGTACGAATATTATTTTAGTATTCGTCAGGTTGAAATTTCTCCTCCTGTAGTGGGATTAATGGAGCATTACAATTTAATTTAACAATTAAACTATGATAACGAACATTCCTGTAAGAAAGACAAGCATCATTTGATAGCTAGTACGAAGATTAATATTACATATAAATTTCATGGTGTTAAAATCTCGGAAGTCAGCGAGGCTCGAACCTGGTACACCTGGAGAGAGAGTATACACTGTCCTAGTCAATAAACCCAATACACCAAGACACCGTATACCTGAAGCGCGTCTGTAGTGAATCATGTTGGGAGATGTAGTTATGTTTTAAATGAGAAATTCAATACGAAAAGTAGGGTTTCGGATTCCTGGTCATATTATATAACAATATAACGATAGGCCTATAGTATAATTAATATTAATTATTAATGTACTCCTCGGGGTCGAAATTTCGTCCTTTCGGAAATCCGCCATGCATGGTGATATAAGATATTAATCTACTCTTCTGTGTCGAATAACCGTTCTTTTAAACGCTGTTAACTGGTCACTAGTAAGAGAATATTATGAAAATATGATTACATTATTACTTTGACAACTCTTAAATGGTGAAGATTGGAACCATATTGGGCGATTGTTAGAATTTCATAGGGATAATTGTTTCGGTCTGCCAAGTGATATTTATCTACCCTTCAGGAACGAATTCTCGTCCTTTTAAGTCTGCTAACTGTCCTTTTAAAGTCTGCTAACTGTCCATTTTTAAGTGAATATTATTCCAATAGAAGTACATATTTTAACGACCTAAAAAGTTGAATATTAGAACCATACCGATCAATTTATGATTCACTGTTTGAGGAATTATTGGTTCGGCCCGCATTTTATTTCAAGCTGCAAAATTATATTTTTATTTATTATTATTTATTATTATTTATTTTATTTAAGTCAACATTTGCCGTATATTTACAGAAAGTAGATGATTTGATTGGTGAAATAGTTTAGTTTACTAACAACTGACAATTGATGATATTCTTACTATATGCAGTAAGAACACTGATTAATACGTCCGTACAATAATGTGAACATTTGCCGTAGATTTACAGAAAATCGGTATTTATTTGCAACAATTAACTCGTTTGATTAACTATTTGTCTAGGAATATATTTGATATTAGTTTCGTCGAAGTTCCAGACTGTGATAACATTTATTTTAAGAAGTCGTTGTCTTAATTTTCCTTGATGGTGCATTCAACTTAAGCTAATTTGATTAGTTTTTTTACTGCATTTGTCGTCTAATTTGTAGTTTACTACAACATTTCCAGTAAATTAAAAAAACTGAATACGTGCAGTAAATTTACTAATAAACATTTGCAGTAATTTGACGATTTTTTTGAACAGTGTAGGAATAAAACAATATATTTTTGGAGGTATCAGAAACTTTAATTGATAAAAGCTTTAAATTACAATCGTGTGTCACCTCAGAATAGCAAAAATTTACCTTAGAGTAAACTAAACAGCTTTCTCTTTCCTTGCAGCGGTGTCAAATCTGAACACGAAGACTGCCAAATGTCCCCACGGCGAGCGCTACATGTCCGAGTGCAACTGGTGCAACTGCAATGAACAGTCACCAGGTGATTTTTGCACTCTTCTGGGCTGCATCAACTGGACATGCGAGGCACAGCTGGCTCACATGGCTAGCCACGAAGGATGCTACGGCCACTGCACTTGCGACAGTGCTACTAAGATCGTGAGCTGCGAGAAGAAGGGTTGCACTCTATAATCAAAGATTTGTCGAAGATTGGTGCATCATAATTGTTTTAATAGCTTTAGTACAATATTTTGTCTGTCATACATATTTTCAATACAAATGTTAATGAAAATTGGTTATTTATGAAACAATCAAAAACAATTACACATTTTTATCAGATTTCATAGAGATGTCAAAAAACTCCAGTGGCCACTTTCGTTTTGAAAACAGCAAAGGCCACCTGTTTTATTGTAACTGTATGTAGTAGGAGTTAAATCGCATAAACGTATTGCATGAAATGTGTTTGAGAATAAATGTTTTTTTCTCTTGTTACATTCGGTTTCTTGATTCTGTCCTTATTACTTTTACTCAACATCTAACTATATGTTAGCCAGTGGTTTAGCCGAGGTCATTTAACCGGTTCCCACTCGAACACCGAAGTTAAGCAGCCTTCGGGCGTGGTCAGGGGTAGAGTGGGTAACCGCTCTGGCCTATGAGACATATGTATACTGCTGGTTAGAGCCGATGGAAGATTCGAGAGCTTGTGTAACTGCTTCGTTCTCCTCGACGTCTGCTAGGCAGTCCGGTTTTGTGAAGAAATCTATATGACTGTCAAGATTATACCGTCCTTTCGGATGGGACGTTAAGCCGTTGGTCCCCTTGGTACTTTTCGAAAGGAGTAGGCTACGTTTCCCCTCCTCCCTTCCGTTCATACTTCATCCTCATCTATCACCACTCATCGTCTCGAATAGCCTTAGTGGTTAAAATGAGACGTTAAGCAATATCCAATCAATCAATCAATTAACTTTATGTTGTGAATGGGGATATTTTTCACAGTTCAATGGTCTGTATTAGGCTGTCCTCAAGTAGATATTTCAGGAGTCGGGTCAAGGTTTTCAACATCAAGACTGTCCTCAATCATGTTGAGCATATTCTGGTTAGAAGCTACGATCACAGTGCGCCACTCTGCGCTCATGTGATTGGTCAGTATGACATCTAGAAGCCGCCTCTGTTCGCATAAGAATTGAATAACAGCTAGGGCTCTTCTCAATGTCAATATTATCGTACTAGATTTGTTTTAGGATGAACCTAATTGACCTTTTTTCCTAAACTTACTCTGCTTCCAGTTGTCATCTTATTTACATGTAATCTTGCGTGGTTGTTAAGCAACAATATGGTCAATCTCTTAAAAATAACTAGACATCAAAACGGATTCCTTTGTAAATTGTTGTCCTCCTTCGTAAATCAGTTTTTATAACTAAATAGGATAGACGTTTAATAAATAATAATAAAATAATAAATAAAGATTAGAAAAACATAAAGAAATTTACAAATTTTGATGATTTTACGAAAATCCTTATTCCTTTTTGTGATTGTTTTCTGAAAATGTGCCTCTATAGAAGACTGTATGTATATACATGGCCAACATGTGTGCAACGTTGGTTATCAATCTGATTTATGGTCTCAGATAGTGTTCTAGAAAAGAAAAACACTTGTATTGCAGAATGCAGACTCTTATAGGATATAGGTCATGAAAATATAGGTCTAAGTAAATTAATTGCATTTCTGATACATTGCCCTTTTATTTATTTTAATAAACGAATACAAAACAACAACACAACAACAACAACAACAACAACAACAACAACAACAACATCATCATCATCATCATCATCGTCGTCAACAACAACAACAACAACAACAACAACGCCATCTGAATAATGTACTAAATAATAATACCCGAATGGAATAAACGTATAAAAAACTAATTATAAATTACAAGAGAGGTCCTGAGGTCATAGTGATAATTAAGACGAGTTGCTACTCAATGAGATAACAATTCGTACATTGATGATCACAGATTTAATTTAAAGCAGACGGTTTGTTCTGATTGGTCGAGATATCCTGACCCTAAAACTGAAATATTTCGGTTCCAGTGAAACTATATTATAATCGTTTGTAATAAGAAAACTCAAGTCGCTGATCATTATTGGATTTGTTCGGCCGCCATTCGCTCCTGTTCCTCTCCGTTCTAAGGTGAGAATTACAAGGTAGTATTATAAAGAAGCAACAACTCTGATCATATTTTAGTACAGACACATTAATTTGGTTGTTCTCAAATAAACCATTTTATTTCGGTTAACTTCTATTCTGCCCATTCAAGATTCAACCAGACTCGAATTTTGAAACAAGGAAATTATTAAGGCTATTCAACCGCGTTTTTCTATTTTCCAAAATATGCTAAACCAAGTCAAAATATAATGAATGGCTTTGAAACCTGTCTATTTTAGAAAATCAAGAATATTTTTTTCAAATTTTTCTGATCCGGTACACGGCCATTATAGCCACCTCAAAATAATTTCCAACTTTAGCCAAGGCAAACCATTCAATTCAACGTAGGGTGTTGTGTTTTTGTGACATTAATTTTCAAATGTTTTTTTCTATAGACTGACTGAGAAAAAACAGATTTTTTTAAACAATTGTCTTTCCTGCGAATTTTTTCGTTTGGAAGTATTTTTTAATGATTTGTACCGCCAAACAAAAAAGTTCGCAGGAATGTCAATTGTAAGAAAAAATCTTTTTTCTCTCAGTCAGCCTATTAAAAATCAATTGAAAATTAATGTCACAAAAACACAACACCCTTCGTTGAATGATGTGCCTTGGCGAATTGAAGTTTAAAATTATTTTGAGGTGGCTATATTGGTCGTGTACCGGATCAGATTTTTTTTTTAAATATTTTTTATTTTCTAAAATAGCCAGGCTTCAAAGCCTTGGTAGCATATTTTGGAAAATAGAAAAACGCGGTCGAATTTGAAAAATTCAAATTTTTTTACTTACACTAAAGTTCTAAACGATTATCGTAGAACTTATTCAGAAGTTTCATGATAAAATTTACTGGCAGTGTTGGCTCGAGCGTAAGTGCTTGACTCTGATTCATAGGGTCCCGGGTTCAAATCCTGTCGAGACCGGCAATCCTGACTGAAGTTTTTTTCAAAAATTTCCGCAGTCGTTAATGCGAATGCAAAGGATTGAGTCCTCTTAAACAGCCCTCGGGCATCCCTTCACAATTGTCCTATCCGCAACATACCTAGTTAAACACCTGAAGAAGGGCATGAATTGCACCCTGGGCAGGCTTCATACAAAAATTATTAATTTTTATAATTATTCATAATATAATATAGAAAAATGAATGGATCCTAGTTTTTTAGATTTGATCTGGGGGAAGGGGGGATAGTTTGGAATTCCTTGTTTACAAAATATACTCATTAAATATTTTCAACTAGAATTGATTCACAAATAATATCATTAGAACAAACACACGTCTGCCTACGTAGTACGTACGATTAATTTCAGAGCTGTAATTGCCAATATTCTTAGAGTAAGAACAGTTAAATATGTCATTCAGGTTTCTTATGGATAACCCATGCACCAGTTATCAGAAGACCCGGGTTCGAAACCAACTTCTGTATGTAGTTTTGAATTTTCTTACTTTCGAACTGTTTTATCGCCTTTATACTTTATTGCTTTTCGCAAGAACCGGAAATATCAATTAAATTTTTAAATTTTACCAGTAATTTCAATTCAATTCCATTTGTTCGCAGCGCTTCTCAAGTATGTCTCGCATTGTTTGGGTACTTCTGGTCCTGGTTGCTACGAGTGGCTGCTTCGCTGACGAGGACAAGTCGGATTCCTCACCTGAAGATGTAAGTTCCTTGAGATGAATTCATTTCAATCCCAATGTTGACATTGTTTACGCAGTTACTTCACAATTACTTATTACTTTTACTTACTTAACTTATTACTTACGACTTTAGATTTTTTTAAGTATGATATTAATAATAATATTTCTTGTATTGAAATGTACTAGGAAAACGCTTAAGTCCCGCCGCGTTGTTGGATGAGCGTAATTGGTGCATTGAGCTGCCATGTGTTACGCGGATTTTCTGTTGTTCTGTGAAAAAATCATTACTTGGTCGAACATTTTTTTAAATTAAATTAAATTAAATAAAAAAATAACTTAATTTTATTAATTAATCGTAATTTTTAACAAAGAAAAAAATCGTAAAATTGCAGTTTTCATAAGAAATAAATATTCGATTGCGCTCAAATTTAACACGAATATATTAATTCATGAAATTAAGGTTCTGTGAAAAAATAATTACAATAGGATAAAGCATGTAGGTGTAATAAGTCAAAGAATTGTTTTAAAAAAGAAAAAAACCGTAAAATTTCGATTTTCATGAGAAATAATTTTTCGATTACGCTCAAATTTCGCACGAATATCTTAATTCATGAAATTAAGGTTCTGTGAAAAAATCATTACAATCGGTTAAAGCATGTAGGTGTTATAAGTCGAAGAAAGTTTTTAAAAATCGAAAAAAAATCGTAAAATTGGGTTTTTTATGAGAAAAAATTTCCCGATTGCGCTCAAAAACGTGGCAGTTCTAAGTTCAGAGATTTCGAAGGCCTCCATGAAATTTCATCGCAATCGGAGTATCGGTTTAGCCGGAATCGTGTTAACAGACACACAAAAATACAGAAAGAAAGAAAAAAAAAAAAAAAACATTCCGGATTTTTTTCTCCAGTGTAGTGAAATGGAATCTTCGCTTCGCTCGCTTCGCTCGCTACGCTCGCTACGCTCATCCAATTATTACAATTATATCTCAAATATTTCTTGAAACCAAATGCAGAGAACTGAAATAATATTTCTGCACTTTGAATGCACTGATAGACTAGTGATAACGTGTACACATCAATCATTCAAAAAGCTTGTTAAGAATATAACTTTTTTACGCGCTTAACTCATCAAATGTTCAAAATATTTTTCTCCATAATTGAACTCCCATTATCAATTTCTAGATTTGTTCCTTCGGGAAACACTCCCGTAGGTGGAATTGTTAATATTTAATACCATTCATAAGCTAAAAAACTCATCCCGATAGGCGCCTTGGCTTAGACTCGGCCAAGGCTTAGACTAGTATTCGAACGCCGATCGGGATGGATTTTTTTAACTTCTGGATTGTATTAAATATTACCCATTATCAAGTCCCGTTAATGAAGAATTATTGTTTTCTATCTTGCCTGAGTAGGTTGCGTATTAACTTCTTCATAGTTTTGAGTCTAGCATGCTCAAATCATTGCGTCCATTTGTCATTAATAAATCGTTTGGTCTCTTTGTTTCAGGAGGTACAAATAACTGACACACCAGGGAGTTTCAAGCTAAACATTATACATTCCTGTAAGTGTTATCAAAATTGTTAAATGTAAAGAATAATATTGACATACAACTAGTCCTGAAAGTGTTGTTTCCCTATCTTTGTCAACACACCTATTTGTGTATAATAATGAACATGTCGAAGGGTGAATAAACTACACTCTACAATATTTGAATAATAAATAAACTATTTGGACACTTATTGGACACAACCTTACCGAAAAACAAAATGACAATCTTGGTAATTTATCGAGCTTATAATTTCTCACAAAAAATAACATGGGGACGATATGCCCCGTGACCTTGGAGGACTTCGTTAAAAAAAAATTGACTAAGTATTGACGTACTCGACTAATTTTTCTGAACATAATCTTTGTTTTGTTTCTGTAATTTTGGTAAGTGGTTCGGTCAAAATACGCTGATTACCAAGAGGGGTGTTATTTTCCAGCGGTTAAGCCGAGGTCGTTTAACCGGTTCCTAATCGAACACCGAAGTTAGGCAGAATCGGGAGTTGTCCGGGGTAGAGTCGGTGACCGCTCTGCTAGCAAGTGTAACGGCTTCGTGTTCCTCGACGTCTGCTCGGCAGTCCGTGTTAGTGGAGTAACTTATATGACTGTCAAGGTTACACAGTCCTTTCGGATGGGACGTTAAGCCGTTGGTCCCCTTGGTACTCTTCGAAAGGAGTAGGCTATTTGCCCGCACCGGGTTTCCCCTCCTCCCTTCTTTTCATACTTCATCCTCATATATCACCACTCATCGTCGCGAATAGCTTAAGTGCATTAACATGAGACTTTAAGCAATATTCAATAATAGTTTTGCGTGTTTGAGTGTAGGCATATTTTTGTGCACAGTTTCAAGACACACTTTTATGAATGTTAATTTAAGATTGGTATGACGCTTTTGATCTACGATGAAACAAAAGATAAGAAGGCTGAAGCCGATTTAAGGAATTTACCAAATCGTAAATTTACACACTTTTAGGATTAAAAAGCTTAATTATTTCGTGTTACATCACAGGTAGACGATATAACTGTTATTTTAGTGTTTAGTTAAACGAGTGAAAGCAGCAAACCTACTCCACAACACAACTCGATTGGATCTTGGTCGTGATTAATTTGTCTGTTTTATTGATTTAAAACTAGAAAGACAATGGTTTTGATTTTAAAGGTCATTTTTATCGAATCATTTTTGTCAGGCTGAGATTTTATGCAGTGACCAAGGTGCAACAAATCTTGCACGCTCTAGATTCATATAAATTCCGCTGGGAGATTGAGTAAACCTTGCAGTCTTTACTCGAATTTCGTACAGGCTATGTTTTCCATATTGTTGTATGCATTTCAAAACGTAGATTTTTTTTTTCAAACAATCCAGAAATTAAAAAATCTTTCCCGACCGGAGGTTTGAACCTAGGTCTTCCACATTTCTGGTATAAAGGGCGCCTTAGCCAACTTCATATGGAAAACGCCAAAGTCGTTGTTAGACGAGTGAGCGAATCATGTGTTGAGAACCCGGGAACATTTGCATTTTTTAAGTTTAATAATAACTAGGAAAACACCAAAGTCGTTGTTAAACGAGTGAGTGAGCCATGTGTTGAGTACCCGGTTACATTACTTTTCTTCCCCCTACCTTAGGCCTACCTAGCCTATCATAGACTAGAGTGGCGCATTATGGCTTACAGTTGACACGCTCGCATAGCAACTAAACTTAAAACCCTATTATTTATACTAGGGAAATTCCATAGTCGTTGTCAAACGAGTGAGTGAACCAAGTGTATAGTACCCGGGAACATCCCCTTTCCTCCCCTATACCTAAGGCTGGATCGAGCCTAGTATGGGGAATGATACCGAATACTCAACACATGGCTCACTCACTCGTTTAACAACGACTTTGGCGTTTTCCTAGTTGTTTAAATTGAACATTTAAAATGCGAATCGTGTTCAAAACGTATTAGCGTAAAACAATAACAAATTTCCAAGATAAAACAAAATAACCTAATTTTTATTTTTAACACCCTTTAAAAATAAAATGTGGGTGTAAAAATATAAAAAAGTTCGAGCTAACGAGCTTCGAACCCCAACCCTCCGTGCGGTAGGCTAAATGCTTACCACTATGCCATGTCAGCCACAAATATCTCGTCCCGCTATCTGCTACTAAAATGCTATCGATAATTTAAAAAATCACATTTTTATTTATTGTAGGCTTAAATCGCAATGGATCTAGCTGATTTTGTTAACAGTTCTCAGTAAACTCGTACCGGATGTCTGTTTAAAATTTCAGCAAAATCTGTTCAGCGGTTCGGCTGATTTTCGACGTACAGACAGACAGACAGAATCACAGAATGAGAGCCATTTGAGTTGAATGGAGACACTCGGTCGCTCCGCTCCCTCGTTTAACCAATACTAGGAAAACGCCAAAGTCGTTGTTAAACGAGTGAGTGACCTATGTGTATAGTATCCGGTATCATTCCCCATACTGGGCTAGATCGAGCCTTCGGTATATGGGAGAAAAGGCGATGTTCCCGGGTACTCAACACATGGCTCACTCACTCGTTTAACAACGACTTTGACGATCCCCTAGTTATTTAAATTGAACATTTAAAATGCGAATCATGTTCAAAACGTATTAGCGTGAAACATTACCAAATTTCCAAGATAAAACAAAATCACCTAAGTTTTATTGCCCATTTAACACCCCTCAAAAATAATATTTGAGTGTAAAAATATAAAAATGTTCGAGCTAATGGGTATCGAACCCCAACCCTCCGTGCGGTAGTCTAAATGCTTACCAATAGGCCGGGCAAGCCACGTAGTTATAGTCCCACTAGCTGCTACTAAACAAATGCTATAGATATTTTAAAAATCACATTTTAATTTATTGTAGGATTAAATCGCAATAAATCTAGCTGATTTTGTTAGCAGTTCTCAGTAAACTCGTACCGGATGTCTGTTTAAAATTTCAGCCCAATCTGTTCAGCGGTTCGGCTGATTTTCGACGTACAGACAGACAGAATCACAGAATGAGGGCCGTTCGAGTTGAATGGAGAACACTCGGTCGCTCCGCTCCCTCGTTTAATCAAACTCAGATGCAAATGTTCCCGGGTACTCTACACATGACTCGCTCACTCGTCTTACGACTTTGGCATTTTCCTGGTCTAGATTATGGATTAAAAATTATGTTTGAGGTAGGCCTACAAGAAACTTTAATATGATAAAAGCTATAGATTACAAATATGTTAGTCAACTCGGAGGAGACAAAAAGGCTTTCTCATTCCTTGCAGTGGTGTCAGAGCTGAATACGAAGACTGCCAAATGTCCCCACGGCGAGCGCTACATGTCTCAGTGCAACTGGTGCAGCTGCAACGAAGAGTCGCCAGCTGATATGTGCACTCTGAAGGCCTGCATAAACTGGTCTTGTGAATTAGAGCTGGCCATCATAAGGGTTAGTGGCTTCCAAGAGGAATGCTACGGCCACTGTACATGCGACAGAACAACCAACATCTTTAGCTGCGAGAAGAAGGGATGTACTCGCTAATCAAAGATTTGTCGAAGATTGGTGCATCATAGCTTTTGATAACATAAATACAATATTGAGTTTTAGTAATACATATTTTCAATCTAAATGTAAATGAAAATTGGCTAATTTTGTAACAATTAAAACAAATACACGTTATTATCAGATTACATAGATATGTCAAAAACTCCAGTTGCCACAATGGTTTTGACAACAGCAAAGACCGCCTATTTCATTGTATTTGTATGTGATATAATCGCATGAACGTATTGCATCAAATAAATGTGTATGAGAATAAATGTTATTTTTCTTGCATCATTCGGTTTCCTTTTTCTGTCCTTACAAAAAAAACTCAACATTTATTTTTCAAACTTTATGTTAGCCAGCGGTTTAGCCGAACACCGAAGTTAAGTTACCACTCGAACACCGAAGTTAAGAAGCGTTCGGGCGTGGTTAGAGGTAGAGTGGGAGACCGCTATTCCCCGAGACATACGTATACCGCTGATAAGAGCAGATGGAAGGTTCGAGAGCTTGTGTAACAGCGGACGTTAAGCCGTGGATCACTTGGTACTTTTCGAAAGGAGTAGGCTACGTGCCGGTACTGAATTTCCCCTCCTCCCTTCCGTACATACTTCATCCTCATCTATCACCACTCATCGTCTCGAATAGACTAAGTGCGTTAAAATGAGACGTTCAGCAATATCCAATGAATCAATCAATCAATCAATCAATCAATCAATCAAACAACTTTATGTTGTGAAGAGGGATATTTTTCACAGTTCAATGGTCTGTATTAGGCTGTCCTCAAGTAGATGTTTCAGGAGTCGGGACATGGTGTTTAACATCAAGACTGTCTTAATCCTGTTGAGCATATTCTGGCTAGAAGCTACGATCACAGTGCGCCACTCTGCGCTCATGTGATTGGTCAGTATGACACCTACTAGCCGCCTAGCGTAAGTTCGCGTTAGAATAACAGCTAGAGTTCTACTCAATGTTAATATTGTCCTACTAGATTTTTTTTTAGGCTGTACCTAATTGACACTTTTTTCGGAAACTTCTCCTGCATCCAGTTGTCATCTGATTGACATGCAATTTTGCGTAGTTTTCTAACAGCGATATGGTCACTCTACATAAGATAACTAGACATCATTACGGATAAGAAAAACATAAATGAAGAAGTTTACCAATTTTAATGATTTTACGAAAATCCAAATTCCTTTTTGTGATTGTTTTCTTAAAATGTGCCTCTATAGAAGACTGTATGTATATACATGGACAACATATGTGCAAGGTTGGTTATCAATCTGATTACTGTTCTCGGAAAATGATCTATAAAAAAGGTTAAAAGTCTAATCAAAAATGGTTGCATTTCTCCTATATTGCCCTTTTATTTGTTTTAATTTACTTTACTAAAGGATATGACCCGAATGGAATAAAGGTTTTCAAAAATCTAATAATCAAGAGAAGTCACGAGGTCATAGTGATAACTAAGGCGAGTTGCCACTCAATAGATTACAATTCGAACATATATATAATCACTGAGATTTCGTTTGAAGCAGTTGGTGTATTCTGATTGGTCGAAATATCTTGACACTAAAATCTTTCTGTTCAAGTGAAATTATATCTTAATCATATGAAATAAGGAGACTTGAGTCGCAGTTAATTATTGGTTTTGTTTGGCTGCTTTTCACTCCTGTTCCTCTTCGTTCTAAGGTGAGTTACTTGCTTGAATTATAAAAAAACAACAACTCTGATCATATTTTAGTACAGACACAATAATCTGGTTGTTCTCAAATAAACCATATTATATTGGTGTACTTCTATTCTGCCCATCCAAGATTCAACCAGACACGAATTTTGAAACAAGGAAATTATTAAGGAAATTTCCTTTACTTACACTTAAGTTCTAAACGATTATCGTAGAACTTATTCAAAAGTATCATGATAAAATTTACTGGCAGTGTTGGCTCGAGCGTAAGTGCTTGACTTCATGGGGTCCCGGGAACAATTAATCCTGTCGAGACCGGCAATCCTGACTGAAGTTTTTTTTCGAGGATTTCCGCAGTCGTTAATGCGAATGCAAGGGATTGAGTCCTCTAACACAGCCGTCGGACATCCCTTCACCAGAAGACACCAGATGAGGGCCAAAAATGCACCCGAGCAAGTTTACTACACAAACTATTTTTATTATTATTTTTAATTTTATTATTCATAATATAATGTAGATAAATGAATGGATCCCAGTTTACAGCTTGGGGCTTGGGATTGGGTGGTAGTGGTGGGGGTGGTGGTGGTGGTGGTGGGGGTTGGGGGTTGGTTTGTAATTTATTGTTTATACATAATATACTCATTCAATATTTTTAACTAGAATTGATTCACAAAAAAATATAATTAGAGCAAACCCGCGTCTGCCAATGTAGTACGTACGATTTATTTCAGAGCTGTAATTGCCAATATTTTTAAGAGTAAGAACAGTGAAATATGTAAATCAGGTTCTTATGGATACCTTATCAACCAGTTATCAGATGACCCGGGTTCGAAACCAATTGCTGTTTGTAGTTTTGTAGTTCTTACTTTTAAACTGTTTTATCGCCTCAACCGGTAATATCAATTAAAGTTTTAAATTTTTCCAGTTATTTCAATTCAATTCCAATGTTTTTAGTGACTGTCAATGTCAGCGATGTCTCGCATTGTTTGGGTACTTCTGGTCCTGGTTGCTACGAGTGGCTGCTTCGCTGACGAGGACAAGTCGGATTCCTCACCTGAAGATGTAAGTTCCTTGAGATGAATTCATTCCAATCCCAATGTTGACATTGTTTACTCAGTTAGTTTACAATTGTGTTTAGATTTTTTATAAGTATATTAAAAATAATATTTCTTGTATTGAAATGCATTATTACATTTTAATAATATCTCAAATATTCCTTGAAATCAAATGCAGAGATCTGAAATAATATTTTCTGCACTAGAATGCACTGAGAGACTAGTGATAACGTGCGCATATCAATCATTCATATATACTTGTTAGGAATATAACTTTTTTACGCGCATGACTCATTAAATGTTCATACTATTTATCTCCATAATTGAACACCATTTATCAATTTCTCGATTTGGTTGTTCGGGAAACACTTCCGCAGGTGGAATTGTTAATATTTAATTCAATTCAGAAGTTAAAAAATCCATCCCGATCGGGATTCCAACACGAGTCTCCCACATTCCAAGAAGGCGCCTACCAGGAATGTGGAAGACTCGGGTTCGAACCGCGAACGGGATGGATTTTGTAACTTCTGAATTGTATTAAATATTACCCATTATCAGTCCCGTTAATGCAGAATTATAGTTTTCTATCGTGCCTGAGTAGGTGGCGCATTAACTTCTCCTTAGTTTTGATTTGAGTCTTTTATCCTCAAATCATTGCGACCATATGTCATTAATAAATCGTTTGGTCTCCTTGTTTCAGGTGGTGCAACCAACTAGCCCACCAGGTAAGCTTCTGGGTAGACATTATACTATCCTGTTAGTGCTATAAAAATTGTAAAGAAAGTAATTACATTGACATACAACTAGTTCTGGAAAGTTTTGTTTCTCTATCATTGTCAACCACCTATTTGTGTATAATAATGTACATGTAGAAGGGTGAATAAACTACACTCTACAATATTTGAATAATAAATAAAATATCAGTAAAACTTACCTTCCGTTTCTAGTTATGAAGCACAGGTTTAGTCAGCAACTGTACAGATGCGGACAGAGGTAGTTTGTTCTTAAAATGTCTTTACTCGTTTGATGAAATTAAACTTTTCATAAGGAACTTCCTCAAGTATGCTAGTTAAAGGGGTTCACCCGCGTAGCTCAAAAAATAAATTTAATTTAGGCTAACTAGTTATGAAGTAACAGAAAAGTTATTTGACCTAACCTTACCGAAAAAAGCAAATATTAATACCAAACTTGGTAATTTATCGAGCCAGGTCCCATTGGTTAAAATTTCTCATAAAAAATAACATGGACGATATCTATGCCCCGTAACCTTGGAGGACTTTAGTAAAAAAAAAGTGACTAGTATTGACGTACTCGACTTCTTTTTCTGTACATAATCTTCGTTTTGTTTCTGTGATTTTGGCAAGTGGTTTGGTCAAAATATGATTACTACCAAGAGGGGTGTAATTTCGGATCGCATATTTTTGCGTGTTTGAGTGTAGGCCCATATTCGTGCACAGTTCCAATACACTATTTTTTAAATATTCATTTAAGATTTTTTTTATCTATGAGTAACAAAAAGAAGCATGCTGAAGCCAATTTAAGGAATTCGCCAAATCGTAAATTTCTGCAAATTATTGGATCAAAATGGTTGAATATTTCATGGGAAATCACATGTACTCGGGAAAAAAATTACGGTTATTTTAGTGTAGTATTATTTACAAGGTTTTGGAATAAAAAATAATGTTTGGAGGTTTAAGAAATTTTAATAAGATAAAAGCTTTAGATTATAAAAGGGTTAGTCACTTCAGAAGAGCTTAAATCCACCTTAAAGGGTAAACTAAAGAGCTTTCTCTTTCCTTGCAGCGGTGTCAAATCTGAACACGAAGACTGCCAAATGTCCCCACGGCAAGCGTTACAAGTCTCAGTGCAACTGGTGCAACTGCCACGAACAGGCGCCAGGAGATTTGTGCAATCAAAAGGGCTGCATCAACTGGACATGCGAAACAGAGCTGGCTCGCATGGCTAGCCAAGAGGAATGCTATGGCCACTGCACTTGCGACAATACTACAAACATCCTAAGCTGCGAGAAGATTGGATGTACTCGCTAATCAAAACAAGTCAAGATTGGTGCTTTGGATTTCATAGCCATGCATAGTTTAAATCCAAATAATGTAAAGAAAGAGTAAATGAGAAATTTTATTCAAGTAACGTGCAACAATTACAAATTAAAATCCGATTTCATTAAGATGTCAAAAAATTCAGTTTCCTTTTGGGTTTTGACAACACTTGTGTACCATTGTTATTCTATGTGATGTGTCTTAAATCGCATGAACGTATTGCATCGAATGTGTATAAGAAAACATATTTTTCTTCTTGATACGTTCAGTTTCTTTCTTCTTTCCTTATAACTATTACTCAGCATTTATTTATCAAACTTTACGTTGTGAAGTGGGATATTTTTCACAATTAAATGTTCTGAATCAGTCTGTTCACAACTATGTATTTTCGGAGTCGGTTCAAGGTGTTCAACAGCAGGACTGTCGTCAATCCTGTTGAGCATATTCTGGCGTGAAGCTACGATCACAGTGCGCCACTCTGCGCTCATGTGATTGGTCAGTATGACACCTACTAGCCGCCTAACGTATGCTCGTACTTCGTACTACCTTTATAATCAAAAAAGGCATTACACAACCAGCTACAGGACTCTTCTTAAGCCAATATTGTCCTGATAGATTTGTTATGGGCTGTACCTAATTGACCTTTTTTGGGATGTAAAGGGTCATTCTTCTATAATATAGTCCAAGATAACTTAACATTATTAAGGATATGGTCATTCTTCTATAGTCAAAGATCGTTAAACATTATTGCAAATGAGCAAAAAATAAATTCAATATTTTGCCAATTTTGACGATTTTATGAGAATCAAAATCATTAGAAATAATTTAAAAAGTTGAGAACTTTTTGTGATTGTTTTCTTAAAATGTTCCTCTACAAGGCTTTATATACAATACATATCCATAACATGTTAAAAGTTTGTAATCAATCTGATTCCTGGTCTCAGGAAGTGATCTAGAAAAAAAACACTGGTATTGCAGAATGCATCCCTTATAGGTTATAGGTCATGAAAATATAGATTATACTTTAAAGGGCACAAAAAATTGCCTTTCTGATGCCCCTTTATTTGTTTTAATTTACGAACAATAATAACAGTTCCAACGGCATTAATGTACTAAAGGATATGATCCAAATGGAATAGACGTGTAAAAAAACTAATTATAGAGTACGATTGATTTGATTTGATTTGATTTGATTTGATTGTCGTCTTTATTGATGGCGGGATAAAGAGCCTGTTAAGCCTTCTACTTCCATCCAACCACGAGAGGGGGTCCTGAGGTCATAGTGATAACTAAGACGAGTTGCCATTTAATGAGATAACAATTCATACATTTACGATCACTTAATTTAATTTGAAGCAGTTGGTATGTTCTGATTGGTCGAGATATCCTGACCATGACCTTGAAATCTTTCGGTTCAAGTGAAATTATATTTTAGTCGTATGAAATAAGGAGACTTAAGTCGCTTATTATTATTGGTTTTGTTCAGCTGCTTTTCATTCCTGTTCCTCTTCGTTCCAAGGTTAGTGCTTGTCTTTTAAAGAAGCAACAAATTTGATAATTTTTTTGGGATTGACACAAATACGAGTTTTGTACCGTATGACAAAAAAAATTCGTACACCAACTGTTATTTTCAGAAAACTATTTTAGCTATAGTCAAGATATAGCTAAAGGTGTTTAGAAACTATGTCCAGAAAACCGATTCTCAAAAATTAATTTTGAACTAGTCTTGCATATTACACTTTTGTACAAAAATCTAAATATAATTTCCAAAAGTGAGGTTATGTCCCGCCCAAAAAAATTCACATTTTTTTCTGTTATTTTAAAGGCCTTCTTTCATTCAGCAAACTTTTCAGACATGTTTCTTCGACTTTCAAATTATCGGCCAGAGGTGGTTCAATAGCCTTGGTCTAAAGACTTGTTTTTTGTAAACAATGTAGGTGAACATTGTTAAGTAACTATAGTTACTTGTTGATTATATTCTTGTAAAAGGCTTATATAAGAACCATTATTTGAAAGCCTTCCAGCAAACTTTTTCATATTTTTTTTCAAAAGACCCTATATCACTATAACTTTAATGTATTTGTAAAATATGAACGTTGTAGCCCCCCCCCCGTTTGGGCAGAATCACGGGCCGATTGAAACTGACGAACTAGACCATAGTAGCAGTAGCAGCAGTAGTAGCAGTAGCTAACATCCTAAAGTGATTTTGAGCATGTTTCAAGCCATTTTTTCACCAAGAAGGAATGCTCGTACCCCAACCAAATTTGGCATGTGTTGTCAGGTACCTAAATACCCTCGATTTTGATAGTTTTCAAGTTCACATCACGTTTCATGACGGCTGGGTAACACCTCGAAATCACCCCAACTCTGCTTGCTGTATAAGGTGCCTGAGTGTGTAGCGAACCACGGCTTGGCTGCGGCGCCCTAACGGTTACCTAGATAGATAAATAAATGGATCCCAGTTTACAGCTTGAGTCAGGGGGGTGGGGTGTTGTTTTGAAATTTTCTTGTTTACATAAGAATACTTTTTAAATATTTACAGCTAGCATTGATTCACAAAAAATATCATTAGAACAAACCCGCGTGTGACTACATAGTACGTACGAATAATTTCAAAGCTGTAACTGACAATATTTTTAAGAGTAAGAAAGAACCATAAATTATGTTAATCAGGTTCCTTATGGATACCACATCAACCAGTAATCAGAAGACCTAGGTTCAAGGTTTGTAGTTTTGTAATTTCTAACTTTTCAACTGTTTTATTAGTCTTGTTTACATGAAGGACTGAGTACGGTATTGAGTACGGTTTTTGTACTCAGTACGTCATGTAAACACGTAAAAACCGTACCGTACCGGTTGGGTTCGGTCCGACGAAAAGTAGCTACCGTACTGGAAGACCGTACTGAGTACTGCTGAGTACTATCATGTAAACAGGTTTCTTAGACAAAACCGAACTGAAAATCATATTGCCAACCTAAACATAGGCCTAGTACTACGAAACAAAGGTTGGTAATCGTTACAAATTATTTTCCCTGCACTTTCATGTGACATGTCAGTTTCTTGTTACTAACGTGGCCTACGTATCCAGATCGTTTTTATTTTTAACTTCCCTCTTGGGGTAACATCATGGCTAAACGAAATGTTGGCAGTGTTGGCAGTGGCTTTTAGTTTTGTCAGCCGCCGATAGGTAGAGTTGATGCTGAACTGAAAGTGAGTTCAGTTTTAGTTCGGTACGAGTCATGTAAACGCTTTGACACCAGATAGAATTCAACGACATCTCGGTACCGTACCGTACTCAGTCCTTCATGTAAACAAGGCTAATGTTTCTATACTAGATTGCTTTTCGCAAGTTTAACGGTAATATTAAAGTTTTAAATTGTATCAAAAGGCCTAATAAATAATTTAATTCCATTTGTTCCTTAGTGATTATCAAGTATGTCTCGCATTGTTTGGGTACTTCTGGTCCTGGTTGCTACGAGTGGCTGCTTCGCTGACGAGGACAAGTCGGATTCCTCACCAGAAGATGTAAGTTCCTTGAGATGAATTCATTCCAATCCCAATAGTGACTTTTCTTTCTCGATTTGGTTAATCGGGAAACACTCCCGTGGGTGTAATTGTTTTTATTTACTACAATTCAGAAATTAAATTAAAAATATAATATTATATACTTACAGTATATATATGTATAATGCAACTACAATTCAGAGATTAAAATGTACCCGTCCTGATGGTCTAGTGGTTAAGACGTCCACCTGGAATGTGGGAGATCCGTGGTTCGATTCCCGGTTGGGGCGGACTTTTTTAATAGTGACATTGTTAATGTTTATGCAGTCACTCTACAATTATGTTTAGATTTATTATAAATATGTATATAAGATTAACATATTTTCGTTATGATTCTAACCCTATTGGAAACATGTTTAATCGTGAACGTCTTACGTGACTCACTATATGTAATTGGGGTCTTACGGTCATTGTGAAGGGATTTTTGAGAGAACTCAGTATCAGTATTCGCCTTCTTTCAGTTAGGACTGCCGGTGGTGGGATACAAATCAATGAGCGCCTCAACGATCTCTTTCGGAAATACATACTTATAATACAGTCTCCGAAGTTGATATAAAAATAACGTTCTGTAACACCATATCGGTGTATTTATTAAAGTTCATAGTGAAAAATAAGACAAAGATGATTCATAAATTTCTTTACCGGCTCGAGACATTCATCTATCATCACGCTCCTAAAACTAACATTAATTTGTACAAAGTACTGGAGAACATTTTAAATATATGCGAATTCTAAAATTCACAACACACTGACATGTTTGTTATGCCCGCGATATAGTTACCAATCAGTCGATCCATACTGATCAATAAATATCAGGACACTGTTAGACTATTTATCCTGAGGGAGTACTGCTTTGGTAGAGTTATGAAGGTTCTACGTTACAATCATAATTCAATGATTTAAACTAACACTGTTTAATAAGTTACACATAGAACACTACATAAGATGATGTTAAAATCCGCACACTTTTTGCTTTGTTTATTCTGCAAACACTTCCATTCTACATGGTGGTCAAGATAAGAGAGACCGTTTTTTCATTCTAAACGGCAGATAGCTCTGGTCAGCGTTACAATTACCTGAGTGAAGTGTGTTTTGGTTCGGAATGTACATTGCTGACTTTGCAGAGGTTTGTTGTTACAAAGTGACATAGTCTGTCAGCCAGAGCGGATGAAGTGAACTCTGCACTGCATTTCTCAGCTATTTAGAATAATAAGCATTGCAATATCTATTTAAAATCCCAATATAGCAATCAATAACCAATCGAAAACCAATCGATGTTATGGCTATTGATTTGGCCTATTGCCTAAATATATTACGTAATTAGGCACCAGTAGATAACTGTCTGTTTACTGAATAATTAATTATGTTGAATGGTTATGCTCAAAACATCTATTGATTGAAATCAATACACAATCATGAAATGATAATTGAACAAACCAGAATTGCTTCATTAAATTAACACTAAAATTCGAAGCATCTGGAGCACGCAACGGGAGCTTCCGGTGCGTTGAATTAATGCTTAACCATGGTGTATAGTAGTGTTAATATCATTGTTGTCCTCCTTTGTAAATCAGTTTTTATAACTGAATAGAATAGACGTAAAATAAATAATATTAAATAAATAATTAAATAAATAAAGCAATTTAGTTTTTTCTATGTTGTTCTCTATAAAAATGTCAGTCTTTTGTGCATATAAGAATTCCTATATTATGTAATTTTAAATTTTCTCCAGAGTCATGTACAAATTAATGTGAGTACTTACGAAGCAGGAATAAACTTGCAGTACATATCAAGGAACCCCAAAATATTATAATATATGTTATATGTCATCATATTATATGTTAAATTATAACGCATTTATACCCAGATCAAAATCTCACAAATATACGACAGATAGCTATTATATCATTAAAAAATGTACTGTTATCCATATAAAATATTTCTTGTATTAAATGCATTAGAACATTTTTAATAATATCTCGAAGATTCCTTCAAACCAAACGCAGCGATCTGAAATATTATTTACTGTACTTTGAATGCACAAGACTAGTAGTACACATCAATCATTCAATACTTGTTAAGAATATAACGTTTTTACGCGCATGATTCATCAAATGTTCAAAATATTTATTTCCATTGAACATCCCTTCCCGTGAGTGCAGAATAATTGTTTCTTATCTTGCCTGAGTAAGTGGCGTATTAACTTGTTCATAGTTTTAAGTCTTGTACATTGTTGTGACTAGATTTTTTTTTTATCAATTTGAAAAAAAAGTAACCCCTCCGAATTTTATTAGATTTTAAAAAAAAAATGTTAAAATATTATCAAGGAAAAAAATTAGTTTAAAAATAATTATCTAGAAATTTTGTTTTTATAAAGAAAAAATTTGCAGAAAAAGCGAATTTTTTACCAAATTTTCCCGTCATTTCAAAAGGAGGATAATACAAAACATAATAAAAAACTAGAAAAATAAATTTTAAAAAATGATTCATTTTTATAAAATATTTTTTTTATATATGTTACTTACCGTATTTTAACAATAAAAATTATCTAAAATTTTAAAAAGCTTAAAAAGATGAATTTAATTTATTAGTCCAAAAAAAAAGATAAACCCCAAAAACCCCTACCTAGTACCAAAATAGTAACGATTTTTTTACCTTTATAAGCCCAAAACACTAGTTTTGATGATCAAATCTTTGCGACGATTTGTCATCAAAAAAACGTTTGGTCTTTTGTTCAGGAGGTACCACCAATGCAAACCAGGTAAGTCAAAAATTACACTATACTACCCGGTAATGTATTTAAATTTAAAATTTAAATTAATTCCTTTCCCTGAGAAAAATTCTAAAATTTTTGTTTCACTGTTTTTTTAACAAACCTATAGTGTATAATGTACACCCGGCATCAGAAGAAGTAAGGGCTGGGTATATTAAAACAAAAACCCTTTGATTTGATGCCCGATGTCGGGTGTTTGAAGAGTAATAAATCCCCTCTGAAAATTTGCAATAAAAAAATTTTTTTAGTTTTAAAGCACAGAAGGAGAACAGCAACTATACAGATCGATCGGGAAAAGTAGACAAAATTATCCCTGGGAAAATTTTCGTGGAAATTAATCTCTTTTATAGATATATTTACTTTGGGGAAAGGGAATCGTCAAAGTTCCTTTTAAAAAGGAACTTCCCGAAGGTGTTATTTAAAGGGGGTAACCCGCGAAAATCAACAACTATATTTATTTGTCTTTAACAAATTTTATGAATTTACAAGTAACTGAAACAGAATCGGATAAAACCCATACCAAAAACGAAACTGTCAAATTGGAAATTTTTTTAGCTGCCCCTTTGGTTTAAAAAATCTCAAAGAAAAAACATGGGGCGATATTTATGCCCCGTGCCCTTTGGAGGTTTGGGCCCAATTTTTTTGGGCCCATCATTGACGTCCCGACTACTTTCTCCTGAAACCCTTTGTTATTTTTTGTATTTTTGTGAAGGGGTTCGGTAAAAGTATTTTTTCCAAGAGGGGTGAAATTTCGGATCCCCTATATTTAATTTGGGGTTTAAATGTAGACCAAAAATATTCGTGAAAAGTTTCAAGAAACCTTTCATAAAAAATTTTCATTTTAGATTTGTAGGGGGTTTTTGGGTCGTGCGAAACCAAAGAAACAGGTTAAACCCGTTTTTAAAGGGGAATTTACACATGGTAAATCGTTTAAAAAAAAATTGAAATTTTTTGGTTTTATCACAGCTAGGGGAAATTTTTTAGACGTTTTTTAGTGTATATTTTTTTGGGTTTTATGCAATAAAAAATTGTGTTTGAAGGTATCAGATACTTTAATAAATAAAGTTTTAGATTACAAAGTGTTAGTCACTCAGAAGAGTATAAATCCACTTTAAAGGTAAAACTAAGAGTTTTCTTTTCCTTGCAGCGTGTCAAAATCTGAATCGAAGACTCCCAAAATGTCCCAGGGTTTGAGCGCTACAAATCTGAGTGCAATGGCAGTTGCAACAAAATTTGCCAGGTGATGGGCACTAGGCGGGCTGCATCAACGGGGACATGCGAAAAGGAGCTGGCTGCATGGCTAGCCAAGAGGAATGCTATGGCCAGCCACTTGAACAGTCACCAAAATCTTAAGCTTTTGAGAAGACGGGATGTAATCATAATCTAAAACAAGTTCCGATTGTGTTTTATATGTTTAACCATGCATAGTTTAAATTAATTTTCGTAACAAAGAGAAAGTGAATATGTTATTTTGTACTTGACAACAAAATAATTTTTTCCCGATTTCATTGAGATGTCAAAAATCAGTTTCCTTTGGGTTTTGACAACATTTTGGACCATTTGTTTTCAATATGATATAAATTAAATCGAATGAACGTATTGCTTTGAATGTATTGTAGTATGAATAAATATTTTTTTCTCTTGCGCATTTGGTTCTTTCATCTATATAGGGCGACGGTCGTCGCCCGGCAGACAAGCGCAAGGATGTTTGGCGACACGAACTCCAGCCTATATACACTACCAGAATGGGGTTTTTTCAGCTATCTGCACACGCCGCCCGAAAAATAAATTTTGAAACCGGTATGTGCCTGGTATGTGGTCCATGACATACCAACAAAAAAAACAACCCGATCCCACAACTCGTTCCGTGTTAAAAAAGGCTCTCAACATCGTCAAATTCCTTCGGCTGCTGGTGGCTGGGTGGGTGGCTGGCTGAATGGGGGCTGGCTGGCTAGGAGTTCTCCGCGGAGATTAATTTAGCCTACAGAGAAAACGGTAAAACTTAGAATATTGAACTTGGACCACACTTAGATGTACTTCAGACGCAGTGACGTTTGCTTTCAAATCCCAAAAACGGGTAACAGGGGCCGGAGAAAATCAAAATTTGGATGATTATCAAAAAAGCTTAATTACCAAGGCGTGGTAAATTGTACAAAAATTGAAATTTAACATGCTATTAACCATTATAAATATCTTTCGTCCCAAAACACAAGGGGTAAATTGGGATAACCCTGGGCCCAAAAATGACAAAAAACATATCTGAACTTTAAGAAATGAATCATTCAAAAAAAACGCTACAACTGAGATGTTTCAAAACGTAGAATACATTTGATATCTCTCATTCTTTTTCACTTTGAATATGAAAGCAAAATTGGGTAAACGGGTACCGGAGAAAATTAAAATTATCAAAGTATGTAATTCTGACTCTTATGAATAATACGCATACGAGAAAACGGTTCATCTAAAAACTTTGAAACTGGGCCACACTCAGATGTACCTCATATAACCAAAAAACCCGGGGAATTGGGACCGGGGAAAATCAAAATCAAAATCAAAACGCTTTAATTTCTCAGGCGTAGAAATTTGTACAAGCTCTTTTCCATTATAAATATCTAGTGCTTAAAACACAAGGGGTATCTTTGGGGGGACCGTGGGCCCAAAATGTCAAAAAACAACTTTGAACTTAACAAATTTAATCATTCAATGTCCATCATTGATCATCATTCACACCTTGATAGCAAACGAACAACAAAAAGATGTAATATCCAACCAAAAACAAAAATTTGTAAAAAAAAAAAAAAACGGCAGCCAAGCTCTCCTTCAAAAGTCTTCGGCTGTGAATGCTGTGAGATATAGAAGTTTAGCCAAGCTTTTTATTCTTTCCCCCCAGTTCGCTTTGAAAATAAGTAAGATCATTTTGCCTGTTGACGAGCGCCAAGCAACGAATTTGTGGTAAAAAAGTAAAATTTTTAAACTCGAAATCATAAAAAAAATTTTGGCCCCTGAACCAAATTTAATGGCCAAGCCATTTTTATGTATGATTCGAGTTTAAAAATTTACTTTTTTACCCCAAAAATCGTTGGCTTGGCGCTCGTCAACAGGCGAAATGATCTACTTATTTTCAAAGCCCAAACTAGGGAGAAAGAATTAAAAAGATTGGCCAACTTCTTTATCTCACAGCATTCACAGCCGAAGACTTTTGAAGGGGAGATTTGGGTGCCGTTTCTTTTTTTTACAAATTTTTTGTATTTTGTTGGATCCTTTTTACTCTTAAACACATTTATTAAACTGCATGTAATGGAAGGGGTAATGGGTCTTTCTCCCCATACTTTTTTTGCTGCAACTTTGCACCCCCATATTGGAATTTTAAAACCCAAAAAAGTTTCTCATTTTTGCACTATTTAGCATCCAAATTTGATTTTTGCACCCCCACCATTTCGCATTTCAAATTGGGGGAGCCAAGTTTTAAAGGACCCTGTCATAAATCCTGCTGGACACATTCTGGCGTGACTATGATCACACTGCGCCACTAAGCGCTCATGTGGGTGGTCAGTAGACACTTACTAGCCCACTAAAAGTATGTTTGGGAAAACGTCAAATTTGTTGAAAACGAGTGAGTGAGCCATGTGTTGATTATCCGGTATCATTCCCCATACTTGCTTGATCCAGCCTTGGTATATGGGAGGAAAGGGGATGTTCCGGGGTACTCAACCACTTGGGGTCACTCACTGTTCGACAACGACCCTTTTGGGGTTTCCCCAGTAATTTAAACCTTATATGTGGTTCAGTTGCATGATTTGTACATTTTTAATTTCATTATTTTCGAACAAAATCAGTACAAATAAAGACTTGGTTAATGAATTATCTTCTTGGAGATGGAAGAATTTTTTCAATGCTATTACTATGCTATTACTGTTCCTAGCCTAGGCCTGTTTATCCGAGGAGAAGATTTTTGCAAATAAAACGTACCTTCCAATTCCCTTCAAAGTACAGTTGACAGAATACTGGCACACTTTTCAGTTTCAGATTTTTGTGACAATCTGAATTGATCAGAAAGAATGGCGCATGCTCAGGACTGTAAAAGCTTCCCAAATTAACTGCAATCCTTGGTTGGATTTATGGTACTGATCATGCGCAAATGTTCTGATTACTTCCGATGTAACCAAAAACTGTAGGGACCTAGTGTCATACCACTTTTTAAAAATACCAGCTGGGACTTTCTCAAACGTTAATATTTTCCTACTTTGATTTGTTTTAGGCTGTACCTAATGACCTTTTTTTGGAAACTTTTCCTGCACACAGTTGTCATCTGATGGACATGCAAGTTTGCTTGGTTGTCAAGCAACGATTGGTCCTCTTCAAAAAGTATGACACTTTACGATTAGAAAAACTAATGAAGGTTTACAAATTTGGATGATTTAAAAAAATCCCTTTTTTTAGTGTGTTTCCTTAAAAATGGCCTCTTGAAGACGATGTAAAAAACTCAAAAACTTTGTGCAAATTTGGGTTTATCAATCTGATAGTCTCAGGAATGATCAAAAAAAAAAAAAAAAAAAAAATGGTTTGCAGAATGCGACTTTTTTAGGTTTGGGCAAAAAAATAAGGTAAAAGTTCTCAGAAAAAGGTTTGTTTTCTGAATATTCTTTTTTTGGTTTTCAATTTACAAAACAAAAAAAACAGTTCCAACGTTTTTGCATTAAATGAGAAAAACTAAAAATAGATATTTTGGTCTTTTTTTTAGTATCAATGCAGGGGGATTTTTGTTTGGGTTTTAATTTCCCCTTAGACCCCGAATGTTTCGATAAAAGTAAATTACTTCTAATTGGATGAAATTAAAGAAATCAAGTCTTTTATTATTTGGGTTTTGTGCAGTGATTTTCACCCCTGGTCCTGTCCGTTCAAAGGGAGTTGTCATGTATTTGTAAAAACAAGTAGTTGAAATATAACTTACACAAAACTTCTCGAAGCTTTTTTTGTTAATGTAAATATTTTAGAAATTATATTTTTAGGCTTTTTGTTTTTTTGGTCGTCGAAATATTCAAAAATAGGTTTTGACTCTTTCTAAAACCCCCAAGTTAAAACCCCACCCCACAAAAAGGATCCCAGTTGGCAAAAGATTTTTTCGGGAAGAGGGTGGGGGGGAGGGGGGTTTTTGGTTATTTTGAAATTCCTCCCTTAAATACTGATTAATTATTTCCAACGGGATTTTTTCCATAAAATTGTGATTCAAACAACCCTCAGAAACCTAGTGCGATCTTTTTAGACTCAGGGCCATGCATAACATTAAGCAGTATTTTTGGTGGATCAGGATTTGAAGACCGGTTCGAATCCTGCTTCTGTTTGATTTTGTTTTGTGTGATTTCTGTGTTTTTCACTTCTACCAAAATTGCTTTCGCGCAATATCAAAATCTTATCAATTCAGATTCCTTTCCCTTTGTTTTTATAGTGACTGTCAAATGTAAGTATGTCTCGCATTTTTTTGGGTTTAACTTTGGTCCTGGTTGCTAGAGTGGCTGCTTCGCTGAGAGGACAAGTCGGATTCCTACTGAGATTGTAAGTTCCTTGAGATAAATTCTTCCATCCATGTTAATTTTATGAAGTAACTTCTATAATTGTGTTTATAATTATTATAAATATGTTTATTTTCGTAATGATCTGCGTATGGGAAAATGTTTCCTTTAACGTCTTAAGGACTAATATAGGAATTTGGGGGTCTTACGGTCATTGTGAAGGGATGTTTGAGGAATCAATTTTCATATCGCAACTTTCAGTTAGTTTTGGGCGGTGCGGGATACGAATCAATGATGTAAATGATCTATTTTTTTCGGGAAAATATTCATAAGCCTATAATACAGTCTCCAAGTTGTTACTAAATAATGTTCTGTAACACTATATCCTTTGTATTTATTACAGTTAATAATTAAAAAATGATTAATAAACTCTTCACCGGATGAAAACGAAGTTTGCTTTTAAAGTCTCTAAAACATTCTTGTATTCTCACGCTCATAGAACTCACTTTAATATGTTCACGCTCCGTGAAATTGAATTAATTATGCGATTTTCAAAATGCACAAACACTGACATTTTTGTTCAGAACAAATACAAAGGGAAATTGCTTTATGTAATTAACATACTATACACCCACATAAACATAATTTGAGCTCTTGAGAAAGCAACGAGAGCTTCCGTGGTCGTACTTTAGCAAAACCATGGTGTATTGTAGTTTTATTTATAAAGAAATTTCGTTTTAGTATGTTGTTCTGAAAAAAATTTTTGTGTTTACTGTGTATTTTAGTATTCGATATAATGTTATTTCAATTTTCTCAGAGGTTTACAAATTAAGGTGATTTCTTACGAGCGTAGATACAAGAATGTCTTGAAATTACAGTACTTTATCAAGGACCCACAAAATAGTATAATAATTTATGTTATATATCCTTATATTATACGTTAATATTTAGGTAAAAATTTTCAAACAAAGAATTGACGAATAACTGTATATCATGAGAAAAATGTGCTGTTATCCATTAAAATATTTTCTGTATTGAATGCATTAGTACAGTTTTAATATCACGAATATTCCTTAAAAGCAAACGCAGATATCTGAAATTATATTTTCTGCACATTGAAACATGCACTAGACTAGTGATAACGTGTACACATAAATCATTTAATACTTGTTAAGAATATTTTTTTTATGCATAGGATTTATCAAATGTACAAAATATTTATCTCCATAATTAAACACCCAGTATCAATCCCGTAAATGCAGAATTATTGTTTTCTATCTTGTCTGTGAGTAGGTGGCGTATAAACTTGGCCATTGTTTTGAGTTTTGTATGCTCAAATCATTGCGAACTTTTTTCATTAATAAATCGTTTGGTCTCCTTGTTTCAGGTGGTGCAACCAACTAGCCCACCAGGTAAGTCTCAGGCTATGCATTATACTTTCCTGTTAGTGATATTAAAATTGTAAAATGTAAAGTAATAACATTGACATACAACTAGTTCTGGAAAGTTTTGTTTCCCTATCTTTGTCAACACAGCTTTTTGTATAATAATGTACATGTAGAAAGGTGAATAAACTACACACTACAATATTTGAATAATTGGATGAGCGAAGCGAAGACTTCAATTTCACCGACCCCTCAAAAAATTTAGCTCGGGTGTTTTTTTTTTTTTTTTTTTTCTGTCTGTTTGTTCGCTCTCTACCGGGCAAACGGCATATGCGAACTGGATGAAAATTTGACAGGACCTTCGAAAACTCTGAACTTATACTTGCCTCGTTTTTGGGTACAATCGAAGAAATATTTCTCATGAATATCGTACTTTTACGATTTTTTTCTTGATTTTTTGTGCGATAGTTTCGTGCCATTTGGGCCAATTCTGACCAAACGGGTGGAGCTAAAACGTTCATATTATACATGAACATTAAGATTATGGTGATTTAGTACATTTTGAAAGAAAAAGTTGAAAAGTTAGCCATAATCTATAGAAATAAAGCTTTTAATATAAGATTTTTGGTTTTTTGTACGATATTTTCGTGACATTTGGGCCGATTCTAACCAAACGGGTGGGGCTACAACGTTCATATTATACACGGACATGGTGATTAGACGAGTGAGCGCAGCGAACGTAGTCTACAACGCTACTCGATCGGGCCTTGGTCGTGATTAATTATGTATGTTAAATGTTAAATGTTAAATGTCTGTCTGTCCAGTCCCATACGGCCGAACGGCCAAATTGACTGAGCTGAAATTTTAAACAGACATCCGTGACCAGGTAACTGAGAACTGTTAACAAAATGAGCACAATCTGTTGCGATTTAAACCTGCAAGAAATAAAAAACTGAAAAATACTTTGAAATGTATAGGGATTATTTTAACGACAATGGTTTTCATTTTGAAAAAATATTTTTTGTTTGGTATTTACCTGGCTGTGAAATGCCGTGTCCAAGGTTAATCGAATGTTGGACGTCAAGGTACCCCCGAATTCCGCTCGTAGATTGAGTAAACCTTGCAATATTTTCACGTATTTCGTACTGGCTATGTTTTCCATAGTATTGTCACAGATGATGGACTACACTGCGTTATATACATTTCAAAACATGTTAAATAATTAAAAAATACAATCCAGAAATTACAAAATCTTTCCCGACTATTGAACCCACGTCTCCCACATTTCGGCTATAAGGGCGCTTTAGCCAACTCTACTAGGGAAACGCCAAAGTCGTTGTTAGACGAGTGAGAGAGTCATGTGTTGAGTACACGGGAACATTTGCATTTAAGTTTGATTATAATATTCGTATAAATAATAGGGTATTTAAGTTAAGGTCATAGTTTAGGCCATAATGCTCCACTGTAGCCTATGATAGGCTAGGGAGGCCTAAGGTAGGGGGAAGAAAAGGAATGTTAAAAAGTCGTTGTTAGACGAGTGAGAGAGTCATGTGTGGAGTACGCGGGAACATTTGCATAAAAGTTTGATTATAATATTCGTTTAAATAATAGGGTATTTAAGTTTACGTCATACTTTAGGACAGAATGCTCCACTGTAGCCTATGATAGGCTAGGGAGGCCTTAGGCAGGGGGAAGAAAAGGAATGTTACCGGGTACTCAATACATGGCTCACTCACTCGTCTAGCAACGACTTTGGCGTTTCCCTAGTGTAGTACCTTTTTAAAGAAAAAGTTGAAAAAGTTAGCCAGAATCCATAGAAATAAAGCTTTTAATATAAGTTTTTACGGTAAATAATACCCATTGACAAGAAACAAAAGAAACTTGACAACATTCACCTACAATGCGTAGGCAGCAAAACAAAGCACTTGCAAAAGTAAAGATATCCCACGCAAACTAAAAACTTTAAAAAGCTCATCCATCAACGCGGCGGGACTTTAGCGTTTTCCTAGTAGATAATATATCAGTAAAACTTATCTCTCGTTTCTAATTTTGATGCACATGATTTAGTCAGCAACTGTACAGATGTGGACAAAGGTGGTTTGTTTATAAAATTTATTTTCTTTGATGAAATAAACTTTTCAAAAGTAACTTCCACAAATATGCTAGTTAAAGGGGTTCACCCACTCGTAATTTAGAAATATATTTAATTTAGGATAACTAGTTATGAAGTAACAGAAAAGTTATTGGACCCCACCTTACCGAAAAAGAAAATGACAAACTTGGTAATTTTTTTAGTCAGGACCCATTGGTAAAAATCAACATAAGAAATAACATGGGGACGATATTTATTTTTCGTGTCCTTGGAGGACTTTGATAAAAAAAATTAACTATTATTTACATACTCGACCCTTTTTCTGTACACTAGGGAAACGCCAAAGTCGTTGTTAGACGAGTGAGTGAGCCATGTGTTGAGTACCCGGTAACATTCCTTTTCCTCCCCCTACCTTAGGCCTCCCTAGCCTATCATAGGCTACAGTGGAGCATTATGGCCTAAACTATGACCTAAACTTAAATACCCTATTATTTATACGAATATTATAATCAAACTTTTATGCAAATGTTCCCGCGTACTCCACACATGACTCTCTCACTCGTCTAACAACGACTTTTTAACATTCCTTTTCTTCCCCCTACCTTAGGCCTCCCTAGCCTATCATAGGCTACAGTGGAGCATTATGGCCTAAACTATGACCTTAACTTAAATACCCTATTATTATACGAATATTATAATCAAACTTAAATGCAAATGTTCCCGTGTACTCAACACATGACTCTCTCACTCGTCTAACAACGACTTTGGCGTTTCCCTAGTAGAGTTGGCTAAAGCACCCTTATAGCCGAAATGTGGGAGACGTGGGTTCAATAGTCGGGAAAGATTTTGTAATTTCTGGATTGTATCTTTTAATTATTAACATGTTTTGAAATGTATATAACGCAGTGTAGTCCATCATCTGTGACAATACTATGGAAAACATAGCCAGTACTAAATACGTGAAAATATTGCAAGGTTACTCAATCTACGAGCGGAATTTGGGGGTACCTTGACGTCCAACATTCGATTAACCTTGGACACGGCATTTCACAGCCAGGTAAATAACAAACAAAAAATAGTTTTTCAAAATGAAAACCATTGTCGTTAAAATAATCCCTATACATTTCAAAGTATTTTTCAGTTTTTTATTTCTTGCAGGTTTAAATCGCAACAGATTGTGCTCATTTTGTTAGCAGTTCTCAGTTACCTGGTCACGGATGTCTGTTTAAAATTTCAGCTCAGTCTATTTGGCCGTTCGGCCGTATGGGACCGGACAGACAGACATTTAACATACATTTAACATTATTTTAACACACAGAATTAATCACGACCAAGGCCCGATCGAGTAGCGTTGTAGACTACGTTCGCTGCGCTCACTCGTCTAATAATCTTAGATTGTTTCTGTAATTTTGGCAAGTGTTCAAAATATCCTTATAACCAAGAGTTGTGTTATTCCGGATCGCATATTTTTTTAGTGTTGAGTGAAGGCCTATATTCGTGCACAGTTTCAAGACATACTTACAGAAATGTTCATTTCAGATTGGTATCATGCTTTTTATCTATGAGAAACATTAATAAGCAGTCTGAATCCGATTCGAAGAATTTACCAAATCGTAAATTTATACAAATTTTAGGATCAAAAAGGTTATATATTTCGTGTAAAATCACAGATAGGCCTTCTCGGTATAATTTTTTAAACGGTTATTTTTGTGTAGTATTATTTTCTATGTAATGAAAAAAAAAATATGTTTGGATGTTTTAGAAACTTTAATAAGAAATAAGCTCTAGATTACCTAAGTGTTTGTCACCTCAAAAGAGCATAAATCCACCTTAAAGGGTTAACTAAAGAGAATCTCTTCCTTTGCAGCCGTGTCAAATCTGAATACGAAGACTGCCAAATGCCCCCACGGCGTGCACTACATGACTGAGTGCAACTTGTGCGATTGCGACGAACAGTCAGCACGTAGTTCGTGCACTCGTATGGGCTGCATCAACTGGACATGCGACAAAGAGCTGGCTCGCATGGCTAGCCAAGAGGAATGCTATGGTCACTGTACTTGCAACAGTACCACCAACATCTTAAGCTGCGAGAAGAGGGGAACACATAACAAAAACTTGTAGAAATACAGCCAAACCTTACACACTCAAAAGGAATGAGATCTAAAAAAAGGGCCAAGCTCATCTACCCTTCCACATTTGCGCATTCTTAATTCATAAACGTACAGTGTCTCACATAACAGCATCCTCGAAAAGCTTGGCAAAATAGAATTTGCGATTATTAATTTAACGTAGTAGTTTATCCAAGTTCTTTTTTTGTAATTAATTTAAACGTAAACATGCAAATTCTATTTGCCAAGCTTTTCGAGGATGCTGTTATGGGACACTGTACGTTTATGAATTAAGAATGCACAAATGTGGAAGGGTAGATGAGCTTGGCCCTTTTTTAGATCTCATTCCTTTTGAGTGTGTAAGGTTTGGCTGTATTTCTACAAGTTTTTGTTATGTGTGTGATCTTATTACTTTTTAAGTTCCATTACAAAATTATTTGTTAAAATATAATATATTTTTATCAAAGTTGATTTAATTTTTATGGTATTAGCAATAACAATAGGATGTAAAATATCTAGGCCGGATTCATGTACATCCTGGGTATAGGTGGTATAACCATGGTATAACGACGGTATAAGGACTGGTTAAGTCTAGGCAACTCACATCCTATTAAAACTTTCCCATGTAACAACAAACGCACAACTAATGTAATTTTACACCTATTTCACTGTACCCACACGAGGGAAGCGATATATCTAGACGGCCTTGACCCACAGCCATGTAAATCATCAGATAATCAGAAGAATATTGAAAATTTTCACCATCTTTTGTTTTACATTTTTATTAAAAGTGACAGGAGATTTCGTGAGTTTATTAAAAGTAAAGAAAAAGCTTATTATTGCCGTAAATTTTGGAATAGCCTAGGACTATCATACCATTGTTATCTGCATTAGGCTTGTAGTAATCAAAACTAGTTATTTGTGCGGGAAGTGTCAAAACAAGGTTGTGCTGGCCTTGGGTGGCTAAGAAAGGCCTAGGGCTTGTCAAACATGTAGTGTAAGTATTTATTTATCTAGTCCTATAGCCTAATGGAACTTTAGACCTACACTGTTGTATTATAAATAATTTTCTACATCTGGGCCTAGGCCAGGGACGGTTTCTGATTTGTTTTATGAGAGTATAATGACACCTTTTCTCGTTCCACACAAAAGAAGAAAAATTTTAAATGTCCGCCATTTGTTTACGTATCGCACTTTCCCGCCTAACTCTGCTTATACCGTCAACAAGTGTCAAGTAGCTATGGTTACTTGTTGATTGTATGCCAAGTGTTTAAGGCTTATTTTAAAACCTTTATTTGGAAGCCTTCCAACAAACTTTTTCAACTTTTTTTTTCAAAAGAGACTATAATACTATAACCTTAATGTCCATGTAAAATATGAACATTGTAGTCCCACCCGTCTGGTCAGAATCGCGGGCCGACGTATTAGATGTAAGTAGCAGTAGTAGCAGTAGTAGTAGGAGTAGCTAACATCCTTAAAGTGATTTTGAGCATGTTTCAAGCCATTTTTTTCACTAAGAAGGAATGGTCGTACCCCAATAAAATTTGGAATGTGTTGTCAGGTACCTAAATCCCCTCGATTGTGATAGTTTTCAAGTTCACATCACGTTACATGACGGCTGGGTAACACCTCGAAATCACCCCAACTCTGCTTGGTGTATAAGGTGCTTGAGTGTGTAGCGCACCGCGGCTTGGCTGCGGCGCCCTAACGGGCACCTAGATGTACTCACTAATCATAACAAGTTTCAAGATTGGTGCTTTATAATTGTATTTCAGAGCCATGCATAGTTTAAATGCAATTTATGTAAATAAAGAGTTATGAAAAATGTTATTTATGTAACTTGCAACAATAAAAAATTATAATCTCATTTCATTGTGATGTCAAAATAATTCAGATTCCATTTGGGTTTTGACAACACTTTTGTATCATTGTAATTCTATGTTATATGTCTAAAATCCCATGTACGTATGGCATCAAATGTGTGTAAGAATAAATATTTTTTCTCTTTCAGCATTCGGTTTCTTTTTTCTATCCTAATAAGCCTTAAATTCATTTATTTTAAACTGTGTGTAATGGAAGAGAGATGAGCCCAATAATTTGGCTCCCCCACATTTAAATTTCAAACCGATAATAGTTTCGTATTTTTGCACTCTTTTTGCACTTTTTCGCACCCAAATCTGGATTTTTGTATCCCCACCATTTCGCAGCAAAAAATTGGGGGAGCCAAGTTAATGGTGGCTCCCCCACTTTCGAAATCGGACTTAAAACAAAGCCCATATATATGCACTATTTATGCACCTGTGTAATGCACCTGTATGCATGTATAAATATGGCCAACATATGTGCAAAGTTGGTTATCAATCTGATTACTAGTCTCAGAAAGTGATCTAGAAAGAAAGAAAAAAACACTGGTATTGCAAAAAGCAAACTTTTATAGGTTTAAGTACATGAAAATATAGGTTATAGGTCATAAAAACATATTAAAAAACTAATTATAAGGTATGGGAGATGTCTCGAGGTCATAGTGATAATTAAGTAAGTTGCCACTCGATGAGATTATTCGTACATTTATGATCACTGACATTTCATTAGAAGCAGTTGGTATGTTATGATTGGTCGAGATATCCTGACCCTGACGCTTAAATCTTTCGGTTCAAGTGAAATTATAACTCGTATAAATTATTAGTCGTATGAAATAAAAAGACTTGAGTCGCAGTTAATTATTGGTTTTGTTCGGCTGCTTTTCTCTCCTGTTCCTCTCCGTTCTAAGGTGAGTTACATGCTAATATTTTAAAGAGAAGAAACAACTATGATCATATTTTAGAACTGACACAATAATCTGGTTGTTCTCATATAAACATTTTTTTTATTGGTTTACTTCTATTCTGTCCATCCAAGATTCAACCAGACACGAATTTTGAAACAAGGAAATTCCCTTTACTTACACTAAAGTTCTAAGCGATTATCGTAGAACTTATTCAGAAGTTTCCTGGTATAATTTACCGACAGTGTTGGCACGAGCGTTAAGCGCGCGACTCAGAAAATGGGAGGTTCTGGGTTCAAATCCCGTCGAGACCAATCAAGACTGAAAGTTTTTTCCAAGGTTTTCCTCAGTCGTAGATGTGAATGCAAGGGAATGAGTCCTCTTAAACAGACCTTGGACATCCCTTCATAGTCCTATCCGCAATATACCTAGTTTGACACCTGAAGAGGCGCATGAATTGCACCCTGGGCAGGCTTCCTACAAAAATCATTAATAATTATTATTCATGATATAATATAGATGAATGAATGGATCCCAGTTTACAGCTTGGGTCAGGGGTGGGGGGTTGGTTTGAAATATCTTGTTTACATAAAAATAATACTCATTGAATATTTTCAACTAGCATTGATTCACAAAAGATATCATTAGAACAAATACATAGTACGTATAAATAATTTCAGAGCTGTAACTGACAATATTTTCAAGAGTTAGAAAGAACCATAAATATTGTTAATCAGGTTCCTTATGGATACCCCAATCTTTGGATACCCCATCAACCATTAATCAGAAGACCTAGGTTCGAGGATTGTAGTTTTGTTATTTCTTACTTTTCAACTGTTTTATTGTTTCTTTACTAGATTGCTTTTCGCAAGTGACGATAATATCAAAGTTTTAAACTTTATCAGTAGGCCCTACTATAAATTCAATTCCGTTTGTTCCTTAGTGATTATCAAGTATGTCTCGCATTGTTTGGGTACTTCTGGTCTTGGTTGCTACGAGTGGCTGCTTCGCTGACGAGGACAAGTCGGATTCCTCACCAGAAGATGTAAGTTCCTTGGATGAATTCATTACAATCCCAATGTTGACATTGTTTATGCAGTTACTCTTAAATTGTGTTTAGCTTTACTAGGAAAACGCTAAAGTCCCGCCGCGTTGATGGATGAGCTTTTTAAAGGTTTTAGTTTGCGTGGGATATCTTTACTTTTGCAAGTGCTTTGTTTTGCTGCCTACGCATCGAAGGTGAATGTTGTCAAGTTTCTTTTGTTTGTCAATTGGTATTATTTACCGTAAAAAACTTGTATTAAAAGCTTTATTTCTATGGATTCTGGCTAAATTTTTCCACTTTTTCTTTCAAAAGGTACTACATAACCATAACCTTAATGTCCATGTATAATATGAACGTTGTAGCCCCACCCGTTTGGTCAGAATTGGCCCAAATGGCACGAAAATATCGCACAAAAAGTCAAAAAACGTATATTAAAAGCTTTATTTCTCTCGATTCTGGCTAACTTTTTCAACTTTTTCTTTTAGAAAGCAATACATCACCATTACCTTAATGTTCATGTGAAATATGAACGTTGTAGCCCCACCCGTTTGGTCAGAATTGGCCCAAATGGCACCGAAAATATCGCACTAAAAAATCGAAAAAAATCGTAAAAGTACGATATTCATGAGAAATATTTCTTCGATTGTACCCAAAAATGTAGCAAGTCTAAGTTCAGAGAAAACGAAGGTCGTGTCAAATTTTCATCAAGATCGCATATGCCGTTTGCCCGGTAGAGAGCGAACAAACAGACGGAAAAACAAAAAAAACAAAAACAAAAAAAAAAACACCGAGCTAAATTTTTTGGGGGGTCGGTGAAATATTGAAGTCTTCGCTTCGCTCATCCAATTATAAATATGTTTATTAGATAAACATATTTTCGTAATGATTCTCGTCGTATGGGAAACATTTTTACCCGTGAACGTCTTACGTGACTAACTATATGTAATTTGGGTCTTGTCTTTGTGAAGGGATGTTTGAGAGAACTCAATATCAGTATTCCTTCTTTCAGTTAGGATTGCGGTGGCGGGATACGAATCAATGACCACCTGAATGATCTATTTCTTTCGGAAAATAAACATATAATACAGTCAACGAAGTTTTTAAATAAATAACGTTCTCTAACACTATACCCGTGTACTTATTAAAGTCATTAAATGGAAAAAAAGAAAAAGATAATTTATAAACCTCTTCACCGTAAATAAAACCCGAACCTTTTGCATTATTAAGAGTCTTCACGAGACATTCATGTATTATCACGCTCGTAAGAACTCCCATTAATTTGTGCACCACTCTGGAGGAAATCTAAAAATTACATAATATGCAAATTCTAAAATGCACAAATCACTGACATTTTTTTTACAGAACAGCATACAAAAACAGAATTGCTGTATTCTATGGTGTATTGAAGTGTTTATTACGTAATGCAATTCTGTATTTGGTATGTTGTTCTGTATAAAAATGTGTGTTTGCATTTTAGAATTCACATCATTATGAAATTTGAAATTTTATCCAGAGCGTTGAACAAATTAATGTGAGTCCATAGGAGCGTGAGAATACAATAATGTCGTAACTTACAGTAGGTGTCGAGAAACCACAAAATATTATTATGTTATTATTAAAATATAACCCATAATAATATTATACGTATATTATGACGCATTAAAACCAAGGTCAAAATTTAAACCTCGATACGACAGATAGCTATATATCATAAGAAAATGTACTGTTATAAATATAAAATATTTCTTGTATTGAATACATTTTTTGTACATTTTATTGATATATAGAATATTCCTTGAATCCAAACGCAGAGATCTGAAACAATATTTTCTGCACTTTGAATGCACTAGACTAGTGATAACGTGTACACTTCAATCATTTTATACTTCTCGATTTGGATGGTCGGCACAAATCCGAAATTACAAAAATCCATCCCGATCGGGTTTCGAACCCGAGTCTCCCACATTCCGGGCTGGCGCCTTAGCCAAATAAGCCACCTAGACAAAGAAAGAAGAGAACCCCGATCGGAATGGATTTTTAATTTCTGAATTGTATTTACTATTAACATTCTTTACTTGTTAAAAATATAACTGTTTTACGAGCATGATTCAACAAGTGTACAAAATATTTATCTCCATTATTGGACACCCATTATCAAGTCCCGTAACTGCAGAATTATTATATCTTATCTTGCCTGAGTAGGTGGCGTAGTAACTTGTACACAGTTTCTTAGTCTTGTACATTGTTGTGACGAGATTTTTTTTTTATCAAGATTAAGATAAAAAAATCTTCCATACATTTAGCTATATTAAAAATGAACCGTTAAAACATTTTCTAGATAAAAGATAATAATAATTGCAGAAAAAGCGAATATGTTTACGATATTTTGCTGCCATTTAAAAATAAACTGATTCTATACAAAACATAATGCAGTAAACTAATAGAAATTGCATTTTAAAAAGTGATTCATTTTTATATTATATACATTTAAAAGAATGGTTACTTAACTATTTTATCTTAAAAATATTATCAAAAGCTTTAAAAAAATAAACTTTAGACTTTTTTGGACAATTGTAAAAGATAACCCATAAATTATCTAGATTAGATAATAGACAACAGATTTTATCTAGATAAGTCACAACACCAGTCATGTATGATCAAATGATTGCAACGATTTGTCATAAATTAAACGTTTGGTCTCCTTGTTTCAGGTGGTACAACCAACTAGCAAACCAGGTAAGTCTCCAGTTCGACATTTGACTATCCGGTTATTGTATTTAAATTGTAAAATGTAAATTTATTCCATTGCCTGACAAAAAGTTCTGGAAAGTTTTGTTTCACTGTCTTTTTAACACAACCTATATGTGTATAATGTACACCTGGCATCAGAAGAAAGTCAAGGTCTGGTTATATTCAACGAAACCCCTTGGTTTACTTCTGAAGTTGGATGTTCAAGAGTGAATAAACTACACTCTACAATATTTGCATAACAAATATAATATTTCTAGTTTTAAAGCACAGAACAGCAACTGTACAGATGCGGTCAGAGGTAGTAAGGCAAATATTGTACCAAGGAAATTCGAGGAAATTCAACTCTGTTAAAGATATATTTTACATTAGGGTCACAATCTGCCAAAAGTTCCTTTTCAAAATGAACTTCCCAAAGGATGCTAATTAAAGGTGTGTTAACCCGCGTAAATCGAAAAATGTATTTATTTAGTCAATTTACTAATTAATTATGAATTTACAAAGTAACAGAAACAGAATCGGATACACCCATACCAGAAAAGAAACTGTTAAACTTGGTAATTAATCGAGCCAGTTCCCATTATCATAAGAAATAACATGGGGACGATCTTTATGCCCCGTGACCTTGGAGGTTTTGGTCAAAATGTTGGCCATCATTGACGTTCTGGACTACTTTGTTTCCTGTACATCCTCTTTGTTATGTTTCTGTAATTTTGACAAGTTGTTTGGTCAAAATATAATGATCACCAAGAGAGGTGTCATTTCGGATCGCATATATTTAATTTGGGTGTTTGAGTGTAGGCCTATAATATTCTTGCATAGTTTCAACAAACACATTTTGTAAATGTTCATTTTAGATTGTTATGCTGCTTTTGATCTATGTGAAACCAAACAAAACAGGTTAAAGCCGATTTAAGGGATTTACCAAATCGTATAAAAAAACTGAAATATTTCGTCTTAAATCACAGGTAGACGGTATAAATTTTTAAACTGTCATTTTAAAGTAGAATTTTTGTCTAGGTTATGGAATAAAAAACTGTGTTTGGAGGTATTAAAAACTGTAATAAGATAAAAGCTTTAGACTACTTAGTGTTAGTCACCTCAGAAGAGCATAAATTCACCTTGAAGGGTAAACTGAAGATCTTTCTCTTCCCTTGCAGCGGTGTCAAATCTAAATACAAAGACTGCCAAATGTCCCCACGGCGTACACTACATGACTGAGTGCAACTGGTGCGGTTGCGATGAAAAGTCGCCAGGTGATTGGTGCACTCAGAGGGGCTGCATCAACTGGACATGCGAAAAGAAGCTGGCTCAAATGGCTAGCGAAGAGGAATGCTATGGCCACTGCACTTGCGACAGTACCACCAACATCTTAAGCTGCGAGAAGTTGGGATGTACTCGCTAATTAACGATTTGTCGAAGATTGGTGCATCATAATTATTTTAATTACTTAAGTACAATATTTTGTTTTTTGTCATACATTTTTTCAAATCAAATGGAAATGGAAATTGGATGTTTATGTAACAATTAATCAACTACACATTATTATCACATCAGATTACATAGATATGTCAAAAAAAACTCCAGTGGCGATTTTGGTTTTGAAAAGATCAAAGACCGCCTGTGTCAATGTAACTGATATAAGAGTTAAATCACATGAACGTATTGAATCAAATGTGTAAATGAATTCCTTTCTTAATTCTGTCCTTATTACTATCACTCAAAAATTAGAAATCAAACTTTATGTTGTGAAGAGGGATATTTTTCACAATTCAATGGTCTGTATTAGGCTGTGCTCAACAAGATATTTCCGTAGTCAGGACAAGGTGTTGAACATCAAGACTGTCTTAATCCTGTTGAGCATATTCCGGCTAGAAGCTACGATCACAGTGCGCCACTCTGCGCTCATGTGATTGGTTAGTATGACAACTAGAAGCCGCCTAGCATATGTTCGCGTTAGAATAACAGCTAGAGTTCTACTCAATGTTAATATTGTCCTTCTAGATTTATTTTAGGCTGTACCTAACTGACATTTTTCGGAAACTTCTCCTGCCACCAGTTGTCATCTGATTGTCATGCAAGTTTGCTTGGTTGTTAAGCAACGATATAGTTACTCTTCAGAAGATAACTTGACATCATTACGAATTAGGGAAATATTAATGAAGAAATTTACCCATTTTTGATGATTTTACGAAAATCCTAAATCCTTTTTGTAATTGTTATTTTAAAATGTGCCTGTATAGAATACTGAAAGTATATACATGGCCAACATCTATGCAAAGCTGGTTATCAATCTGATTACTGGGCTCAAGAAGTGATCTAAAAAAACTATAGTAAGCTATTGCAGAATGCAGACTCTCATAGGTTATAGGTCATGAAAATAAAGGTGAGTTAACCAAAAATGGTTGCATTTTTGATTGCAGTTTTCTTTTTTTTCTTTTTTTCATTTTTGACAAAATTTTGAACAATAATAACAGTTCCAGCGCCATCTAAGTAATGTACCTAAGAATATTACAATGGAATAAACGTATAAAAAAACTAATTAAAAAGTACGAGAGACGTTCTAAGGTCAACATGATAATTAAGGCGAGTTGTTACTTAATGAGATAACATTCGTACATTTAGGATCACTGAGATTTCATTTGAAACCGTTGGTTTGTTCTGATTGGTCGAAATAAACTGACCCTGACCCTGAAATCTTGCGGTTCAAGTGAAACTATATTAAAATCGTATGAAATAGGGAGACTTGAATCACTTATTATTATTATTGGTTTTGTTCGGCCGCCATTCACTCCTGTTCCTCTCCGTTCTAAGGTGAGTTACATATGTCTAGTATTTTAAAGAAACAGCAACTCTGATCATATTTTAGAACTGACACATTACTCTGGTTGTTCTCAAATGAACCATATATTTGTGTACCTCTATTCTGCCCATCCAAGATTTGACCAGACTCGAATTAAGAAATAAGGAAACTATAATGCATGCTTTTCTCGATACAATTTCATTTAATTCCACTTATAATCTAAACAATTGTCGTAGAACGTATTCAGAAGTTTCATTAGATGAATGAATGGATCCCAGTTTACAGCTTGGGTCGGGGGGGGGGGGGGGGAAGTTGGTTTGAAATATCTTGTTTACATAAGAATACTCATTGAATATTTTCAACTAGCATTGATTTACAAAAAATACCATTAGAACAAATACATAGTACAAACGAATTATTTCAGAGCTGTTACTGACAATATTTTCAGGAGTAAGAAAGAACCATAAATCATGTTAATCAGGTTCCTTATGGATACCCATCAACCAGTAATCAGAAGACCTAGGTTTGAGGTTTGTAGTTTGGTAATTTCTAACTTTAAAACTGTATTTTTGTTTCTATACTTGCATGCTTTTCGCAAGTAACGAAAATATCAAAGTTTTAAATGTTATCAGTAGACCTAATTGGATGAGCAAAGCGAGGACTTCAATCTCACTGACCCCTCAAAAAATTTAGCTCCAAATTTTTTTTGTTTTAGATTTTTATTTGTTTGTTCGCTCTCACCAGGCAAACGGCATATCCGATCTTGATAAAAAAATTGTAGGGGACCTTCCAAATCTCTGAACTTGGAGGTGTATTGTTTTTGGGTACAATCAAAGAAATATTTCTCATGAATATCGTACTTTTACGATTTTTTCAATTTTTAATGCGATATTTTCGTGACATTTGGGCCGATTCGGACCAAACGGGTGGGGCTACAACGTTCATATTCTACATGTACATTAAGGTGATGGTTATGTATTGCTTTATGAAAGAAAGAGTTGAAAAAGTTATGCATAATCCATAGAATAAGGTTTTAAAATGAGTTTTATTAGGTACATAACAATAATTAACAAGTAACTATAGAAACTTGACAACAATTACCTACAATGCGTTCATAAAGCTATATTTTAGCCTACAGATACTTCACATTCTAATTACCATAGCAATTAGTTCAACTTTATAAAAATTATTCAAATTTAACAAAAATTATTTTGCAATGGAGCTTGAAGAAGTACAGAGATCCCATGCACACTAAAAATTTAAAAAATAGCTCATCCATCAACGCGACGGGACTTAAGCGTTTTCCTAGTTTAAATTCAATTCCATTTGTTCCTTAGTGATTTTCAAGTATGTCTCGCATTGTTTGGGTACTTCTGGTCCTGGTTGTTACGAGTGGCTGCTTTGCTGACGAGGACAAGTCGGATTCCTCGCCTGAAGATGTAAGTTCCTTGAGATGAATTCATTACAATCCCAATGTTGACATTGTTTATGCAGTTACTCCACAATTGTGTTTAGATTTACTATAAATATAAATATATTTTAGATAAACATATTTTCGTAATGATTCTAGCCCTATTGGAAACATGTTTAACCGTGAACGTCTTACGTGACTAACTATAGGTAATTGATGGGGCTTAGAAAGATAATCGTAATGTTATCTAGACAATTAAAAAATATAACAACCAAAAACTTAACTAGATTAGATAATAGATTACAGATTTTATCTAGATAAGTCACAACACTGGTCTTGCATGCTCAAATCATTGCGACGATTTATCATAAATAAAACGTTTGGTCTCCTTGTTTCAGGTGGTGCAACCAACTAGCAAACCTGGTAAGTCTCAAGCTATACACTAGACTATCCGGTTATTGTATTTAAATTGTAAAATGTAAATTAATTCCATTGCCTGACAATAAGTTCTGAAAAGTTTTCATTCAAAGCCCATCATTCAGGCCTCAATAGGAAACAAACCATTTTCCCCATTTTTGACCATTTTCGTGGTAAAAACTAAAAAGTAATTTAAAAAAACTCAAAATCATAAAAAAAATTGCTTGTCCATTGACTTTTTAGAATGAACCAAATTCAATGGCCTAGCAATTTTGTTATGATTTTGAGTTTAAAATTATTATTTATTTACTACGAAAAAAGTTGGCTTGGCGTTAGCGCTCGTCAACAGGCGAAATGATCTTACTTCTTTTCAATGCGAAAATAGGGAGAAAGAATGAAAAGCTTGGCTCAACTTCTATATATCTCACAGCATTCACAGCCGAAGACTTTTGAAGGTATATTCTGCCAAAATGTGTCCGGTTGATCCGGACCGTCTTTCTTATTTCTATGTGAACAGTCCAGGCTACCTGTCTCCCGCCTACTTCTTCTCTCTTTTCCCACCAACAGGCCACATCAACTCTGTCTGTCCTACCTTAGATTGACTGACGAGATAGACGAGATTGATTGATCAATCAGATTCAGATCTTCATCTTCATCGTTGACTTAACCCATTTATTGACTCATAATGTAGGTATTCCTATTTTTGCAGATAACTCAAAATTATTCAATAACTTTGAGGCGGTTGATGAGCGTGTGCCAGCTACCATACTTAAAATCACATGTTCGCCAAACCCAGCGAATTTCACTTATTTTTTGTCTGGACCACTTTTCGACCTCCTGTTTCGTCTTGGGAGATTATTTACAAAGGAGGTAGGTACGGTACCATAAAATGTGCCTGTCGCTAATTTTCTCCAAAACACGCAGTTGGAAAAACTAAAACTCTTGGTGGCCTATTTACTGACCGATAAAAAAGTAGGAAATATAAAACAAAATTTTGAAAATATGCTCGATATAAATAATATTTTGACTTGTCTTACCCATCACCCTTCAAAGCGTTCTAGAATAATCGTCTGCATTCTGCATCAAAACCTAGTTAGTCCAAGTCCATAGCTCATCAAACTGGGCCTACAACACCCGCCGACTCTTAAAAAAAAATGTCCCGCGTTCTGTTTGGTTTCCCAAAATGGTCCACAAAAATAGGCTAGGTAGCCTACAATCTGATCCATGTACTAGGTCCACATTGTAAACGGCTAATTATTGGGATAACTTGGGAAAAACACTTTCTTTTTTTGATGTCTCCCAAGAATGCCAAAAACGGTTCAGGTTTTTTAAGCATTTACAGTGTCAGTTAAGCCTTAATTTTTGATTCAGTTCAGTATTATATTTTTCCTCCCGGTGATGGGTCTTTTGGAATACTGTCCTACTCCGCAGTTACACTGCTAGGGACCTAATATATTATCTTGCTAGGCCTAGATGGGCATAATTTTTGCGATACAATAAAGTTTGCACAGTCCCGTCCCCCTCTGTTGCCAATTAGGCCTACGATATTCAAAGTAAGCGTTTTATGTAGCAGGTAGCGAGCGATTTTTTTAATCAGTGCAAACAACTACCAAAACTAAACTCTTGAATATGATGAATTTCAATGAACTCGTAATACTCAACCCGGGTTAGCGCAAATCTATTCAAAATTTCACCAAAACCCGACCGTTCATCAATTAGCATAAACTTTCTGGGGCCCAGCAAAACAAAAATTACAGCTTCACTTGGTAGTCAATGTGTGTCTAAAAATTAGTGGGCCTTAGCGGGACCTCCCCCCCCCAAAACCCCAACCCAAACATTTAAGAAATTTTGTCGCAAAAATTTTGAACTTTAAAGCTGGGGAAATTTGGTTTTTAAAAAAATAAAAAATTTGTTTTGTTCAAACTGTGAGTGTAGATAGTGCCCCCTTTGAAAAATAGGGAAACCCCGACCCTGTTTAGGGCATACTGTAGGAATCAAAAGTAAAAAACCCCCTTGTCCCCCATTATTTACGACCCCGGACCTATTTTAAAATTTAAAACCCCTTTTTAAATATTTTAAAAAAATGTGCCCCCGTGTGGTTTCTTTGGGACGCATCGGGTTTTTTTTTTAAACTAAGGTAGAGACGTTTTTGAAACCCCCCCCCCCCCCCCCCGAAACTATCAGAGTCCATTTTCTAAAAGAAAAAAGTTTTTTGGGTGTTTTCAGCCAATTTCTACAATTAAAAACAGTCCCCCTTTTTAAAACGAACATCCCTTTGCTTTGCTGAATGCTAATTGTTTGTCATTCAAAAAATTAGTTTACATTTAAATTTCATTTTAAGTCAGACTTGGTACAAAACATGAAAAAAGAACCGTTTGTGTAACCCCAAAAAAGAAATAGTGAAACCAAAAAAAAATCATCCAATTTAACGCGACTAGAAAAAAAACGTTGCGAAAAATGGCGTAGAATAACAAGCATTTTTGGCAGTCTTCCCCAGACTCTCCCAAAACCAAATATTAATGTTTGGCGCGGGGGAGGGGGGGGGGGGGGACCAACTTTTTCCCCGCACATTTCGTTTTCAAACCCTGCAAATGGATGGGACGGTTGGGGTTTTTTTTCCCCTACCTTTCCCCTTTTGGGCGAAAATTTTCCCCACAAAATACGTTTCCAAAGGGAAAATTTTTAAACAATTTCCCCCCCCCCCCCCAAAATAAAATTGGGACCGGGGGGGGGGGAAGAGTCTTTAATTTTCCCCCCACATTCCCAAGAAGGAAAAATAAAATAAATTTTTGGTATTTTTCCCCCACATTCTAATTTGGGGACGTAGCGAGGCCCAACGAAGATTCCAAATTTCCCCTACATGGAGAAAAAAAAACCGGGAAGTTTTTTTTTTTTTTTTATTTTTGTCCCGTTTGTTAGCACCCATTCCGGTTTAAAAACCCATTTCTCCGATTGCGATGAAAATTTTTTGGAGGGCTTCGAAAACTCTGAACTTAGAACTCCCCAACGTTTTTGAGCACAATCGAAAAAATTATTTCTCATGAAAATCGCAATTTTACGATTTTTTTCGATTTTTTTTTAAATTTCGTCGACTTACAACACCTACATGCTTTATCCGATTGTAATAATTTTTTTCACAAAAACCTTAATTTCATGAATTGAATATTCATGTGAAATTTGAGCGTTTATCAAAAAACTATTTTTTACGAAAATCGCAATTTTACGACTTTTTCAATTTTTAAAATTTCTCCAGCTAATAACACTGCATGTTTATCCGATTGTAATGTTTTTTTAAAAGAAACCTTAATTTTATGAATTAAATATTCGTGTAAAATTTGTGCGCAATCGAATAATTATTCTTATGAAAATTTCATTATTACGATTTTTCTTTTTTTAAATTACGATTAATTAAAAAAAATAAAAAATTTAAATTAATTTTTTAATTAATTTAAATGGATTTTAAAAATATCTTCAACTTTGTAATGATTTTTTCACAGAACAACAGAAAATCCGCATAACACATGGCAGCTCAATGCACCAATTACGCTCATCCAACAACGCGGCGGGACTTAAGCATTGGTACAACGCTACTCGATCGGTCCTTGGTCGTGATTAATTCTGTTAAATGTTTAAATGTCTGTCTGTCTGGGCTGTCTGTCTGTCCAGGCTCATACGGCCGAACGGCTAAATAGACCGAGCTGAAATTTTAAACAGACATCATGACCAGGTAACTGAGAACTGCTAACAAAATGAGCACAATCTGTTACGATTTAAACCTGCAAGAAATAAAAAACTGAAAAATTCGTTGAAATGTATGGAATTATTTAACGACAATGGTTTTCATTTTGAAATAATATATTTTGTTTGTTATTTACCTGGCTGTGAAATGCCGTGTCCAAGGTTAATCGAATGTTGGACGTCAAGGTTTCCCCAAATTCCGCTCGTAGATTGAGTAAACCTTGCAATATTTTCATGTATTTCCTACTGGCCATGTTTTCCGTAGTATTGTCACAGATGATGGACTACACTGCGTTATATGCATTTCAAAACATGTTAAATAATTTAAAAAATACAATCCAGAAATTACAAAATCTTTCCCGACCATTAAACCCACGTCCCCCACATTTCGGCTATAAGTGCGCTTTAGCCAACTCGACTAGGGAAACGCCAAAGTCGTTGTTAGACGAGTGAGCGAGTCATGTGTTGAGTACACGGCAACATTTGCATTTAAGTTTGATAATTATATCGGTATAGATAATAGGGTTTTAAGTTGAGGTGGTATAAGGGCACGTCAACTGTAAGGTAATAATGCACCACTTTAGTCTATGATAGGCTATAGGGAGACCTTAGGTAGGTAAATAATAAATTGATAAATGGGCTTAAATGTGTAGGTTCTATTTTAACAACAATGTTTTTTCGAGAAGAATTATAATTTTTGGAATGTCAAGAGGTGCGCGGCACTGGCCCAAGATGCATCGAAACTTGCACGCTCAAGATTACCCAAAACTCCGCACGGAGATTGAGTAAACCTTTGCAACTTAGCTCGTTCTCGTACTGGCTATGTTTTCTTATACTATTCTGCAATGTTAAAACACTACAGAAATTATTTATTTATTGTAATTAATATTATTAACCTAGATGGTTGGCATGCGAAATAAAGTACGATGTACATGAATAATCCATACATTTTTTATGTCTTTTGTAATTTTTTATACTATACAAATTTGCGTTTAGCGACAGAAGATACGATTGGTTTGTGCATGGACTTAAAATAGTTACATCCATGGTTTGTAGAAACTCCATTGAGATTTGTGGATCTTGATCACTGCCTTGGTACAAACAATTAAAGATCAAACAGGAATAATTAAACATAGTATGGGCCGTGTTTAATTTGTTATTTTTGCAAAAAAAAACACATTCTACGCCGCCATTAATTGGCGTGCTTTCTGTTTGTTTATAAAACTAGGGAAACGCCAAGTCGTTGTTAGACGAGTGAGTGAGCCATGTGTTGAGTACCCGTAACATTCCTTTTCTTCCCCCTACCTTTGGCCTCCCTAGCCTATCATAGGCTACAGTGGATCATTATGGCCTAAGCTATGACCTAAACTTAAATACCCTATTATTTATACGAATATTATAATCAAACTTAAATGCAAATGTTCCGGCGCACTCAACACATGGCTCACTCACTCGTCTAACAACGACTTTGGCGTTTCCCTAGTCCTAGTTAGAATATTCCCCTTACGATCCTGGCGAACTGGCTGATATAGGCTAGATGTAGGCATCCGCCTACTTGACACTTTCGGTGCACTACATTTCCCCAACGCAAGACAAGGGACGTACGTTACCCTATGTTGATGCAATGATGCTCCAGGGTAACAATCTGTCCCCACCCTAGCTCTAGGACTCGAGGAGCTCACGTGTCAGGTTGCAGGTAAGAGGTGACTGCTGAGTTGTGTTACTGAAACACTATTTCAATAACGATCGTTCGAGGAAGGACTCTGATTACGATAAACTATTTCCGGGCAGGTGTAGCGTTTACTGATACAATTAGAAGCCAGTCGTCCCCCAGCTTAGCATTGATATGTGTGATACCTAATAGCTTGACCAGCATTGTGGAATGCAATATTGCGATTGGAAGTTGAACTCGACAAACACCACACATTAAACATTTCTTAAAATCTGATTACCTACTATTTGCTAGAATAGGTAGGCCTAATGAGATTTAGGATTTGTGTTATTCATGTCGAACTAATTATCTTCTATTTAATTACGGTTTTTAATTTATTATTGGATGAGCGAAGCGAAGACTTCAATTTCACTGACCCCCCAAAAAATGTAGCTCCAATGTTTTTTTTTTGTATTTTTGTCTGTTTGTTAGCACGATTCCGGGCAAACGGCATAAGCGATCTTGATGAAAATTGGAGGGGACCTTCGAAATCTCTAAACTTAGAGGTGTATTGTTTTTGGGTACAATCGAAGAAATATTTCTCATGAATATCGTACTTTTACGATTTTTTTTTCGATTTTTAGTGCGATATTATCGTGACATTTGGGGCCGATTCTGACCAAACGGGTAGGGCTACAACGTTCATATTTCACATGGACATTAAGGTTATGGTGATGTAGTACCTTTTGAAAGAAAAAGTTAAAAAGTTAGCCAGAATCCATAGAAATAAGGTTTTAATATGATTTTTTTAGGTTTATAATAACAATTAACAAGTAACAATAGAAACTTGACAACAATCACCTACAATGCATTCAAAAAGCACTTGCAAAGAAAAAGTGGTCCTCCACAAACTAAAACTTACAAAAAAAGCTCATCCATCAACGCGGCGGGACTTAAGCGTTTTCCTGGTTTATTAAATTTAAGGTATTTTGGCCGTAATACGTAGGCCTACCTATAATTAATTTAATAATAGGTAGGCCTATTTAATTTCGGTAGGCCTAACAACATTTTTTACTTTTTCCATAAGAAAGTTGCTCATGTTTATACGTAGTAGGCTCTAGGCTAAATTGCAACTGTAGGCCTAATTAAATTGGCTGACGATTTGCCGGGACGCTTCTTCCTTGCAGTTGTAACCGAGGTGTGTTTGTGTTATTATACATAGTTTAGATGTAACATTATAACTTTCAAGCTAGTGCCTGCTTGTAAGGAAGGCTAATTGATACTACCATTGATAGCAATAGTAGGGGCTTACTATACACACTATTAATCTTGGTTTAATCATGGTTTAATAGAAGGCGGCTCTGACTGTCCCGACGTAGAGTATTATTTTTAAAATACCATCAAAGTAATGTATTTTATGCTGAGGCTTTGGTGATGGAGTAAGGGTTTCATTGGTCGTGATAACCGCACATATACCTAATACGGTAATCGCCGCGGTTTAGCCGCGGTCTCTTATTCGGTTCCCACTCTAACACCGAAGTTAAGCAACCAGCCTGGATGCGGGGGGGGGGTGAACGCTCTGCCCTGAAACACACGTAATGGAGGGTTCGAGAGCTAGTGTAACGGCTTCGTTCCTCTCGACGTCCCGGTTTAGTAGAGGAACCTATATGACCGTCAAGGTTACACAGTCCTTTCAGATGGGAGGTAAAGCCGTTGGTCCCCTTGGTACTTTTCAAAAAGAGTAGGCTACGTGTCGGTACCGGGTTTGAACTTAGAACTGCCACGATTTTGGGCAAAATTACAGAAATATTTCCCATGAATATCGCACTTTTCCGATTTTTCCGCATCTTAGTATGATTTTTTCCTAAAATTTTTCGACTTTCCACAGGGCAAAAAACAGCTAGCCTAGGTAGTGTACTCGGATCTTGATGAAACTTACGGGAACGTTCGAAACCACTAAACTTAGATATTTATGTTATGATTGTGGGTATCGAATAAGTAATTCTTCTAAAAGTCGTTCGTTTAGGGATACGAAAGGTCGATGCGAACTCTCCGTCCCGCATGACGAGGCGCGTGTCGGTTCTCGGTCTCCCACTGACTCGCGTAGGTCGATGCGAACTCGCCGTCCCGCCATGACGAGGCGCGTGTCGGTTCCCGGTCTCCCACTGACTCGCGTAGGTCGATGCGAACTCGCCGCCCGCATGACGAGGCGCGTGTCGGTTCTCGGCCCTCCCACTGACTCGCGTAGGTCGATGCGAACTCGCCGTCCCGCATGACGAGGCGCGTGTCGGTTCTCGGTCTCCCACTGACTCGCGTAGGTCGATGCGAACTCGCCGTCCCGCATGACGAGGCGCGTGTCGGTTCTCGGTCTCCCACTGACTCGCGTCGCACGAGTCCAAGTCGACTTCGAGGCAGGTGATGAGCCACACGGGTACCGCGAGTATGATGGTGCGGGGCTGCGAGGTCACTTCGATTTCGCTGCCCTACGCCTCCCTCTAAATCCGGAGGCGCGCACAGTGATGCTCATTCATGTACACCCGTACATACCACTGTCCCTACTCAACCCATGAAAAAGAATGAAATAGAGTAGGCCTATATCGGGCGCGGCTCAAACCTAGGAAACTGATTTTTCATTTCTCGTACATTGCAACTTTTTTAATTTAAGGCCCTATTAAATTGTTCACTTCCGGTCAATTGTAAATTTGTATGGATCAAGCGGGACCGTATATGGGATAACAAGCCATGCACGAACGAGAATAAGGATAACCAACCTTCCTGAGTATGGTACGCAAAAAATAGCTTGCTTGATTGGTGTTTCGATGTGAACGTTGGCCTATAGTTCGAAAAGTACGAACGTCCATTTTCGGCTAGAATCGTGGCGTTCCCGTGCTAATTTATTGTAATTTCGAACATAATCCAGTGGTACAAACAAAGTATAACAAAATATCGATGCCCAATCATCTGCTAACAGCCTATAAAGCGCAGCGGAAGTAGGTACGATTTGCGAATGTGTGTATGTGTGACAGTGACAGTGTGGCTGTGAGAGCGTTTGCGTCGTGTAATGTATGCTAAAGGGATTCGACGAATGCAATGCATATCCGTGAGAGAGAAATACGTCACCGTCTGGGATCTCGGCCGATGGAATCGACACATTGTACTTTCATCGACGTTCTTATTCATTGTTTTTGTAGCCTAGGAAAAGATATCTTTGTTTAAAGTGTGTGCAGTGATGCGAAATAAGAAAATATAGTGACTCTGAAAACATGGAAATATGATGTGTATTATAAAAACAATCCGAATGTTACCAAAACAGATTTTGATGACGAAGTTTGGAAATCCTGACAAAATTATAATTTGATTGAAGTGATGTGGTATCTCCTTTGACCTTACGTGGTTGCATGGCGACTAAGACTATAGGCTACCTATGATACGTAACCACGAGCGTTTTTAGTACATTTGAATCCACCCCAAATACAAAAATTTGAAAAAAAAAAAAAAAACGGCAGCCAAGCTCTCCTTCAAAAGACTTCGGCTGTGAATGCTGTGAGATATAGATGTTAAGCCAAGCATTTCATTCTTTCTCCCTAGTTTCGCATTGAAAAGAAGTAAGATCATTTCGCCTGTTGACGAGCGACAAGCCAACCATTTTCGTGGTAAAAAAGTAAAAATTTTAAACTCAAAATCATAAAAAAATTATTTGGCCATTGAATTTGGTTCATTACGAGAACTCTAAAAAGTCAATGGCCAAATAATTTTTTATGATTTTGAGTTCTTCCTTTTTTTTACCACGAAAATGGTGATGGCTTGGCGCTCGTCAACAGGCGAAATGATCTTAACTTCTTTTCAATGCGAAACTAGAGAGAACAAATGAAATGCTTGGCTCAACTTCTATATCTCACAGCATTCACAGCCGAAGACTTTTTTAAAGAAAAGCTTGGCTGCCGTGTTTTTTTTTTTTTTAAATTTTTGTATTTGGGTGGGTTATTACATCTTTTTGTTGTTTTTTTGTTATCAAGGCCTTCATGGTGAATGCTGGAAATCAAGGTAAAAATAATTTAAACTATTAGCCTAGGGATGGGGGTTGAAAAAATGTGGTTTAAGAAATGAGAATAGGCCAGTAAAAAAATAATTTTGGGTTAGAGCTATGAGATATTCCAATTTTAGGGGATGATTTAGGGGGTGTTGGGGGTGAAATATCTCTTGCCTCTCGGCGGATTATTTATCATAGTAGTATTATGTCCCATCGTGCCAAATTTCATGCTGATAACTCATTAGGTGCCTTCATGGTGAATGCTGGAAATCAAGCTAAAAATAATATATAAACTATAAGGGATGGGGGTTGAAAAATGTGGTTTAGGAAATAAGAATAGGCCGATTGGGTTAAAACACATTAAAACATAGGCTAATTATTTTAATAACTAGGGCCTAATTTAAAAAAAAATCAATTTTAGGTTAGAGCTATGAATTTTTCCAATTTTAGGGGATGATTTAGGGGGTGTTGGGGGTGGGACATCGCTTTCCTCTCGGCGGATTATTTTTCATATTATTATGTACCATCATGCCAAATTTCATGATGATAACTCTTTAGGTGCCTTCATGGTGAATGCTGGAAATCAAGGAAAAATAATATAAACTACCAGTATTAGGGATGGGGGTTGACAAAATGTGGTTTATATAATGAGAAAAAGCCGATTCGGTTAAAAAACATTAGTATTTAGAACATAATTTTAACATTTAATTTGAATAAAAATTCAATTATGGGTTAGAGCTATGAATTATTCCAATTTTAGGGGATGATTTAGGGGGTGTTGGGGGTGGAATATTGCTTGCCTCTCGGCGGAAGTATATGAGTGTGAGGTACATGGTGTGGTTCAAGTTTCATAGTTCTAAGATGTACCGTTTTCTCTGTAGGTTCTTTCCTCTCTGTCAGAATCCCTTGCTAGCTAGCTAGCCACCCACCCAGCCAGCCGGAAGGTTTTCGTCGATTTATAAGTTACACCCTTTTTTTTTTAAGACAGAACGGGTTATCGGATCGGACTGATTTTTTTTTTGGTATGTCATGGACCATATATCAGGTCCATCAGGTCATATACCGAGTTTCAAGATTGTAATCTTTCGGGACGGCGTGTGCAGATTTCTGAAAACCCCCCAACTCGGGTAGGAGTAAACAGGGTCGAGTTATAATCGCCTACTAGCAGTCGCGTGCGCTTGGCTGTGGGCGAACGACCGTCGCCCTAGATTCTTCTATGGTTAGCCATGCTGCTGAAGTCCCTGTCCAGTGTCTGATATTTCACATCTATAGGAGGCAAGATCCCCAGTCAATAATCCACTTCCGTGACAATTTGAAGCCATCTTGATTATGGCAGTTTGCATGTTAAAGTAGATTTCTGTAGCCCAAATATTTTTCAAGATGGCCGTCAGGATGACAGGTGAGCATATTAGTCATTAACACCAATGATTACTAAATTCCCTTCTGCAATAACTTCGTGCATTCCCATGCTGCACAAGCTAAAACCATATTATATCAAACAATCCAGAATAATCCTTTATTTCATTAAAAAAGCACAAATTCAAATGCCAAATCACCATCTTGAATATGGCAGATGACGCTTTAATTTGCTACGCTCGCGCGGTCGCGCCTGTGCGGACGTATTGGAGACTGGGGATCTAGCCTACTATCATTGTCCCTGTCTTGCAAGCTTTATCTTAAAAACAATCAACCTAAAAGTTAAAAAAGGGTAAAAACATTTTAATTAAAGTCGGCCTACAGAGTATATTTTTATTTTTAGTCGAAATGTTTCTTTTATGTCATTCTAATTCTTCGTATTATCAAAATACTGCCACAGTGTGATTCATTTTAAATTTTTGCCATTATTTCTATGTTTGAAACAGAAATTTTTGTGAATAGAAGATGTAACAGTGTGGTTCTACGGCGACGAGATACCAGTTTTCGCGCATAGGCTTAGAAGTTGTAAAAGCGTCTGCCATGTTTTCAGACTTTTCGAATGTTACATTAATTTTCTGACTTGACATTTTGCAATTACAATTTACATAAAATGCGAGTATGGCTTTATTTCTATTTCGATGACAGCTGTGCAAATACGACTTACAGACGTCTATGCTGTTCAAACAACCCAGCATGAAATATAAGCTGGTTGATTGGTTCTTATTTGACGTTCAGCCGTTTTTGCTCGAGTTAATGGAGTAGGCTAAGTACGTAGGGCTTAATCTGCATAGACTTACTCCCTCAACACACAAAATCAGGATAGGGTAGGCCTACATGTGTTTTTAGGCAAACTCCGGTTTGCTAGGCTACCTGACATCACAGTTGTCCGAAACTTGACACCGCCAGTTGCTACGGAAGCGAAGATGAAGCTGGCTCTAAGAAACACATTCTAATATACAGTTTCAAAAATCAATTGATCTTTACGAAATCGGGTTTTGTTAAGAAATTCAAAACTACCGTTTTCGTCAATAGTGAATGGTAATTAATAAAATGTACTATATAGGGCCGTCCATCATTGCTTGGCAACTATGCACATGCAGTTACATAAAGATACGGATGCTTCATGGCTAAACGCATAGCGATGTTGCTAAATGTTTCCCATTATGTGCAGGTGAATGGCATATATGGGGATTGAGTATATTGGCTGAACTAAATAACAATTATTTATACTTATTTATCCAAAACAGAAGTAGGGTAGGACTACCTTCCCGGGTTACATTTCATAGGGAGGCCTATAATATCAAAAAACAAATAACCCCTACACAAAAAACAAGCAACAAAATGAAACAATTAAAAAAGTATAGGTATAGGCGTTTAAACTCGAAGTGGCTGACATCTGGTGAGAGAATCTGGCAGCTGCTCAGTGCGTATAGCTGTCTGTCATGGCCGTGCGTAGAATAGGGTAGGACATGGATAAGAATGTAAAATAATGACCAGATATCGAGCAAGAAAGTCAATAATAGGAATTGTTCAGTGCCCCAATGTTGTAATAACGGGGCGTCTTCGAGTGTGTTGTTTCACAAATACCCCTAGAAGTTAAAATATAAACATAAATGGGCTTTTGCCACGCCCTGTCAATAACTAGAGGGGGGCCTACATTTTCGTGTGTAGCGCCCATTTCAAGGCAGAAGATTTCTTTTTCTGTTGTACCGGAAAGTAAAATATAATTAAACTAGTTAGTGATTGAAATGTAGGTCTATTTAAACAAAACCTAGGCAAGAGTCTAGACGTATCCTAGCCTACACATCATCCACAACACATAACCTTGCAGGAGGCCTAGGCTCTACAGTTCTGGCTAGGCCTAGGCCCTAGATGGATAGCCTAGGGATTGAATAACCTAGGGATTGGATACACAAAGGCCTAGGTAGGCTAAGGTGTTTTGGTAGGATAATTTGACGTATTGTACCCTTACTAAAATTTTAGTAGTCAAAACCTAGTCAATAAACTATGTTTAAGCTACCCTTTGAAACATATCCAAAACATCATTTAATCTTACAAATACACAGTGCCAATACACAACTAGATATGTGATGTCTACTAGTTAAATATGTTCAGAAGACTACATGGCGACTATTTTACGATGTTCCTGCTCTTTCATAATAATATCCAAATAGTCGTCAAAAGGTAGTCATTACCTAGTTGAAACATAGTCGACGACTATAGCTAGAGGCAGTTATTTTGTGGAAAAACAAAATTTTGAATATTTGTAACAAACACAACCAATGCAATTTTTGGCTAGGCCTATAGGCCTATCAAAACAAAGATTCATTTTTATTTTTCATCACAAGTATCTGCATTTGGCTACAGCACATTAAATGCCAGGATTAAGATATGGTATGGGAAATAAATCATTATGAAATTGGTGGTAGCTAGTAAAATTAAGTAATGTAAGCTATAGGCCTAAGTGATAATTAAAATGCAATTTATTTTAAAATAACATTCAACTTTTTGAGCCCAGTTTTAAAGCAATAGGCCAAAATTTAACAAAGGTGCAACGTGCAAGTAAAAGTTCTGAATGCATAAATTTGCACTTTGCACGGTAAATATGCCTAAGTCTTCGTTTCAACTCGACGCCAATTTGTGGGACCTTGGTGGTTGGCTACGGAAGATATTTACTCGAAGAACTGGTAACGCTTCTGGTCGGCATCTGAAAAGAAACATTTCATTCAGAGCTAGCCTTAGCAGCATGACAGCTAGGCTGAGGCCTGGACCCCCCCCCCCCCCCTTATTCTGTTTCTCTCACAAAGTCACAATTCGACAGTGAGTTGAATTTCCAGTGAGAAGTGGCAACTGCGATTCTGTTTGGTTATCGATATCGAAACATTGCGATATCACGTTCGAAAAAAGTGACAACTTCTCACCGAAATATTTCTTTGTGAGAAGTCGATACGGCTATGTGATTGATCAAGGCCGGCAAGGGATTGGCTCGGATTGGTCCGTGAAATCTCGGGTGAAAACTTATGCTTGTGGCCTTAAAAACTCGACGACAACAACAACAACAGTGTCATAACAAACATTTTGCATCTCCAAAAATGTTAAATTCTGAATAACTAGGGCGTACTTTTTCCATTGTAGCTTGAAGGTAGTTTAGGCCTAATTATTTTCCATGCAAGTATTAGGCATATTCCAGTAGGCATAGTCCTACAATTGATTAAATAAGCGTTTAGTACGTGTGCTATTCTAGTTATATTTTGGTAGATGGACACAATAACCTAACTTTATAACCCACATTTTCCTTAGACCTACCTAATCATTTGCATAACCTAAATTCTGCTAGGCCTAATTGCATTGTTCTACATTTTTCAACCATCATAGTTTACATATTTCCACAAGGCTAGCCTACCGTCAACCGGGGTAAAGTTGAACAAATTTCAACTTCAATCCTAATTATCATATGAAATAAACTATGTCATTATAAAAACCTTATGAAATAAACATGCATTAGAGGTTCCTTTACATAACCCACCAAACATTTCCCAAAATATCCCAACATTTCACCCCCTTTTTTTTAAAAAAAACTCAAGTGTTCAACTTTACCCCGGTGTGGGGTAAAGTTGAACACAGTACTGTTTAGCCTATTAACTTGAGAACCATGAGAGATGGGGTAAAGTTGAACACAGAAATGAACTCGGGGGAAAATTTTACATTGAAAGCATGCTTCACAGTAGCATATAAACCAAGGGTTATGAGGAAATCTACCTATTCTAAAGTAATAGTCAAATGATTGAATTTAAATACACTTAATTCATGTATAAGCTAATTTAAGAAAAATTAGATGGGAAATGTACATATTAAGATTTTAAAAAATCGTAGTAGGACTACCCGGAAAGAAAAGGATTTTTTTTAAATTAAATTTTTTAATTAAGTCAATTTAATTAGAAGGTCATGAGTGTTCAACTTTACCCCTAGTGATGCATGCACTCAATTTTGAGGTTATAACATGACTCCAGTAGTAGGTAGACACAAATATGAAGTTACTTTATTTTCACAAAAGGTGTCAGCACAGTATTCAAAACATGTGTCAATTTAAAAAAAAAATCTTATAGTTGTCCCAGAGAAAGTTTTTCAGGCTTCATTTATTTGCGACAAAGAGGATTATGTGTCTTAATTTATTTTTACTATATCACCATTATTTATATCATTCTTATTTCAATAATAATGTTATTTTGTGGGTTTCAAAACATAATACATGGAAGGTTTTTAAATTTTTGCATTTAGAAGCTGTTTCACAGGAAGGGAAAGATAATTTGTTATTTGTGTTCAACTTTACCCCCTAGTTCAACTTTACCCCGGTTGACGGTACTACAATTTTATATTGATTTTTTAAAACAAAATCTCATAAACAAATTCGAAGTGCAAATCCAAACATAGCTTAACCATAATAAAGCGTAGGCCTACAGTAGCGGTGGCGCTTAGAGAGATAGGTAGGCCGCTACTTGTACATTTCCTACCACAGACTAGGTTATTTGGCGAGTTGGGTTGAAGCATGGTTGAGGAAATCGTAAAAGCTTTGTAATTGGCAATAAGTGCATGTTTTACACTTTTAAAGACTTCTGCCAATGTTTATTTTATTTAATAAAAAGCAACATAGGCCCTAGGCCTGCACCATATGATCATAATTACTATTTATTGTGGTAGCCTATAATACAAATTCGAATTGACAGTTCTAATAGCAGTGGTTTGGGTAGTGTCACCATTTCCTTTCTCGTTACCCTATATTAATCGCTAACGTAACAACATCGTTATATTTTAACAGACTCGGGCGATACGCAAAATTGATGCTAACGTGCCGGCCGGATAGCGATTGATATCTCCATAGGTAACAAACTTATAGAATTGCACTGCTGGGCTGGCCCAATTTCAGTTTTAGGGTTATGTCCAAGTCCAACATGCCTCTTTATGCTACTTATAGGCCCTAGGCTTAGGCCTAGCAGCTATATTACTATTTCCCAAATAATTTAGCGTAACTACTAGTGCAAACACATTTATAGTTTACACATAAAACTTTTGTGTATCCCCTAGGCTAGGCCTACGCCTACTACGGCCTAGGCTAGGGCCTAACTCTACGCCCCCCCCCCCCCCCAATACAATACATACATACAATACAATAATAGGGTAGGGGCCTAGGCCTACCCCTAGCCCCTAGGCCTAAGCCTAGACTATAGACTATAGGCCCTACACAGTACACTTAGGGTACACCGTACATCTGTAATCTTTGTAAACTTTGGGCTATACAACATTTTACATTTTTACATTTTACAAACACTTGCCCGCAATTCTGCATAGGCACCATCAAGCCTAGGGCCTAGGCCTAGCTTTCTGGCCGGGGCCCCTGTGAGGCTGTGAACATAACATAACATTTCTTAACGGTTGCAAATGGGCCCTTCCGCCCGGTGGCAACCACTCACTCCCCCCAGACCTAATTACTGTCCCCCCCTAAAAACGATCTAAATTCCCTTAAAGACCCACTACCTACAATATCCCCCGGCCAGTCATTCCATTCCCTAACAGTCCTTTCCATGAAACCATACCGACCCAGATCCGTTCTTACTACTTGACTAATGCCACCACCTACTAGGCCATAGGGAGTGGTTTTGAGCATAAAACAATGATTTAGCACTTAGTGAATAGTAAAAAATACTTACATATTTGGGCCAATATGCGTATGGAATACAATGCACAGGTTTTCTCTCGAAGAAGTCAGGAACAGCAACAGCAACAAACCATCAACAAACAGTATCCATCTTGGATACTGAACTAGTCAAATGCAGCTTTCATTATATAATTATATGAAATTCGAATGTGAAATTTCTATGAAAAAATTTTAAAAATCAACAGTAAAAATTTAAAATGTAAATTATTAATACCATATATTATTATAAAATGTTGAATTAAACTCACAGTTATAGTTTTAGTTAAACTTTTGACTAGTTCACAATACTGATTATTTTGAATAATAATCCCTTCCCTTTGAAGACGTCCTCGGCTATGATTACACTAATATGTTCTGGAGATGGATATACTACTGTCAAACTACCTTTTGATGATGTTTTTACTACTTGGTTATATGACTATGTTTCCACGATGTTTCCACGGTGTTTCAATGATGGATATTTTCAACTATTATTTCACTAAGTTTTTGCAATGTGCGAGACGATGAATATGCAATGTTTTAGCGTGGTTTTGGCGATGATTTGGCAATGTTTTGGGGTAGATTCTTTCAACTATCATTTGACTATGTTTTAGCGAATTGCGTGACTATGTTTACACTATGTTTTTAGCAACGTTAAGGTAATGTTTTGGTGTAGATCTTTAGACTACTATTTGGGAATGTTTTTAATACCATTCCAAAACTTAGTCTTCTCATCTTAGACTATGTTTCAGCGCTGTAACAACCTTTTGACAACGTTATGGCACATCTTTGACTGCTTATAATTTTGGTAAGAGTAGGCCCAGGAGAGGACTGTAATCTAGGTTAGGGCCTGGGGGTTCACTATTAGACGTATAGGCTATTATCAGCTAGGCCCAAGGCCCAACCAATGTTTACATGTAGAACCAAACTGCAAACTATACTAGGCCATATTATAGATGCCAGTAGATGTTTTCAAGGGTGTTTTCGTCATTGCATATAAGTAGGCATGGTGGCTACCTGTGGACTAGGCCTACATAGGACCTAGACCCTACAATGCATTTTTAGGCCTAGACCTGCCAGTAGGGCTATCATATCTGAACTAGGGCCTAGGGGGCTAGAGGCCTGTCTATAAAAATGTAATTATGAAAAAGAGAAACATTATGAGTGCTTAATCAATCCATGGACCAATGACATGATAGAAACATTCAATTGTTTTTTTTAAAGTATTTTTATTCCGATGACAGTTTCAAAAGATTCGCGGCTGATTTTGACATGTTAAATTTTTACACATTCTCTTGTTGACTGCAGAGTAACCACTGTTAAATTTTTGTGACATGTTGTGGCACATTTTTTGTGACAAACTGTGACAAGGAGCACGGTCTGAATTTAAAATAAAATTTGGGTGACATCATTAATTTCATCATCAACACCCTCTGATTCTGATATGGATGGGACATTTGAAACTGCATATTTGCAAGTGACTTGACCTAAGGTGCACACCTTAACAAATCATTCCACCCTTTCTCTATCACCATCACCTTCATCACACTGTAGGGTACCTATTTATAATGCATCATAATACTATGCTGTTACGACTCGGCAAGATTTGATGTTTAGAACGCGTCTGATTTTGGACCCGTTAAATTCTTACAAAACACATTCTCTGTTGACAGTGGAGTAACCACTTCTGACTTTATGTGACATGTTGTGGCAAATGTTTTGCACAAACTTTGACAAGGAGGAGGGTCTGAATTGGACAAAAAAAATTGTTGACATCATTTTCATCATCATTGTCAAGTCAACAGCCTCGGCATCTTACGGATGGGACTTTACTGCAAATTTGCAAGTGACTTGACCTAATAAGTAGGTGCATACCTACATTAACAAATCATTCCACAACCTTTCTCTATCACCATCACCTTCATCACACTGTAGGGCACCTATCTACTAATGCATAATACCATGCTGTTACGACTCGGCAGATTTGATGTTTATAGAACGCGTCTGATTTTGGATCCGTTAAATTCTTACGAAACACATTCTCTTGTTGACAGTGGAGTAACCACTTTTGAATTTATGTGACATGTTGTGGCAAATGTTTTGCACAAACTTTGACAAGGGGGAGGGTCTAAATTGGACAAGATTTTGTTGACATCATTTCATAAGATTTCATCATCATCGTCAAGTCAACAGCCTGCTCAGCTTAGAGATGGGACATTTGAACTGCAAATTTGCAAGTGACTTGACCTAATAAGTAGGTGCACATTTTGACAAATCATTCCACACCTTTCTCTACCACCACCATCATCATCACCCATACCAATGCATAATATGCTTTTACGGCTGGGCAGTGTTTCTGTGCACTATTCTGTACCGGTACCCTAGTCCTATGCATGTATTTATGGTTGGTGTAGTGTAGTGTAGTCATTTATTCTACGGTAAGCTGGCCTTAATGAAAGGGCTTAGTAGCAGTAGGCCTAGCAACTAAAAACAAATGGCAAGGAGCAAAGATCAATTGACCAATGATACGGACACGGTAGGCCTAGGCCTATGTTTCATAAACATGGGTAATTTTTTTAGGAATAATGTAAGGTAGAGCCCTACATTGATAGCTTTACAGTCTGCTTGTGCTAGGTTAGACTAAATGATTGTGTACGCTTTGGTTCAGGCCCTGTTAATGAAGGCCTACTTTTAATGAAAAGTGCAATCCACCTGGGTTCCTAGGCCTATGCTAGCCTAGGCTCTAGTGAAATACGCTTGGGCCTACAGGTTTTGTAAACACAAGTTTCATGCTTTAGGAATAATGTAAGGTACACTGTCAGCTTTACATTGTGCTTGTGCTGTGAGTTGTGCTAGACTGAGTTTTTACGCTTGTTCAGGCCAATTTTATGAAAAATGCAGTCCACAAGCTGGTTCCTAGCTAGGCTAGCCCTAGGCCTAGCCTCTAAGCTAAGTGTAATACAAATGTCTAGCCTACCTACCACTACTAGTGGTTGAGGTATTATTATTATATAATTATAATGAAGGCTCCCGATTTCAATAGGTCCTAGGCCTACGTATTTCATGAGGAAAACCGTCCTAAACATACTGTGTGTATACCTAACCTCCTAGGCACAGACCTCTAGCCACCTCTAGCCCCTAGCTTCGTTTCTGACCGTGAAATAAATCCTCCATACCATAAATTATTCGCTTTTAACACTTCTGTGTTCTCATAAACGATTTATATGGTAATCGCAATAATACCAAAGATATGCCATTTTAATACGAGCACAAAAGCTGCGTCAACACCATACAACCACAGTGTTTACGTCAGACTTATACGCACTCGAGCGTCATATTGGATACGATTACAGCGCTCCCAGTGACACTGTTAAACGCCTATTGTCTGTACTGGTATAATGCAAATTACAACTGAATCATAAAACATTATTGTAGCGTTGAGTGACTAATAGTCACTCAACGGTTTAGTTTCCTGAAAGGTACCCCCAGCAAGCAAACTTCAAGGAATCTATAGTTGTTTGTATTACAGATTTTGGTCTATAGTTGTTAGTTTGACTCAACGTTTCGTCAGCACTACTCCAAGAAGATTCCGTGCACTTCTTATTCGCCATCTTTGACTTTGTTATTGAAAATACATTTCGATGAAGAAGGAGCTGCACATGCCCAGTAAACACCGAGTGCTTTCCGTGAGCTAAATGTGACAACTCTTAACTTGTCCTCGAAAGTATCGTCGAGTAGTTTTAAAAATGAAACTGATAAGTCAAATGGGTCACCAATCGATTACCAAAGAGCTCTCAAGAGTGCTCACAGAGTGCTACCAGAATTGTATCAGGTAAATGACTCAGAGTGCTCAGAAAGTGTTCCCCGAGTTGTATCAGGTGATTGACTAGAGTGCTCACAAAGAGCTATCACGAGTTGTACCAGAATGCTTCTTAGAGTGCACACATCCACGCGTCTGTAACGCGCTCTAGGAGCAAATGAGCAAACGAAACACTAAAAATTAGATTCGAATAATCATTAAAATATAATATTAATTACTAAATCTTACTATTTATTTCCTATTCCTACATCGATCGATAACCTGTAACTGGATATACAACATATTTTAAATTGACACAATTATAAAGTTTCAAGTTTTTCATGGTGATTCGAACTCGATCCGACTGGAACCCTGCATCTGAAAGCCAACACCTAGACCGTAGCGCCACAGAAGACGATGAAGTTGACAGAGAATAACCACCTATATAGGATACAACAGCAAATCCATGCAACTATCGTAGGCATTCTGCACTTGCTCTGTGGTATACCTTTATTAATACGTGTATTAATATTGTATTTTAATAGTATTGTTCAGTACTTGATAATAATTATGAAATATTTTATTTTAGTTACTCAATGTATATATATGGAAGCAGCAATTAATACTTAATTCTTAATAAAAACCAAGACTCGGGAGGATAAAGCTAAAAACACAAACACACGAACATTAACCACAGTCAGAAATAAAAACACCTACCAAAATATATATACTTATACTAATACATATTAATGACACCATTACAATACACATTAATACCTTTGATGTATGAGCAAAACTCTGCAGTGTCAGAATGCAAGTGTTCTTTCTCACACGCTATTGTTTCGAGCTAGAAGGACCTGAAGTTTCAGGTGGCATGTTAATTAAATGCGCCACAATTAATTCTTCAGACTTCAGACAACGTACATAGGTTCTAAGCCTAGGGGAAGGCATACGGCCGCTAACTCTACATGTCGAATACAAGCTTCTGTTCATGTAAACATTTAGAGCTTTAACAAAAACAAATAATAAAACGTAGACGTTTTAAAGTTTGTGTTATACCTAACTTTTAATCGTCTGTTCTATAAGATCAAGTCGTCATTACATTTCACTCAAAATCGTAGACGTCGCCATGTTCAAAACGGCCGCGGCGGGAACAAAATATACAATGATATATTATTTCGTTTCGAGATAGAACATTGTTGCATTGTTATTCCGTTGCCATCTTCAACATACGCTTTGGAGATAGAACACATGCATTTCGTTCTACAACTAAACAGTGGAGATAGAACAGTTGCATTCTGATTCCGTTTCAATCTTTAACATACGTTTTGGAGATAGAACACATGCATTTCGTTCTACAACTAAACAGTGGAGATAGAAACACTTGCATTCTGACACTGGGGAGCATGTTGTCTCTATAATATAAATAGCTGTCTGTTGCAATGTTTGATGTGAGATTTTTACTCGTTTTATGAGTAGACGATATTGACGAGAGGCAATCTTTCGTGATTGAAACCTACTTTATTAAGTTTACATTGCAATAAATTTGTCCCTAAAAATTGTGTTCTGGGGGAGAAAATATAATTAAGTTACATTTGGGCAACATGGGTTTTAGGATTTAAAAGGAGGATTGCGGAATTTTATTGACTTTGCGCACTTGTTTTTATAATATTCGACAAAATTAATAATTTTTTTTGTAAGATTTTGCTCCTCTATCTCTCTCTGCTCGCGGGAATTTATCGTAGGATAATATTAATCCATTATGACTTATGAGTAGTGTCAGTTATCTCTTACTAATTTAGAGTATTTTACTTTCAGAATTATGATTCATTTAGTGCAATTCCAATCAGGGCATCATCAAACCGGTTCGAACCTAAAACCAAAAAATAGTAAACTATTTTTCCTGAACCGATAATGAAGACATTTGCGTTAACATCCTTAATAATTTGTTAACAGTAAATATGAAGTTGGATATACAATATATGGATGATGCAGTATAAATATCATCACAAAGGTACATATCAAATCCTACTCAAACCCCACACAATGTGAGCAAATAACAAAAAAAAAATCAAATGCTGCTCACAAACAGCTTTTAAAGTCATCTCAGATGTGTGGACTTTTGACGCAAATAAAAAGTGTTATCAAAGTGACAGTTCAGGTACTTCTCTGAGTTTATTAAATTCAGCTTAAAGTAAGGTATCCGAGTTGTGTTGGGAGGTAACAATGTGACAAATAATTGCTCACAAATAACAACCATTGTGTTGGGATAAATATCATAACAAAGGTAGGCCTACTTATTAAATCCGACTCAAACCTCACACAATGTGAGTGAATTCCATCAAAATAAAACAAATACAAATTCTGCTCACAAACAGCTCTTAAAGTCATCACAGACGTGAGGACTTTTGATGTAGATAAAATGTAGTAGCAAAGTGACAGTTCTGATAATACTCTGAGAGCAGAAAACATTTGCTCATATTGGGTTAACTCTGTGTGCTAATAGAGAGGTCTCAAAGTGTTGCATTTTTGCATGGAACATTTAATTCAGTCACATTCATCTCACATTTTGCTCACAATGTGTGGGGACTGTCTTTGTGAGCTAAGTGACGAAAATAAACACCTCTCTGAGTGGTGTTGTGTTTACTGGGTGGTAATATCCTGCATGAGCAATACCGGCAAGTTCAACAGTTTGCACGATACTCGATTGGTGCATGTGAACTGTAGGCCTATACTGTATAGTGTATCCCCACAAAAACAAAAAAATGTAAAAACCGGCAGCCAAGCTCTCCTTCAAAAGTCTTCGACTGTGAATGCTCTGAGATATAGAAGTTGAGCCAAGCTTTTCATTCTTTCTCCCTAGTTTCGCTTTGAAAAGAAGTAAGATCATTTCGCCTGTTGACGAGCGCCACCACAAAAATCGTTGGCTTGGTTGGTCAAAGCGAAACTAGGGAGAAAGAATGAAAAGCTTGGCTCAACTTCTATATCACACCATTCACAGCCGAAGACTTTTGAAGGAGAGCTTGGCTGCCGTTTTTTTAAAAACAAATTTTTGTATTTGTGGGGGATTACATTTTTTTGCTGTTTGTTTCCTATCAAGGCGTGAATGATGGACTTTGTATGATTTAATTTGTTAATTAGGTTCAGATTTTTTTTTTTTTTTACATTTTTGGGTCCACGGTCCCCCCAAATTTGACCCCTTGTGTTTTAAGCCCTAGATATTTATAATGGTAAGAGCATGTTTAATTTCAAGCTTGTACAAATTACCACGCTTGAGTAATTACGCGTTTTGATTTTCATTTTGATTTTTCCCGGTCCCTATTGCCCGGTTTTGCTTTTGAAAGCTAAAGAGATTGCGCATGAGGGACATCTAAGTGTGACCCAAGCTTCAAAGTTCTAAGAACGAACGTTTTCTCTGTATAGGTAGCGTCTTATTCATAAGAGTACGGAATTACCTAGCTTTTGATAATTTTGATTTTCTCCGTTACCCGTTACCCAATTTTGCTTTCCATATTCAAAAGTGATAAAGAATGAGAGATATCAAAGTGTATTCCACGTTTGAAAGATTCATTTTTTAAAGTTCAGATATGTTTTTTGTCATTTTTGGGCCATGGTCTTCCCCAAATTTAGCCCCTTGTGTTTTGGACGCTAGATATTTATAATGGTTACGAGCATATTTAATTTCAAGTTTTTACAAATTACCACGCCTTAGTAATTAAATGTTTTGATTATCATCCAAATTTTCATTTTCTCCGGTCCCTGTTATAATCCTGTCAAATAAGAATTTTTGGAGGAAAAAATTGCGATGTCGCTGAATTTTTGCAGAGACCTTCCTTGAATGATACTTATCAACATACTAAAACTCCCCTACAATCGGACTGGAGCTTCGGCCGCCATATTGGAAAATGGCGGCTAAAAAGTGTTTGTTATCGAATATCTCCAAATTGGTTTGAGATAGACAAAATATCTCAATGACAAAAATATTCCCCATTTAATTCCCTACAAAACAGGTGTCTTCTATAGTTTTTGTAGAGGCAAAGGTTAAGTCACAAAATCGTGGTTTCTATGTTGCTGATTGGAGCACCAGCTTATTTCCAAATTTTCACGCCCAGCATCAAACAATGCCCGGTAAATCCGTAAGAAATCGATTTAAATACAAAAGGACTTTTGTACGGGGTTCATGAAAGCTTCCATTAGTATTTTAAAAAATCAGTTCTGCGAAATCGGATTTTGCATTTACCCGGAATTTGGGTTTTCCCATTGTTGGCATTTCCTAAAAAAATCCATATTTTACTGTCCATTATTAAGCACTAAATAGCATTGGAGGAAAAATTCTTTCTACGCACATTGAAATGACTTAAATAATGATCCGATTACAACCAAAGTTTAAATCCAATATGGCTGCTAATTCCTAATATTCACAATATGAATACTGTTTTCGTGCTGTTTTTACACTCTTTTTGTTACATAATTCACTTTGATGTTGCGGATATTAGGAATTAGCAGCCATATTGGATTTAAACTTTGGTTGTAATCGGATCATTATTTGAGTCATTTCAATGTGCGTTGGAAGAATTTTTCCTCCAATGCTATTTAGTGCTTAATAATGGACAGTCAAAAAGGGTATTTTTGAGGAAATGCCAACAATGGAAAAACCCAAATTCCGGGTAAATGCAAAATTCGATTTCGCAGACCTGATTTTTTAAATACTAATGGAAGCTTTCATGAACCCCGTACAAAAGTCCTTTTGTATTTAAATCGATTTCTTACGGATTTACCGGGCATTGTTTGATGCTGGGCGTGAAAATTTGGAAATTAGCTGGTACTCCAATAAGCAACATATAAACCACGATTTTGTGACGTAACCTTTACCCCTACCAAAACTATAGAAGACACCTGTTTTGTAGGGAATTAAATGGGGAATATTTTTGCCATTGAGATATTTTGTCTATCTCAAACCAATTTGGAGATATTCGATAACAAACACCGTTTGACTGCCATTTTCCAATATGGCGGCCGAAGCTCCAGTCCGATTGTAGGGGAGTTTTAGTATGTTGATTAGTATTATATAAGGAAGGTCTCTGCAAAAATTCAGCGACATCGCAATTTTTTCCTCCAAACGTGAATATACGATCTTATTTGACAGGATTATTACCCAATTATGAGTTTGAAAGCAAAAGGCACTGCGTCTGAGGTACATCTAAGTGTGGTCCAAGTTTCGTAGTTCTAAGATTTACCGTTTTCTCTATAGGGCTATAAGCTCCGAGGAGAATTAACTAACTAGCCAGCCACACTACACTTTTCGACGATGTTCAGACAATTTTTTAACACAGAACTGGTTATCGGATCGGGTTGATTTTTTTGTTGGTAGGTCATGGACCACATATCAGGTCATATACCGAGTTTTAAGATTGTAAATCTTTCGGGGCGGCGTGTGCAGATAGCTGAAAACCCCCCAACTCGGGTAGCTGTATACACGGCCGCGAGTTCAGTCGCTTGCGCTTGGCTGCGGGCGACGACCGTCGCCCTAGATAGTCAAAAGAGATGAGCTAGATCGCTAGCAAAAATAATTCAATAAGCATGTATAGTTTCAGAGGTCTCCGTCTATTTGATATGCATTTTTTGATTTTGAGCCTCGGAAAATTTGTATCACAAACAAAATGCTGCGGTCAATTTAGCCCCAGGAGACTGGCGTCAAATGAGATCGTACGGCTGATGAGTATTGTGATGTTCTAGTCACACATATCATTCAAGACATCTTCTAATGGATATATAATGTATTGTACTCAATGAACAAACGGTACCCTTTGTTTTAACTAAATTAAAACTTCCATAGACATTTGTGAGTTAGGCTGTATATAGGAATCAAACTTAGGACGGAATAATTCCAGCAACCGCTAGTACTTTTATATGTACTTTTTTTGTATGGTATTGTATTTTGTTCTTCAAAAATAAATTTAGGCCGAGTCAAATAATTGATTCGTTGACCATTTGGTCCTTGGAATAATAATAAAAATTCAATTGTGATACTGAAGGCCTTTGCTGCATAGGATAGGACTAGGAGGTTGACTTGCTAATGTCCGGGTACCGGCAAGCCCTCACATGATGTCAAATGAAAGCTTCAAATAAGTCCATTACAAAAAAAGTATGATGCATATTTGGGGCGGGTATCTTTTTGTCAAAAAAAAAGGGAGGGGGGGGGGGTTATCGTTAAAAACCTGTAAATTTGAATTCAAGAAATCTAGCCTAAGCCCGGTTATATATTTACATACCATATGAAAGCTTGGAATGACCGGATGACCCAATTACAAAAAAAGTATGATCAAGGCATAATTCATTTTATATATCTAATGAACCTTGAAATTACCACATTCCAAAAAACTAAGCCGCTGGGTTTGAAACTAGATTATGAATAGCAAAAAAAAGCCAGCGGTATAGCCGAGGTAGTTTTTAACCGATTCTCACTAGAACACCGAAGTTAAGCAAACTCGTGCGTGGTCAGGGGTAGAGTGGGTGACCGCTCTGCCCTGAAACTCACGTAGATCGCTGGTTAGAGCAGATGGAGGGTTCGAGAGCTAGTGTAACTGCTTCGTTCTCCTCGACGTCTGCTCGGCAGTCCGGGTTAGTGGAAGAACCTATGACTGTCAAGGTAATATCGTCGGTCCCCTTGGTACTTTTTGAAAGGAGTAGGCTACGTGCCGGTACCGGGTTTCCCCTCCTCCCTTCTGTTCATACTTCATCCTCATCTATCACCACTTATCGTCTCGAATAGCCGAAGTGCATTAATATGAGACGTTAAACAATATCCAACCCGATAGCAAAAAAAAATTCTTAGTATTTTTGATATTTTGAATATGACTCATCCACCAAAACGTTTAGTATCTGGGCACCTCATAAATATTTTTCACGTAAAGGGGATATCGGATGAATGAAATTGTGTGTGGATTCTCATCGCCTATTGACTGATTATCGAGTGTTGTGTTGCAGATCGAGGAGTGTGTTCGCTACGGCAGTTCAAGTGCGCCAACGGTCGCTGCATCCCGCTCACATGGATGTGCGAAGGAGAGGATGATTGTGGTATTGACTGATTATCGAGTGTTGTGTGCAGATCGAGGAGTGTGCGGGAGTTATTTCCCCGGTGTTCCCCCCCCGGATGTGCGAAAAGGGGGGAATTTTAATGATGATGGGGGTTTTTTGCGAGGGGGATGGTTGTGGGTTAAGGGAACGGTTGTTTCCCCCTCCAAGGGTGGGGAAGGGGGGTTTTTTAAGTTTAGGGGGGTGGGAAAGGGGTTTTGTTTGAATTTGAAATGTGGGGACAGGGTGGCGGGAAGGGGTTTATTTTGGAACGGTGTTGTGTCAAAAATTTTTTGCGGAGCATGGAGCCAATTTTGTTTTGTGCGAAGGGGGGATGTTTGGGGTTGACGATTATCGAGTGTTTTTTGGGGGAGGATTTGTGGGTTTTTTGGAAAAAGGGGTGTCCCGAAGGTGGGGGGAAAGGGGTTTTTGGGAAAGTTTTGGGTTTGGGTGGGGGGGGGCCCGGGTTTAAGGGGGAACGTGTGATGCTAAGGGGTTGGGAAAAAGGGGGGGGTTGGGGGGATGTTATCGAGGGTTTGGTTTCAAAGGGGGGGGGTTTCCAGGAGCAATGGAAAGGGTTTATCCCCCCTGGTTAAGGGGGGGGGTTTTGGTGGATATTTCGAGGTTGTGTCAAGGGGGTGTGCCCGAGCAAGGGCCCCCCGTGGTTTCATCCCCCCCGGGTGTGGAAAAGGGGGGGGTTTTGGATTAGTGCATGTTGGGTTTTGGGGGGGGGGGGGCTCGGGAGCAATGGAAGGTTTTTTTTTGGGGGGGGGGGGTTTTTTGGGGTTTTTGGGGGGGGTGGGGTCGGGGCTAGGAGTTCAAGGGCAAAGGGGGACCCTACAGGTTTTGGAGAAGGGGGTTTTGTTTAAGGGGTTTGGTTTCGCAGGGGGGTTTTTGCTACGGAGTTCAAGGGCCAAGGTGCTGATGCCCTGTGGGGGAAAGGAAAGGGGTTTTCTTTTTCGGGTTGTGGCAAGGGGGGGTTTCCCCCGGGTTTGAAGGGGCCCGGGGATCCCCCCCACAGGTGTTGCAGGGAGGGTTGTTTTTGGGGGGATTTTTCGTCGGGGGGGGCCCGGGCAAGGGTGACGGTGGTTCAAAGGGTTTTGGCGAGGGGGCCAGGGTTTTGCATCGGGGGTTTTGGGGAAAGGGGAGGTTTTTGGGGGTTTGTCCCCTTTTTTCAAAGGGGGGGGGGGGTTTATTTATGTTGGGTTTCCCGTTTGGGGTCGAGGGGGCGCAGGTTCTTTCCCCCGTTTTTGCGGGGGGAGTGGGAAAGGAAGTTTTGGGGGCTCGGGGGTTTTTTTTGGAGTAAGGGGGGGTGTGCATTTGGGTTTGGTTGGGGGACGTGTGGAGGAGAATGGGTTTTGGGGGTTTGTTGGGGAGGGAAGGGTGGGGATGCGAAAGGTTTTTGGGGCAGGGGGCAAGGGGGCGATTGGTTTTTTTCAAGGGGGGGGGAAGGGAGTTGGGGCCAAACGGGTTTGGGTTTCCCTCCAGGTTCGAAGGAGGGCGTTTGGGTTTTTTGGTTTTGGGGTTTTTTGGGGGAAGAGGGTGTGGTTTTCGGAGTTGTCGTGGGTTCCCCCTACGGGTTAAGGGCATGTGTGACGTTAATGTTTTGGGGAGCGAGGGGTTTCGTACGGGTGGCGGGTGGTTTCCCCCCAAAAGTGCGAAGGGGGGTGTGGGGCTAATGGTGTTTTGGGAGGAGGGGGTTTGGGAATTTTAGTGGCCATGGGTTTTCCCGTTAGTGCGAAAAGGGCGTTTTGGGGGGAATTTTGGTGTGGGGGGGGGAGTTGTGTTTGGGGGGTTAATGGCTGGTTTCCCCATCCCGTAAAGGGCCCAAAGGGCCAGGGTTTTTAAAACGGGGTTTTTTTTTTGGGGGGGGGGGGCAATGGGCCCCGGCTCACCCGTCCATTGGGGGGAAGGAGGGAAGAAGGGATATTTATGATGTTTGGGGGGTTGCAGATCGAGGGGTGTGTTCGCTACGGGAGTCAGTGCGCATCGGTCGTGCATCCCCACATGGTGTGCGAAGGAAGGACGATTGTGGGATTGACTGGTTTTCGAGTGTTGTGTTGCAGATCGAGGAGTGTGTTCGCTACGGCAGTTCAAGTGCGCCAACGGTCGCTGCATCCCGCTCACATGGATGTGCGAAGGAGAGGACGATTATTATTATTATATATATAAAGATATAGTTAAACCTCCTGTAAAGAAAAATACTTTGCTTTTCTATGCGGGTGTAGGTGTTTTGGATGTTTGGCAGAGTTTACCCGAGGCAAATGTTTCATTTTCACATGATGTGGCTGGTCGTGGATTGCCATCTGCTACCATATTAGGCCTGGTATCACAACTGGAATCCTCGGCTAGCGCCGCTCGACGGAAATTCGAGGAACTCGTTTTCAACAGCTGACCCGGGAAATTCAAACCTTAGGTCAGAAGCTACTTTAGCCAAAGCGACCGCCGATGCTTCAGAAGCTGCTCTGCAGACCGCTCGCTCAGCTACACCTACCACACCCCATGACAGTACAGATCGAGATGAAGATACATTCATGGTTCATGCTCTCTCAAAATATTTTGCTCCCCGCCAAAATAACATTTATGAGCGGTTTCTTTTCAACCAATTGATGCCTGGCGACAATGAAAGTTCGTGTCAGTATCTGACAAGACTTAGAGTCAGAATTAAAAACTGTAACTTTACTGATCCTAGTGAGAAGTTGTTGGATATGCTTATTTTCAATTCCAAGAATAACCAGCTTCGTAGGGAACTACTGAAAGTTGGAGACAACCTAACTGTCGAGAAAGCAGAGGAGTTGGCCCGCACTCTTGAGACAGCAGAGGACCAAGCAAAATTAATGGAACAGCCCACGTCCCTGACTGTTAACAAGGTTTCGACCCAGATTGTTGGGAAATGTTACAGATGTGACTCTACAGGTCATATGGCAAATGATCCAGTTTGCCCAGCCCTTAAGAAGACATGCAATGCTTGCGGTAAAATTGGGCATTTCTTTTCTGTCTGTCGTTTACGCAAGAACAATGAGTACAAAACACACAAGCCAATTAAAGCTGCGTCAGGACGAGCTGAGCCGTGGAATGGACATCCAAGGTCACATCGGAGCCACAAAGTTCGACATGTTGCTGACGAGGACTCTGCATCTGATGACTCACTTGTTGATCGCGCTATGTTGTCTGTCATGTGGACGAGAAACCTTCCGATACAAACTTTGTGGATGTTTTGGTGGGTGGCGTTCGCGTTAATCATTTGATTGACAGTGGTGCCACGTGTAACTTGCTTGATGAGAATACTTGGAACAAGAGTCTTGCTATGGGCCTTACATATAAGACTATTCAGTCAAACCAGAAACTTTACTCATACAACAATCCTTGTCCATTAGACGTCATAACGAAGAACAGAGCTACTTACAGGATTGGGGAATTCGAGACAACTGCTGATTTCTATGTGGTAAAAGGGGTTGGCCCCCCACTATTAGGTGAGACTACTGCCAAAGCCTTGAAGGTTCTCAAGGTTGCCAGCAGGTTCAAGACGATTTTGCGCGTCCCATTACAATTTCAAAGGAGTCTACAACTACAGGGTCAGTTACGCCAGCTGTTGTGTTACCTCTGTTCCCTCAACCTCCATCTCCTCCGTCTGTGGATTTGAAGACTCAAATCAAAGTTGATTTTCCACAGATATTCGAAGGTGTTGGCACCCTTAAAGATTATGAGTTGGACTTTACGATCGATGACAATATAACTGCGGAGATCCAGCCACTGAGGCGACACTCAGTCCAGCAATATGATGAGATTGAGGCAGATCTGAAGATAAAGCTAGATAGTGACCGGATTGAGAAAGTCACAAAACCGAGTTCCCAGGGAGTATCCCCATTAGTCGTGTTACACCGCCCAGATGGTCGTCCAAGGATTTGCATCGATATGCGTAAAGCCAATATACGAATTCAACGTATCCGACACCCAATTCCTACTTTAGAAAGCTTGACTAGTAAATTACATGGAGTAACTTATTTCAGCGTTCTAGACCTAAATGAGGCATTCAATCAAATACGACTTACAGAACGCTCTCGTGATATTACTACTTTCTCGACTCATAAGGGGTTATACAGGTACAAAGTTCTATTTTTTGGTATAAATTGCGCCCCAGAAATGTTCCAAAGTATAATGGAGAGTCTTATCAGTGATTTAGATGGAGTCGATGTTTACATTGATGATTTTCTAGTGACAGGGAGGACCAGACAAGAGCACGACGAGCGTCTTTATGCCTTACTCCAAAGATTTGCTGAGCGCGGTCTCACGTGCAACTTACAAAAGTGTGTGATTGCTCAAACTTCTGTAAAGTACCGTGGCCACATCTTTGACGTCAACGGAATACGACCTCTGCATAACAGGGTGAAGGCCATTCAGGAATTGCGTCCCCCCTCCACATCTGCAGAAGCTTCAAGCTTGCTTGGTTTCATTGGCTACAATGCCAGATTCATACCAAATTATTCTAATATCACTAAGCCAATCAGAGATCTGATATGTAAAAACAGGTCATTCAAATGGGATTCTGATGCACAGAAAGCCCTAGATACTTTAAAACATGAATTATGTTCTGCATCAATTCTATCCTACTTTGATCCAAATTCAGAAACATACGTGGTCTGTGACGCTTCACCGTACGCAATTGCTGCTATACTCTACCAGAAACAGGATGGCTGCCACCGCATTGTTGAGTGCGCAAGTCGAGCTCTCACTGATGTCGAGTGTCGTTACAGCCACACAGAAAAAGAGGCTTTAGGTATTGTTTGGGGATGTGAGAGGTTCCATTACTACATTTACGGTGGTAAGCCTTTTAAGTTGATAACAGACCACCGTCCTTTAGAGTTCATTTTCTCCGAGTGCTCAAAGCCATGCGCTCGTCTGGAACGTTGGGTTCTTCGCCTTCAGTGCTATAATTACCATGTGGTGTACAAGCCAGGTAAAACTAATACAGCCGACCCACTCTCCCGACTGATACCTATTACAGAAACACCGAAGTCAAAAGGGAAGGAAGACCTCTATGTGAGACGTGTGGCTCACCTGGCAGTGCCGCGAGCCATGACGTTTGAACAGATCCAAGAAGTTTCTGCCTCCGATCCACATGTTCAAGACTTGGTAAAAGCCATTCAAACTGAACGGTGGCCAGTTGAGTTGAAGAGATTTGAAATAATTAAAACTGAACTTTGTGTTTATGATGGTGTTGTTCTTAGAGGCACCAGACTCTACATACCAGCGTCACTGCGAGACCAGGCACTCTCTCTTGCACACGAGGGCCACCAAGGAATAGTAAAAACAAAGCAACGCATTCGCTCCAAAGTCTGGTGGCCAACCATTGACACTGCGGTTGAGAAGCTAGTTCGTTCCTGTCGGGGATGTCAACTGGTCAGCCAGCCTGACCCTCCTGAGCCGGTCACCGCTACCAGCCTTCCCGATGGACCATGGCAAGACCTGGCCATGGACTACCTTGGACCGCTCTCTTCTCAATCAGGACTGTACATTTTTGTGATTATCGACTATTACAGTAGGTATTTTGAAGCAATTTTCACAAAATCCATTACTGCTGAATCTACCATTTCAATGCTTAAGTCATTTTTTGCTCGCTATGGTTTGCCCTGTACTTTGCGTGCAGACCAAGCTAGGAGTTTTGCAGGCTCCGATATGAGAGAATTCTGCATAAACAATGGTATACAACTTGTCAGCACCACACCAAGATGGCCTCAGGCGAATGGTGAGGTGGAGAGACAGAATCGCTCCCTTTTGAAATGTCTTCGTATTGCAAATGCAGAAGGAAAAGACTTAAAGGATGCTCTCTATGAATTTCTTTTTGCTTACCGAACTACACCTCATACCACTACTGGGGTAACTCCTGCATTCTTGATGTTCAATAGAGAGCTCAGGGACAAAGTTCCATCTCTAGGCTCCCGCTCAGTGTGATATTGACTGATTATCGAGTGTTGTGTTGCAGATCGGGGAGTGTGTTCGCTACGGCAGTTCAAGTGCGCCAACGGTCGCTGCATCCCGCTCACATGGATGTGCGAAGGAGAGGACGATTGCGGGGACGGATCGGACGAGAGCGCAGCAGAATGCAAAGGTAGGATGACGATATCAGCTACTTCGTGCCACTAAAACATTATCATGGCTCGTTGGTCTTCTGGGGTAATTTCTATAAGACAAACTGTATTATGTACATCCCTTCCATGTTTCGGTTATATACTTGCTGGGTGTGGCATTCAAATTTGTGCAAAATGAATCTTGAGAATTGTTCTCTATAGAGAAAGACAATAATCTATGTTGTTACCATATAGTCCAGTTATGTTTCGTTTTATGACCGAGGCTAGTACTAATTTGTAATCTCCAATCACCATGGTGATAGCCAATCGGAAGCGCGAAATACTGTTTGGGTGCTATTAGGAAAGAGTAGGAACAAAAAATATGTATGCCGATGCGTATTAATGTTCTTATTAGATCTAGCTCAGCGGCGTATCCAGGAATTCATAAAAGGGGGGGGGGGGGTCAACCAATTATTTCATAGATGTGCCGAAGGCTAAGTGTGGGGTCCGAGGGGCTTGCCCCTCGGAAAATTTTTCCCCTTGAAGGTCATTTTGGTGAATATCTGTACGTTATAAAGCATCACAATGACCAACTTTTTATCTACTAAAATCCTGTTTTAATCAAAAAGTTTTCTATTAATTTTGGTGAAAATCTGTGTGTTTTAAAGCCTCACCAACTTTTTATCTACTAAAATCCTCTTTTGGTCAGATGGTGATTTGTAGTTATTCTTCTCCTTTACACTTTTTTTGACAAAAAGGGGGGGGGGGAGTGCCCCCGTCCCCCCTTGGATACGCCACTGATCTAGCTGTTTTACTTCCTATCCTACTCGATAATGTTCTTTCCTTCACCTACTCACGACAAAAACTTGTAACATTAAACAACTTTTGATTTTGAGTTGATAAACAACACTTTTGTCTATGGACTTCCTTGTCACATGCGCTTATCGTCGCAAAATTGTGAGACATATCCTATAGTAGGTACTTCCTCGCTAGATTACATACACATTTTTGTACAACTTTCTTTCAAACAACCAATGGAATGCTTTTGCATAATTTGATGTGTCCTCGATTTCAACAACTTGAAATCTTGTAATACCAACTTGTATTGTCTATAAAAACTATTGCAGTACAACATTCAAACAGTGATTTAACAACAGTGCTATATACCATGTGTCAATGAGATCTAGGTCTATTGTTCACGACTGAACTGTTGTTGACACTTGACATGCACATAAGACACCATTTCATTTCATTCGTAGGCTTCCTCAATACTGGCTCAAGGAAGTATCGTGGAGATATGGAATTCATTTTAAATCATTGCTACAGCCAGCGCTCCTGGAGTACCTGTACCGTATTTGCGCTGATTACAAATGCGCCGTTTTTCAACGTTATAGATAATATACGTTATAGATATATGTTATAGATCGAGAGTAAACTCGATCGTAACATTCCTGCTATTTTCTCATCATTTGTCTATATTGCATTATCGGAGGTTATTAATTCCAAAGTTGGTTGACTTACACCGGGAAGGCGCGGGTACCAAAAATTGGCATGCTATTTTACATATGTATCTCTTCTTTATACTTTTCGAAGTCGTAATATTATTACAAAACAAATAAAACTTACTTTTTTTAAATCACATGCTGGACATTTATTACACACAACTCCAACAAACCCAATAATTCAAACTCAAGCTACAAGTAGGTTGACCACTGTACCTGATGGAATCCCTTTCAAAACCCCTTTCATTATTTCTCGATTTGGTTAGTCGGGAAACACTCCTGTAGGTGTAATTGTTATTATTTATTACAATTCAGAAACTGTTAAAATTGATGTGGAATGTTAACATTTATTCACAAAGTTATATTTTTTTGATTGACGTGGCGGAATAACCCTTTCATTATCTTCAATAATGTGTATTGTTCAGCGACATGTAGTGTAGTGAGCGATGTGTATTGTGGCGAGAGGTTTACGAGCAGGCTGCGCGGTATTGATATTTGAGTCGAGCTGTTTGCAGATACGTAAGGGAAAGGCATAACCAACCACCATGTACATTTTCATTTCTAACTAACCAAACAAATGTTTTCACCACACTGCAACGTAGGGCACTCCGCGCTGGAAGTTCTTTATTCGCCATGAATGATGAACACTATCTTCAAACATTGTTCATCTTCAAAGCTACATAATTCACACTTCACGTAGGCCAATAGTTTTTTCAAAATTTAATTAAATTTTTTAACTTATTGTTTTTTATTTCCGTGATTTTCGTAACTATTTTATTTAACTAAAATAAATAGTTTGCCATGTTGACTTTTGGATTAGGCCTAATTGTTTATTTTCTTGATTTTACAAAAATCAATTTTTCCACATTTTTTTTAGTTGTCAATCCTTTGGCGTCATTCTTAAATTCTGCGAATGCAGCTGATGGCCTGTATCGTCACTGACTGCTCTATTGGGTGTCATATCAGAAGAAGAGGTTTTAATCCACGAGAATCAAACTCGACACTAATGATATGTTTTGTGGTCAAGTTAGTAATTAGTACTTCATTTTTTACATTACTTATCATTTTGAATAAGATTTAAATTTATTAAATAAAAAAAAATCAACATTATACAATTTTCATTTTTTGAAAAATTCCTTTATACTCCTGATGCATTGGCCGTATTTTGTTAAATTAATAATTACAATTTATTGCACCGTCGTACACTAATTGTACAAATACTGCTATTTTGTGGG